>NW_024121132.1:465653-596315 GCF_016745375.1 Pimephales promelas
TTAAGTAAATGTAAACATGCAAACTTTGGGAACCGTCGATGGTCTCGAGAAAGTTAATGGATTAAATGGCAGTATTGATGCAAGATGGAGAAACGTGGTGAAACTGAGTGATCATACCCGAGACCTCATCATCAGAAACATCCAAATTGAACATTCTGGAGACTATGAACTGGAGATCAACAACAGCAGCACGATCTTACACAGGAAATTCCATATTGCGGTTAGTGGTGAGTGGCTCAAACTTTTCTATAATATATCGGGGGTTTTTTTTAATGATTTTGTTGGTTTCTATAGGCCTAATTATCAAATCATCATGTTTTATGCATAGAGCTGGTAAGTCCCGCCCCTTCAGCTAACCCCGCTGGACCTCTAGGTTGAAAAATCGTCAAAACGTCAAAAGTGAATGAGAGAAAATAATTATTTTCTAATCCCGTTTGAATTTTGCAATGAATGTAACATATGTTGTCTGTGAATTTTTTTATATAATGTTTCGTGTAAAGAATGCTACAATTTAGCGGGTAGAATTTTCATACGGTTAGACTTTGTGTGAGAGCACTTTGTGGACTACAACTCTTTTGACGTGTTGATATACATCACCCCCACAAGCACACGGATCCCGCTAAACATGCCTGTGTCTTTGGTGCACTTCACCGCCTTCTTTCAGGGCGAGGACAAACTAGTTGAGCGTGGTGAAAACCGTGATTTGTGGAGGGAAAATGTGTTATGCGGCGACGTCACATATGCGACGTGTAGTCTTTCTCGTTATGTCTATTCCACAACTGCTAGCCAAAGAATCATACAATATACTGTCAAACTCGTTACATGAGAAATTATATAAAAAATTCACAGACAACATATGTCACATTCATGGCACAATTCAAACGGGATCAGAAAATAATTATTTTCTCTCATTCACTTGCATTGACGCTTTTTCAATCTAGAGGTCCACTCGGAGTTTTACGGGTGGGCGGGACTTACCAGCTCTATAAGGTTAAGAAAAGTATTGCATAAGCTTGTATTTTTGGTCAACTATTCCTTTTTAAGCATTACAAAAAAAATGGCATGATATTCCAATGCGACACAAGGATTATTTTACGCGTCAATCACCCTCTGGAGGATGGAAAACTTTTGAGTTTGACAATGGTGACATTAGTGTCCTTTAAAATGAACACGTTTTTTGAGTTTGACAATGGTGACATTAGTGTCCTTTAAAATTAACACGTTTTTTGAGTTTGACAATGGTGACATTAGTGTCCTTTAAAATGAACACGTTTTGAGAAGAACTGTTTGCTGGTGTTTATCACCGGCAGAGTACTGCAGTCTTATTAAAAGCCTCATGTAAATGTTCATGCACATCTGTATTAGGCATTGGGATGAAATGCAATGTTAATCAGCCTGTCTGTCAACATATAAGGTCAGAATAGCAAGAGTGTATCATTCATGTCTCTGCTGTACTATTACAGAGCTCCCCCAGAGTTCACATTGGAAAACAGCGTTTGCAGTCGTGATTGGGGTCGTGATTGGGATTGTAAGTGTAATCGCAATCGGGATCGGGATCAGGATCTGGAAGGGTCGTATTAATGTATTCTGCAGCGGGAAGGGTAAGAAACATGAATTTAAAAGTGCAATTCAGGCATGAACGTTTCTTGTAAAACTAGCCTGCTTAATAATAAATGATTCTTCTCAGTGTAAAACAATACCTACTCCAGACTGATGGAAAACTGAAATACCTTTGGCTGAGGAAGATCCTGCTATTTTACTTGATCACATCTGAATCTGATATCCGAACTCTAAGAACAGATAGGACAGAATAATCCATGTTTGGTTTCTGAATAATTGTGTAGTAATTGTAAGTAAATGCACTCTGAATAGTTTGTGTGTGTGATGACTTCATTGAGACCTCAAAAACCATTCCAAAGAAACACCATTACAATATTAAAGTCCCAGTGAATTTACTTTATGAACCCAGTTTTGACGTGAATTGGAGTACAGGGTATCCATCCATCCATTTTCCAAACCACTTGTCCTACTGTATGTTAGGTAACAGGGATGCTTTACCCTATCCCAGTGTCTTGGGCCATATAATCACCCTGGATGGATGGCCAGTCCATCACAGCGCTCACACACACATTCACACTCACACCTCAGGGCAATTTACTGTCTCCAATTGACCTGTCCTGTTTGTCTTTGGATAGAGGGGAGAACCAGAGAAAATGCATCAAAAGTGAGAGAAGACGTCAAACAGAAAGACGGTAAGACCCCCTGACTCAGGGACCCAAAGCAGGTGACAGTGCTACCCACTGAGCTACTGTGTCAAGTATATGGTATATATACATATTTCAACATTTTATTTGTAATTGTATTATTTATTAAAAAGAGAAGCCCTAGATTTTCACATATCATTGTGTGTTTATCTTCTCTAACATGTTACTGCATATTAAACTGGGAAAAGAAAGTATTTTAGCATCAAAAACATTACCCATTAGAGAATGTAAAAAATAACTAATAATCAAAACATCAAAATTTGTAGCATTAACACTATTGCTCTCTCTCTTAACGTCTGTGATTGTTTTGTGTTTTATTATAGATAGTGGTACAGATAAAGAGCGTGATGAAATGCTGAAATCGGACGAAGATGCCCAGCACTAGTAAATCATAATCAGAACAGATTAACTGTGTTTGAAAATCAAACATTTTGCACTGTAAAATGAAAGACTTCCATTTGGTTTAGCATAAATAGAGAAACATGCTTTCATTTATTATTCAGTTGATGTGATAGTTTATCATGATCAGTGTATTCTTACTCAAAAATATCTTCGAATGGCCGTAATGTGGAGGGCTATAATCTCTGTTCGTTGTTTTTTCTGTAGTTTTGACTAATCTTTGTATAGAATTTTAATTCTTTTGTATATAATTTTTTTTTTTGTGTACATTGGGGCCCAAAAGTATAAGGAGCCCCTATAGAGACATGGTGAAGGGGGGAAAAAAAAAAAGAAAATTTACGTCAATACATTTGTGTTCTCTGACAAGCATGTTGCATTGCCCCGAGAAACTTTGCAAAGAACAGACGGGGGAATGCAAAGTTTCTTGTGGGGACAGAAAGGTTTTGGGCAACACAAAAACTTTTGCGAGAGAACACAGAGCATTGATTTTTTTTTTCTCCCATTACTAAGTGTATATTAATGACTACAATAGTAATTACTTGCTAGAAATGACAACATAAGTGGAAAATGTTGATCAAAAATGTACATTTACCCACAAACTGATGACCAACCGCAATTATCAGACGCCATCTTTATTTTTGTAGTTCAACTAGAATGGAAAGCACAGGATTGTGGGATATCAAAGGCATAAGAAATGATCAGATGAAGGTTTCTCAGGAGACGGGAAGTGAAACTAACATTGCGTTCGGACGTGCCTTGATGCCTTCATATTTGCCTGTTCAGACACAAAAGGTTGTGTTTTATTGCCCTACACTGTCACTGCAGGGGGGAAATAAACATTAATCTGCTTCATATCTGTTCTCTTAAAAAAAATATATATATATATATATAATTGCATAATCTAGCATATATGCCTATCCTACGTACCATGAACACTCCCGACCTAAGAAACATTTTACCTGAGAATGTTTCAGCAAATATGATGCGTGTCCATATTTATGTCAGCTGTCCAGGAGGGTACGTTTACATGACAATGATGTACTAAATACGGGGTTTTTTTATTTGCGCTTTTCGCAAACGGACAACAACATTGTCAAAATAATCCCTGTTCACACAGATTATTAGAATATAAAAATAAAAATGCTGTATTATGCTGCCAGGCCAGTAGCTGGCGATGTCACTTTGTAAAGAAACACTACGTCTATAGACTGAAAGCATAATAGGCATGCGCATGATGTCAGTTTACACAAATTCACATTTTTTGTAGTTTACATGCAGACGATAAGGTTTTCAAAAACTTGCACTTTGAAACATGTTTTCTGTTTTCAGACCCCTAAAACACTGTTATCGTAAAAAAAAAAAACACCCCGAAAAAGGTTTTTTTGTTGTTGTTGTTTTTAGTTAGTGATGAACCTTAGTGATGATATTTAAAGGGATACTCCACTCACCCTCAATTTGTTGCAAACCTGTATGAGTTTCTTTCTTCTGCTGAACACAAAGGAAGATATTTTGCAGAACGATTGGAACTTGGGCCCCATTGACTTCCATAGTATTTTTTTTTTCTACTGAATTGAATTGAATTGATTTTTATTTAAAGGGACCATGTGCAATTAATAACATAAATGTAAACATTTGATGCATTACACCAGAGTTAGCCTTAGGCTAATTTACATCTGCAGTCCCCACTGTACTATGGAAGTCAATGGTGCCAAACAACTGTTTGGTTTCAATCGTTCTTCAAAATATCTTCCTTTGAGTTCAACAGAAGAAAGAAACTCATACAGGTTTGCAACAACTTGAGGGTGAGTAAATGATGACAGAATTTTCAGTTTTGGATGGAGTATCCCTTTAATCATTCACAGTTTAATTGGTTTAATTGGGTTTTCAAAATGATCTGAACTAATTTGTGACCCGGTTTAATTTGTTCTCAGTTTAATAGTTCTCTGGAATGTAATTGTATGCTGTAGATTTAAGGTCCGTCTTCACTGGAATTACTGGAAAACCAAACCTGTTAAATAGAAGTTGGTGTCCACATACTTTTTGCTGTATATGTGCCAAATATACAGTATATCTAACATCGTGTTGTTCTGACCTGTGTGATTTAGTGTAAAATTTGGTCAAGTAATATTTTGAACTGAAACACATACTGTACATATGCTCTACTTTTGTTTACATTTAAATAAATAAATTGTGCTGATCATCATGTGAATGATTCTATGAGCAGATATGCATATATATGATGGGGAGGGGGAGGGGGGTGGAAGATATATTTTATATATTACATTTTCCTAAAAAAAATGAAGAGAACGATTTAAAAGCTACAAAACTGTTTATTCTTATTTTAGAGTATCAGATCCATCATTGAAGGTCTGATGTCTCTCCAATTCAACTCTTCTTAATCTGATGTCATAAACCAGCACAATAAACGCAGCCACAGCGGACACACCCACCAGAGCAGTGACGACCAATCGGATCACAGTTTCAGTGCTTTCACAATTATGAACTTCATCTGAAGAGAGAACTTAAGCACAGAAACAAAATATTACGACACATAAATACAATAATATCACACAACAGAGACTGATTCATAAAAGAATTATAACTTCACAGCTAACGCACCTGAACACAAACGACAGAGATCGGTAATGCAGACGTGTTTGGTCTGTTTGCTGATGGGATTGTTCACCACACATTCGTAAGTGTTGTTATCCTGATATTCCACCTCCAGAGGTAAAGAGAGACTGATGCTGAGATCAGACACACTGATGTTGGACAATACACTCATTCCTTTATACCAGGAGAGAGTCACATGACTCACATTCAACACTGAACACAGCAGTGAACATCTTGATGAACATTTTGAAATGTCACTGGTAATGACAGGAATGGATAGTGGAGCTGCAAAACATGAAATAAGATGAAACCTGCACATTAAGAATAACAAGAGGAATGTTTTATTTATTAGTGTTTAAGTGTTGACTGTTTACTGTGACCCCTCACACCGTGGCTACTTGGGATGCGATGCGAGAAAAGCAAATATAACCCATTATAATAATTGATGCTGTCTACACTGGATGCAGAGCGGGGCAATGCTATAACAAATAGATTTGCAATGGTCGCTTTTTCACGTCAAGTGTAGGCAGCCTTAAGGGAAGAAGCAGTGTTAGTTCTGTGCGACCTGAACTGGGTGTGAGGGATCCACAATGTGGAAAGGCTCCAATGGTTTGAAAACCCCTGATCTAATGGAATGAGTTATGTTGGTTCACAATTAAATAATATTTAATTTCAGGAATCTGACAAGTATATCACAAAGTGTCTGAAACGTATCTAAAAAAACAAAACTGTAAAATCATGCTAATGCACATGTGCAACAGGTGATGCCTCTTTGAAAAAGTCAAAATGCTGTTTTAAAACAAAAGTGGGACCACAGTCTCTAGAATGTATCTATTAAAATATGAAAACCATCGTGAAATATAGATATCATTACTGGGATTATATACTATTTACAATGTAAATGAAATACAGTATACTCACCATAAACTGTAACTCTGAACGTCTTGGTTATCTCATTATTAATAATAATAATACTTAATTCATAGACTCCAGTGTCTGTGATTCTGGTGTCTGTGATGGTGAGAGATCCGGTTCTCTCCAGCTTCAGTCTGTCTGTGAATCTCGCATTATCATAATATGTAGGATTTCCCATCATTACTTTAGCTATGCGAATGCCGTCAAATCTCCACTCGATCTCATTCTTTAGTTGCATTTCAGAAACATTAGAGTCCAGAGTGACAGAATCTCCCAGCATCACTGAAACTTCACGTGACTCTACATCAAACACACCTGCAGAACAAAAGTGACGTAAATATTTAAACAAAGTTTATTTTCTTACTTTATGATAAAACTATTTCCATTATATAGATTCATAACTTACCAACCAGACACAACAAAAACAACAAAACAAATGTGCGAATCATTTTTAAAAAGCCTCTGGGAACTGAAACTAATGTGACACTAAAAGGTAATTAATACGTTTATTTTTCGCAAAGCGCTAAAGTTTCGAGCCTCAGAAGTCCGCCAGTCTGGAAACCCACATTATCGTGCACGCGCCTGTGGTCGAGTCATCGCTGCAACACGTGGTGACGTATCCATCTGTTCAACCAGTGAGAGTTTAGTCCGGTTGTGCTTGCGGAAATCCAGTCAATTGGGAAGTAAGTTAATATTAATAAGCTTATTTATAAAAAAAAAATAACAAAACTTAACGTTTATGATTGATTTAAGTTGAAAATGTGTATAAAGCTTAACAGTGACCCTAAAATATGTATTTTAGTTATGGGAGTGGCATATGTTTTGGATTGATAGGGCCAGTTTTATTTTATTGACTTTTTGGCTATTATTGATTGATGTTTGGGCTGGTTTTGCACAGACCTGACAATCTCATAGTTAACAAGTCGAATAATAGAATTAATATGATAAATCAAGTTTGCATTCGAGGTGACATTTTCTAAATAAATCAATCAAATTAACCAAAAGCCTTTTTAAGAATGAACTCAAGCACGTGTATACAGATTCTGTAATGTTCAAAACACTCCAAAGTTGTCTTTTTAGTGTGCTGAGCCCATTATTGGCCTGTATTTTTCTTAATGTGCATTATTCAGTTTAGATTTATAATATTATATTCTATTTATCCACACTGTTTGTATGGAAACACAATCAATCAAACAGCTGTAAAATAATTAAAGTTGGTGATTTGAAATGAAAGGTTTGTTTGTAAATGGGTCATATTATTAGAATAAGTCAGTCTTGACCAAGTCAGTCTCAAAAACTTGCAGTCGACGTTTGGTTGAATACTGTGCTCTTATTTAGTGCTGAGAGATGATCTTCTGTCAGTCTGTTTTAGAGAAAATAGAGAGGTTCTTGAATAATGCATGATGGGTTTGACAAATACCACTGTTGAAGAATTCATTATACTTTATTTTACAGTGAATCTTTTGTGAATCTGACTCGAAGGAAAATAATGTCTTTGCTTGTTTACCCATCAGTCAACCGCACACATGCAATAGTAAACAGGAGCGAGACGTTTGTCCACTCAACAGAAACCACATTCATCTTGGTCAGTCTTCCTCTAAACTAACCTGAAACACACTCGACCGCAACAGGTTTCACTTTAACTCTGAAACTGAGCTGAGAGTGTGTATTCAGTGGAAACATATGGTATCTTGCAAACTTCATTTAACTCTTTTTTTATTCCACAGTAAAGCTTTTTTTGTGCTAAACACACAAGCTCAGACACCAGAAAACAGTTCACTTTGTTTGTGATTGGTTACTGGTTCTTTGTTTCGCTTTTCATTTCCCTTTTTTCATTTTTAATTCCAATAGTTGAAACAAAACTGTCCAGCAGTCATGTTTGGAGTTCATGTTTTATGATAAAGATTCTGTACTCAATAAGTCTTAAACTGATATCTGTTCTCTGATCTGAAGCTAATGTTTGCAGATGGTCTGAGTTCTTGTGGTTTATTTTCAGCATCTTCTCTTCTCTGCGGTTACAGACCATGTCTCGAGAACAACAGCATTAACTAAACCTTTCCCTTATTTCCAAACCTATGCAACCGAATCACTTTATCAGTGGTAAATGAGTATGTGGATATATCAGATCTCACAAAAAGAGCTTTGTGTTGTTCTTTTAATTTCTCATTTCATTCCGACTGAAGTTTATTTTGTGTCACTGAGTTCCAGTAGACCACATCCTGTAGATGTTTGACAGTATCTCAGCAGACACAAACTGACCCTTCATGTTTTGTGCACAATTTAACGTAAATGTGTATTTAGAGAGATTTTAAAGTTCAGAGTGCGTATTCACTCCTGCTGGTATTTAATTCATCACTTTGGCATGATCTGCACTATATTGTTTTTATTTTTTTAGAATACATTATATTGTTTATATTGTTATACTGTTTTGAACAATACTTTTGTGCATTTTTATTTTCGATGTGCCTTATTATTATATTAGGTTATCATATTAACTACACTGCATACAAAAACATTGTTTTTTATCTCCATAACTCAGATTGTACTCTTCTCGCAGATAAGGCTCCTGGCGCGCCCCCTAGTGACTAAACATGAAAACATCTATTTTCCCTTGTTACTGCTGAAATGCCATGGTATTCCCTGAGGAGGGAGATCGTGGACCAATTATATGTTATGTTATGTTATTTTATTTATTTATTTGTACTTCTAAAATGGTCATCTGCTACTTCCTAAACCACACACATCTCATTGTTTAAAGGTGTATATTGAGAAATGACAGGGCAAAATAGTTTTTTAAAGATTTATTTTGTTTAGTGACCATTCGGCATTAACAGAAACGTGCAAATTATGATTTATTTATTATTATTTTTTTTTAAATTATTATTATTTTTAGAGGTGGTATAAAGTAAGAGGCTGGTCAGTTAGCCGAAATCTGGCTCTTTAATAAAAAGCCTGCAAACGATACTGATGCATCAGCCTGGCATACAAATAATGGAACCAAAAAACTAGTTGGACGGGAAGCTTTAGATTATATTATAATTTGTTTCCTAAATAGTTTGTAGTATGGTATATTTTATTACTTATAACCTATTTATTTGTTCGTCTTGCAGGATTTATTACGATATGTTGTAGAATATTCACGCTCCAGCAGGTGGCGGTGAGCACATGTTCACCTGGATCAAACCCCGTCATTAAAACCCCAGAGGAAGACGAAAACGAAAGTATCGACTGGTATCGACAAAAAACACACAAAACGGAGATGACATGAGAACTCGTTGCTCATTGGATTTGATTCATGTGTGTCCCAGAATTTTAACTTAGCACCAACCGAAGTTTAATATTTTCGGTCATTGATTCATATTTCAACCACAAGACGTGCGAGAGATTTTGAGATTGGTGACGCGCGCTGACAGGCCACAGGCGTAAGGGACCGCGTTTGTTTTACTTATAAAGTCACTTTTTAGTGCACAAGAATGCAAGTAAGTGTTGATACTTTCTCGATTACAGTTAATAGGGGGAATACAATATGGATTTTGTTATAGGGCAGGCCTATGTAAGTGTGATTTAAATGTGAAGGCAGGTGTTTTGTCAATTATGCTACCCATCGAGATTTGCTACTTGGTTGTGCGCATGTGCAGACTCAGTTTTTTAACAAAAGGTCAATTTGCATGTGTTATAATGTAATTTCCTTTTTTAAAAATGCTAACTACCATATGCATATTTGTACGGTAAGCCAGCTGAACAAGAATAACTGAAAGTTTCAGTTAGTAAAGAAAGATGTACTTTGACAAGTCAAAGAGAATATTTGATGATAAATTTTACTTTTAAAAATAAAAACAGTACTCTACAGTATACAGTAGCTACTAATAACTTAGAATTGTATTATAATTGTATTTCATATAATATTAATCAATATTTTCTGTGATCGATTCGCACTACGGTAGCATTTTTCGACAAGGCAGCACAAATCGTCAGAACACCGGAAGTTATAGGCAGCCTAGTAAAGCATGAACATTAATACGAAATGTATTAACAATTTATTGAGGGAAAAAAAGTACGTTTCTTTTAGGTTCTTTTCTCTTCTAGCTTGTGCTGTTGTTTTTGTTATGCGAAATTGAAAATTTTATTAAACCAGACATTTACATTTAATAAATTGAAGGTTCGTTCATGTAGGCTAGGCTAGCTTTTGTTTGTTTTTTGTTTGTTTTTTTTTTGTCAAAGAACATAAGTTTTTATTAAAATTAAATATTTAAGTCCACATCTTTATTGAACACACTCTTTATCCTTTAAAGGGGACATATTTGTCAGTGAAGAGTGACTCGTCAAGAGATGGTGGCCGAACAATCTTGCCAAAGGTATTTGGTGTGTTTCTTATTTTTGGTCACAGACTGTGTTAGAAAGTGTATCAATTAATTATTGTCATATATAGTTCAAATATTTACCAGCGTTTTTCTTTTGTCTTTGCAAAAAAATAATTACTGAAGATATTGATGATATTTCCCAATTTTTATTTATTTTATTGGCTAACATGCCCCCATATTTTGTCAATGTGCTGTGTTTGTTATGCAAATTTGAAAATATTTTTTAAACCAGACCTTTACAGTTAGACAGGCAGATGTAACGTTAATTTATTTGTAATATAAAATTATTATTTTTTATGTTTTTTCTTTGAAAGGCAAGTGGACTCAGAATATAAATGTATAGCGTGCATGTAGAATTTTATAGTTATAGAACTAGTATCATGCTGAGAGATTCCCAGTGAAATGCTGGCATAAAGCTGGCTTGACACTGGATATATTTGCAAATTTATGGACCGTCTCTAAAATTACAACACATCATGTTTGTAACGTCTCTAAAGTTACAACACATCATGTTTGTAACTTCAGAGATGGTCCATAAATGTGCGAATAACGAATGTGCAGTGTCAAGCCAACTTTACGCCAGTACTTGAATCGCTCAGCGTGAAACTTTGCGCGTTACATTCATATTCATAGTCCGCTTGCCTGTTCCAATATCTAGTATAGTCTACATCCCAAATAAGGTGCGAGTTTGGTCTTTTTTTTATTACTGTATTAGTCCATTAAGGGTTAAGTGTCTTGACCAGGGGAGTCCTGGAGAATGATGTATCGAGGGAATCACCAGTTCTGCAGCACATCACCGAAATATAGAGTTAAAAACTAAACAACCGAGAGAAATATATGTTTACTTCATCAGATGTTACGTTTTATCTGTACATCAGCATCGGGGAATAACATTATAATCGTCTTGAATTTGTAAAGCGAAGTAAAAAGGACCGAAAAATTGCCAGTTGAATATTATAGGTTGTATTTTTAAACAGAATTAATATTTTGGTAGTGAAATCTGAAAGGTAAATATGGATTATTTATTTTTTATTAATGAAAACGTGTGTGAAATATTTTGAATGGAAATATTCACAGTTTAAATATAGAACCTAGAATTTCACCCCTAAACATACAATGCATTAAAATGCAGGGTTTAATGCAATACATATTTTTTTCCATTCAACAAGTGCCATTCATAAGCTTTTTTGTTTAAAAACAAAAACTTTTTTGTTTTTAACACACTATTTAAATAGCCATGAATAACTTTGTTATTGTGTTTGTTGATGTTGCTAAATTAACATTTTTCATTGTAACGACTGATTGTTTCCACAAACCAGAGCTGATCTGCTTTCAGTGGAAGTTTAGTATGTCAGAGGAGCGAGGAAAGGACTCTCTCTCTAAGATGATTCTCTCAGAGAAACATAGGTAAGACTACGTCTGTTTTCACACACTCATTTTAAACTACTGAAGTTTTACATTCATCCAATGATTAACAAAGCAATTTTTTATATTTGCAAATGCTGTGCATAACTTCAGAACTTCCTAATAAAAACATATTTTGTGGCCCAGATGATAAACATCTAAAACCTAAAAAGGAAAAACAATATTAAGTCTAATTTACAGTCTCTTCTTCAGCAGTAGTGTTATATTGCAGCATTAAAATATTGTTATAGGAACATTGATTTTTTTTATTTATTTTTTTATCAAAAAGTATAAGTTTACAGTTGATTGGGCAAATGCCTCATCAGCATTCCGTCTGTGAAGAGAATAGAGAGAGTTTGTGCCATTATCAAAAACAGATGAACTTCTGTTATTAAATTGTTTCTTCTCTCTTTGTGTCATCAGTGAAAGATCAGGCTCACATGTGTCCGGCTCTGTGTCTGTGAAGAGTGATTTTTCAAATGATGGTGATCGACCGAACATCAGTGAGAAGACATCTATCAAACGGTATTTTTATGTTTTACATAATAGAGTTATAATTTCTCTACAATGGTCTGTTTATATGAGGAAACTTAACTAAATACAACAATGATTCACCGAATAAAATGTCCACTGGTCTGATTTCCTCTTTATTGAACTCAGTCTGGAGCTTCTTTCCAGTAACACAATATAATACTGAAGGATCTTCTGTAGTGAAATGTGCTTTCTCACTCTCTGTTCTTTGTGTCATTAGTGAATTACAAGGCTCACATGTGTCCAGCTCTGTGTCTATGAAGAGTGACTTTTCAAATGATGGTGATCGACCGAACATCAGTGAGAAGACATCTATCAAACGGTATTTTTATGTTTTAGATTATAGAGTTATAATTTCTCTACAATGGTCTATCTATATGAGGAAACTTGCATTGATTAATGGCATGTCGTTAGATGTGGTAAGACAATACAAGTATTTGGGCACCAAGATGATAAATTGAATTTTGACACCAATACAGACTATATATGCAAAAAAGCTAATCAGAGACTTTTCTTTTTAAGAAAGTTGAATGGGTTTAATGTTGATAGATCCCTTCTAAAAAGCTTTTTATTCATCTTTTGTTGAGTCAATTTTAACCTTTGCTTTGATCTGCTGGTTTGGCAATTTGAGTGTAATTAACAAAAACAGTTTGGGAAAAACTGTAAGCATATGTCGGAAAATAATTGGTACTGATCTGAACAGCATTGAGCATGTGTTTAAGGCCAGAGCTACACAGAGGGCAATGGCCATTTTGGCTAACACCACTCACCCACTACACTCCGAGGAAGGAGGTATACCTACTGAAAACGTGCCAGATCCAACAGATATTTGAAATCATTTGTACCAATTAGGGATGGGACGATAACCGGTTTCACGATAAACCGTGATAAAATGTACTGACGGTTAGTATTATCGTTTAAAATTTAATTATCATTAAAACCGTGTTTGATTATCGCGATTTTAATAACTCACTGAATCCTGTCGGCCAGTCTGACGCAGGCGCGCAGCACGCAATATTTTTTTAAATTACTATTCGAGAAGGAATGGTGGAAGGCAGTGAACGTGCTCAGGAGATTTTTCAGCCTTTTAAAAGGACCAAATCTAAGGTGTGGTCATATTTTGGGTTTTACAAAAGTCCTGAGGGAAACTTGATCGAGGATGGTCACCCTGTCTGCCGAACAAAAAGTCACTGCAATAGAAACACTTCAAATCTGCCAAGTCGTCTTGTGTGCTCATCACCCGAACGCAAGGCAAGTTAACTTTGACCTCAATACCAAAACTACATCTGGGAAACAATTGGGCACGAAATGTTGTTTTGAGTTGAAACATTTTATGTCACTCACTTGAAATAGACGTGAAGCTTCCGCGAAGAAAAGTTCGTAGCAAGTGGATTTGAGCTAAAGACTAACGAACAACTTCAAACAAGACTATTATTAAGAGTGATATTTTAAGGGATAGTAAAGTATAGATACATCATGTATTAAACCGATTTTATTTTTACCACATAATTACGGGGACATATTGAATTGATAATGAGATTAGCTAATGTTTTAAATCTTACCTATTTATGAATTCATTTTGTAAAACAATCGTCCAGACAAGATATATCTCACCAATATTATCAAACTCTGTAAGCAATAAATTAACTCTGATTTCATTTTTGCAATACAATCAAAAACCGGAGACGCAAGACAGCAAGTTGTATTTGAATGAAACAAGAGCGCGCGTCCGTTGTGATATGGATGTGCGCTGTGTAATAATGTGTTGCTATTGACGACAGGCATTATAAAGAAGCAAATGCCATAGAATAGAATCTTGCTTAAAAAAACTGCATAGAGAGGCTTGTTTTATTTGTTGTTTGTTGATTTTCAATTATAAAACTTGTTGAAATGTTTTCAGTGTGAGCATCAGTTCTTTTTGAGCACTTTCATACATTTTTAACAAAACCGTGATAATATTGATAATCACGATTATTTTGGACACTATAATCGTGATATGAAATTTTCATACCGTCCCATCCCTAGTACCAATAGCTGTTTGGTTTCTCAACAAATTATAGGTACATGTTATTTATGTTTTTATCTATTTAGTATCTCATGTTCGTATCTGTTTTTGTGTGAATGTGTATGTGTTGGCTACCGGTTGTAAACTAAATTGCCCCTTGGGGACATTAAAGATATTTCAATTCAATTCTTAACTAAATACAGCAATGATTCACTGAATAAAATGTCCGCTAGTCTGATTTCCTCTTTATTAAACTCAATCTGGAGCTTCTTTCCAGTAACACAATATAAGACTGAAGTATATTCTGTAGTGAAATGTGCTTTCTCTCTGTTCTTTGTGTCATCAGTGAAAGCTCAGGCTCACATGTGTCCAGCCCTGTGTCTGTGAAGAGTGACTTTTCAAATGATGGTGATCGACCGAACGTCAGTGAGAAGACATCTATCAAACGGTATTTTTATATGTTTTACATTATAGAGTTATAATTTCTCTACAGTGGTCTATCAATATGAGGAAACTTAACTAAATACAGCAATGATTCACTGAATAAAATGTCCGCTAGTCTGATTTCCTCTTTATTAAACTCAATATGGATCTTCTTTCCAGTAACACAATATAAGACTGAAGGATCTTCTGTGGTGAAAAGTTTTTTTCTCTCTGTTGTTTGTGTCATTAGTGTAAGCTCAGGCTCACATGTGTCCGGCTCTGTGTCCGTGAAGAGTGATTTTTCAAATGATGGTGATCGACCGAACGTCAGTGAGAAGACATCTATCAAAGGGTATTTTTATGTTTTTATATAGAGTTATAATTTCTCTACAGTGGTCTATCTATGACAAAACTTAACTAAATACACACAGCAAATTCTGGTTTTTGGAATAAACTCCCTGTTCGTTAAAATCAACTCAATCTGAGTGTACATGTGAGACCATCAATTAGACTCCAGCGCAGAGTTAAAATAACTCTGCTCTTGGAGTTGAATCTTTAACACTTTTTTCAGAGTTAAGGCCATTGCACACTGAGCACGAAATATTCGTATGCGTATTTTCGTGTTCGTCAGCTTAAAAATTCGTCACGCATAGAAACCTTGCACACCGAGTCCGTTGCGTATTTCTTAAACCTTTGCGGGAAAAAACGCAAAAATACCAAATGGATTCGTCAAGCAGTGAGGATGATTTTTGCCCTCTCTCTTATTGAAAAGGGAAGAAAGAGAAAATATTACGTCCATCCAATCCTGAAATTGCGCCGAGAGGAAGGAGAGTTATCAAGGAGTTGCGAATTTATCCTGAGCGATTCAAAATTTACCTCAGAATGTCAGTGGGACAGTTTGATGCTTTGCTAGCGATTCTGGAGCCACATATTAAAAACAAGACCACCAATTTCCGTGAACCAATCGATTCTGAACGGAGACTGGCAGTGTGTCTGAAATGGACCAGGTATGGACACACACACGGACAAACACACACCCGCGCGCGGCCCGTTGGAAGCGCTGGGTAGACAGAACAGCTAGGCTGTTATTGTGTATATTGTGCCCAAATAATACATTAGTTATCGAATAGGCTGCTCAATCACACCTTATTCGATTCTAAATTTCAATCTGATTGAAAGGGGAGGTTTATTAATTTCATAATCCAATAGAGAAGAGAACATAAACACTTGATCGAATTGTAAACCGAAACTGAAAGCACGGCGCATATGTGCAATGATTTGAGGACGAGCTACCCCCGGCCCTGAATTGTCAAAAGACCTCTCAAAATGCTGGCTCTGGATGCGAAAAACGCAGAAAATCGAACCCGATCCGATTAATTTTATGACGGACGAAAGTTTCGGAGGCGGTGTGCAAGCGTGACTGAAATAACGTGAGGTCGAATTTTTTTTTTAACGTGCGAAAATTTCGGATGCGAATTTCGGACTCGGTGTGCAATGGCCTTTAAAATGGAGTTAAAATACTAATCCTACAGAGAGTAAATGTAACTCTAAAATTAATTATATGAACTCATTACCAGTGTTACCAGTTTAGTTTAACACTTCTATAGAGTTAACATTTATTTAACACAATATAATGTTTTGTGTGGAAATTACTACACTGGACACCATACTCTTGATTTACTGCCTTTATTTGAGCAAATCCATTTGGTTCAGACTTGAGGAGGAGTAACCTTCAACCGCTTGCTGCAGGACAGTCGTCTGAAGATCACAAAAACAAGGCATAATATAATCTAGCACCATTCATTGAGAATGCAAAAATATATAAGCTGAAAATCACGCACATCGTGGGTCACCACTAATATAGCCTAACGTTACATATCTGTTACAATTCAATTGCCTGTAATGCATTGATGCATCAATTTCACGGCAAAACACTCATTTTCAGAAACACGGTGAATGGAAAGACGGTTAGCTAATGTTAACTCGTTTACATCGACAAAAAACCCACGCAAATAGCCATTTCAAAATTTTAAACAAGTAATTTAAACATGCGTTCAACAGCAAGTTTGTCATGGTCGTTGACGTTAATTAGTAAACAAACTGCTAGCCTGTAACGTAACAGCTACGCGATGACCAAACGTGTTTTGTCAGAAAATATATTTTTTAAATACTTGTATAAGTTACACTTTTACCTACCTCACGACGAAGCATAAGTCCATTATTCCTTTGTGCAGCGGCAGGGTCGTGTCGTGGCGCACTTCTCAAAAATAACTCCAGGTGTAGTGTTAAAACATGCTCCTGAACACCATGAACTCCAAAATACAACACAGTCGGGGAGTATCCAATAACACAAACCGTAGTCAGAGTTAAAAAAATAACTCCAAAAAATTAACTCTTTCACACTTTTTTGCCTAACTCATTATTTTTCAACTCCTGAAATTTGCTGTGCAGCAATGATTCACAGAATAAAATATCCGCTAGTCTGATTGGAGATTTTGGTTATATTTTTTCCTGGAAATGCAGAATTTTTATTTATTTTATTTGCCAACAGGATTTATAAAACGTTAGATTCAGATTTCCAGACTCACAGGAAACACAAGAATTTCACAGACAATCTCCCGTGTATCTTCAAGGTAAGAAAACTTTTATACATTTTCATAGATATTTAATAATTATAACAAACAAATAGATTGTTTTCTGAAAAAGTTGAAATTTTATTTCTAATTGTTTTTGACCATTACTCTTAATTTTAAAGGTGCATTGCGCAACATTTCATGTTAAAAATAGTCGTTTTCTAACCCATACATGCTTAAACAATCGCCTGATGGGCTGAATGAGCCCTTCTCTGATCACTGTGATCGCCTCTATAATCCTGTACAGTGAAATAACTAAGAGAGATTCGGGCTCGAATCTGAGACTGGCCATGACGTCATGCGCGTTCACCCTCGTCTGGCTGTGTGCCTATGTCTGGCAGGTTCATGTAGCTATTCGCCGCCGTACTCCGTATCAGAGAAGTCAACTCGAGCGACACAACTCTAGTCAGCTTTCCACAAAAGTAGACGATGGATTCAAAGGGGCTGTTTACACCTGGTCACTTCATGCGTTTTCTGTGATTGGATAGATATTCGATAGTGAAAAGACCAGGTTGCTCTCCGAAACGCATTCGAGACGGATTTGAATCCGATCGCTCAAATCACTTGCGGACGTGGTCTGGGCCGTATTCCTGACAAAACTGGACAAGTGTAAATGCGTCTGGTTGTTGAAACCAGGCTATATGTCATGTTGTTTTAGTCATATATGACGACCCGCATCACCTCAGATGAGCAGCTGAGCGCCTATTCATCAAGCCAGCGCCGCAATCTATCGCAAATCAAAGTGAAAGTAAGTCGCAGACGCTTAACACTACCATCTTCATTAAAAGTAAAGAAATGAAATGATCTTACCAGGGCTGTTGCCGATCTCTCTTATTGCTGTCTTTGCTGATTTTGAAATTAGCCGATGATCAATAAAATGCAGCTCATATCTGTTGCTTTCGGTGACGTGCACTTCATTAAATCTGTATATAGCGTGGAAAGAAACCGGCTTGTAGTTCATCCACACCGCAATGCAAACTACACGCAAGACAAAGAAAATAAAACTTCAGTCTGTCCAGTGCCAGGCGTCGGAATAAGACGAGAGTCAACATCGGGAAGCTTTCAACAAACGGAGAGATCTCTGGTCGGCTCTAGGGCTCAAACGGGTCCTATACAAAGTAATAACTTATATTGTTCATTAACGTGTTTCCATAATAATACAATCATAAGTGGATACAGTAAGCACAAAAAACAGTTCAACATGGAGATAGATGGAAGAATTTCCGCACACACACACATAAGTGTGTAATTTACTCGAATGCCTTTCCTTTCATATATTTTAAATGACTTGCAGATTTATAACTGTATTACCTCATTATGACTGTAACAAAAGATGTGTGCCACACAGTGTGCGGCTGATGCTCCTTTGGTTATGAACAGCTCCTGCAAACATGTGTGTGTGTTCCTCCATGAATGCGCACACCTCTGGTTGCAGTTTCGCTTGTCGCCAGAGGGGGAGTAGTTCTGCAGAAACTCAGATACTTGAGTTTTGCACCTTTAAGAACTCAAAAAATAAGAGAATGCATGTTTTTAGATGTTTTAAATGTACAAATTTGATTTATTATTAATTTTATTTTTTTGCTTTGTTTGTAGGATCTTGAGAGCAAAATAATCAAGTTTCTGAAGGATGAGCTGGGAAAGTTTAAGAACATATTACAAAAGGTGAGCACTCAAGACATTGTGAAGGACTTTAACGAGAAACGATGCAGTATTAAAGAAGCAGCTCTTGATCTCACACTACACTACCTGAGAGAGATGAAGCAAGATGAAGCTGCTGATACTCTAAAAGGTAAGACACTCATGACCATCTGCTAGACTAACACTTGTACATGTAGGAGAGAAAACTATAACTATCTGTATTTGTTCCTCTGTTTAGATGAGCTTTTCTTCATTCATCCATTAAAATGTAGCCTAAAGAAGAAGTATCAATGTGTGTTTGAAGGAATTGCAAAGCATGGTGACTCCACACTTCTGAATAACATCTACACAGATCTCTATATCACTCAGGGTGGTAGTGAACATGTCAATACTGAACATGAAGTCAGACAGATTGAGGTTGCATTCAGGAGTGCAGACTCACAAGAGATACCAGTTCAATGCAACAATTTGTTTGAACCATCTGAACAAGACAAAGAGATCAGAACTGTACTGACAAAAGGAGTTGCTGGCATTGGGAAATCAGTCTCTGTGCAAAAGTTTGTTCTGGATTGGGCTGAAGGAAAAGAAAATCAAGATATCAGCTTCATATTTCCTCTTCCATTCAGAGAGATGAACTTAAAGGAGAAAGAAAAACAAAGTTTAATGGATCTTATATCTACATTTTTCCCAGAGACAAAAGGACTGAACCTTACAACAAGGAATCAATTCAAAGTCCTGTTCATCCTTGATGGATTGGATGAATGTCGTCTTCCTCTAAACTTTGATGGCAATGAGACGTGGCGTGATGTATCGTCACCAACCACTCTGGATGTTCTTCTGACGAACCTCATCAAGGGAAATCTGGTTCCTTCTGCTCTCATCTGGATCACCACCAGACCAGCCGCTGCCAGTAAGATTCCTCCTGAATGTATCGACCGCGTGACAGAAGTACGAGGATTTAGTGATGCACAAAAGGAAGAGTACTTCAAAAGAAGATTCACAGATGAGAAAATGGCCAATGAAATTATTGATCACATAAAACAATCAAAGAGTCTCTTCATCATGTGCCACATCCCAGTCTTCTGCTGGATTTCGGCCACTGTTCTCCAGAACATTTTGGAAGAGAAAAGAAATAATGATGTAAAAAACAATCAGTCTGATGAAGCCTCTAAAACACTACAGCAATCACATACTGAAGACACTCCCAAGACTCTGACACAAATGTACACACACTTTCTCCGCTTTCAGATCCAGCAGAGCAGACGAAAGTATGATGGAGAATACACACCTGATGTTTCCTGGGATAGAGACGCCATCCTTTCACTGGGGAAACTGGCATTTCATCAGCTGGAGAAAAACAACCTGATCTTCTATGACACGGATCTGGAAGACTGTGGTATTGATACCTCTAAAGCATCACTGTATTCAAGCATGTGTACCCAGATCTTCAAGGAGGAAAGAGGGATCACTGTTGGTACCACTTTCTGCTTCGTTCACTTGAGCATTCAAGAGTTTATTGCAGCCCTTTTTGCACATCTGTTTCTAGACATAGAGAAGAAAAGTGTGTTTGATCAAGAGTCTGCAGAACAGGCAAACAATAATAAAACCATGACTGATTTGCTCAAGAACCTTTATTCATATCTGATTCTAGACATCACCAAGACAATTGTGTATTTTCAAGAGTCTACAGAACAGGAAAACAAAAATGAAGCCATGATTGATTTGCTCAAGACTGCAGTGGACAAGGCGCTCGAGAGTGACACTGGACATCTGGACCTTTTCCTTCGCTTCGTCCTTGGTCTGTTGTTCCAGTCTAATCGACTACTCTTACGAGGACTGTTGACACAGCAAAATGACAATGACCAGAGCAAAAAGGAGATAGTTCAGTACATCAAGCAGAAATTTGAAGATAATCTGTCTCCAGAGAGATCCATCAATCTGTTCTACTGTCTGAATGAGCTGAATGATCAAACTCTGGTGAAAGAGATTCAGATCAACCTTAGCAAAGGAAGTCTCTCATCTGCTGATCTTTCACCTGCCCAGTGGTCTGCTTTGGTCTTTGTGTTGCTGACATCAGAAGAGGAGATGGAGGAGTTTGAACTTCAGAAATTCAAGAAATCAGACGAGTGTCTCTTTAGACTGTTGGAAGTTGTGAAACTCTCCAAAAGAGCTCTGTAAGTCATTTAAAGCAGAGGTCTTCAACCTGGCTCCTAAAGGCCCACTGCCCTACAAAGTTTAAATCCAACCTGCTTTATCTTGAGATTTTTAAATAATTCTGAAGAGCTTGATTATCTGGTTCAGATGTGTTAATTAATGTTGACGCTAAACTCTGCTGGACACTGGGCATCCAGGAGCCAGGTTGAAAACAGATGATTTAAAGAGGGGTGGGGGGGATTGTATTGTAATCTTTGCATGATTGTATTTATGGGGTGCAATATAACATGTATTCGTGGTTTTTCTTTTTTTAAAAGTCTTATTTTTCATAAACTTCTCCTTTATTGTCAGCCGCGCTCTCCTCTGTCCTCGAACGAGCGGTTGACTTTCTATGAAACCACTCCCTCAGAAACAGGCTAGTTGTAGGCCAAACTAACCTCAGATTGGTTAGTTTGGCCCGGTGTGTTGTGATTGGCTAAACTGTCGCTCACGTTGTCTGGAAGGTTAACGCCCATTACCTTTGTGGGCGAAACGTGCATGTCATGAGCTCCGGTCCAGATGTAAATAATGGTGTCTAACTGCAGTGTCAGTTTGAGGTAGAATCAGACCGAGAAAGCGGCGATGAAGAGAGTCAAACAGAACCTCACCACATACTACAGCTCTTACTAAACGCTTCTGAATGATAATTTGCTACATTTTTTTTTTACTTTGTACACATTTGTTTAACTCAATAGCATCTGACTGGCAACAACAGCAACTGACTGGCTACTAATGTTAAACACAAACAGTGTTGGCATTAGTTTATGTTCTTGATCAAATCGAAAATAACGTCATAAAGCATATATACATGAAAAATACATTTACAACATTTTAACATTAGTAAAAATTCAGGTCCATAATGTTTGTACGCATTTGTCATAGACACAAAATAGCATAACTAGTAGCCTAGTGGCTATGAAGCCAGCGCTGGCATTTGAAAAAAATAAAAAACAAGGCTACGTCTGGAATTATACATGAAAATACATTTAAAATGATTAAGTCTTCACCTACTTACAGGTTGTGGCTCAACAACTGCTGCCACTGCTAGATTCTGGATGCTGTCTTCCGTAAAATGCGCAGCACAGAGAGCTAGATTATCGTCATTTTTAGGAACATAATCAAACATAAATAGTATCCATTGTTGACGAAGTACAGCGTCTGTGGGAAGCTCGAAAACAGAAGACCTGACAGCTGCGTGAACAACACGCTCGACCAGCCGCAGAAATATGCGCATGCCATTTTCTGCATATTCTGAGGGAGGGGTTGATGCAAATGTGCGGGTTAGTGACGTACCATAACCCAGCTGTAGTCCCAATCCAGTCGTTTTTGTAGGCATTAAACTTCCTGATTTTGAAAAGATGATATCTCTGCTTACACTGAACTTTCAGCACTGCAACTTTGCAGATACTGTTCATGCACCAACAGCAACATTACACACTATTTAAAATGAAAAAAGTGAAATCACAGTCAACCCCCCCTTTTAAAGACTAAAATGTAATTCGAAAGAAAATACATTGATCAAAAACCTCCATAAATAAATATTAATCATATTATACCAGATATAAGTATATTGTAATGTCTGAAGAACGACAGACAAAGAAGGCTCTGTTTCTGATCTTCATAATGCAGAACAAATATAACACAGGAGAACCAGCATGAACTCCGTCTCTAGTTCCCCGTCCTGGCTTTGGAACTCCCCGCGTTAACTCTATGAATGCTAGTGCAAAATAAAACAGCAATTTCACGATTATATACGATTATAAAGAGTCTGTTCGCTACACTGTAAATGTTATTTAATCATTAAAGGTCCCGTTCTTCGTGATCCCATGTTTCAATGTTTAGTTAGTGTGTAATGTTGTTGTAAGAGTATAAATAATATCTGTAAAATAATAAAGTTCAAAGTTCAGTGCCAAGCGAGATATTTTATTTAACAGAAGTAGCCTACATCGAACGGCCCGTTTGGACTACATCCCTCTACTTCCTTCTTTAATGCCGTCAGTAGAACAGTTTTTTGACTAACGTCCGCCCACAGGAATGCTCCCTCAACTCCCTCAACTTGCGCACTTCTCATAACTTACTGTGTTTACTCAGCTCTCTTACGGTGATTTTCTGAAGTAAAACTGACGCTTCATCTTTTGTGTGATGTACAATAAACTTTATTAAACTCATCAGTTTATGTTTGATCATCATTCGGACCTGGTCCGAAACAGCAGACTTGTAGCCTATTAATAAATAATGGATACATACAAGCAGATGACAAATTCGTTATAAAAAACGTAATTAAACTACTAAACTATGCCTGTTCCATCTCTAAACAGCACTCAAAATGCACCCGAAATGAACACCGTTACTGAGAGTTTCTGATATTATCATCATTCCGTGAGATGAAATTGTCCTGAGAGACTGAGCGCAAGCTCATGAAGCTCCGCCCCCTGTGCCAGTAGCAGCAGCTTATTTGCATTTAAAGGGCACACACTATAACAGCACGTGTTTTTGAGCCCCAAAAATGACAATTTAAACATGCTGTGGGTATTTTGAGCTGAAACTTAACATACACATTCTGGGGACATCACAGACTTATTTTACATCTTCTGAAAAGGGGCATAATACGGGACCTTTAATTTACAAATGTTATGGTTAACTAAAGCCATTATTGATTATTAAGATTTTTTAAGCACCTATAAAATTAAATTAAAAAAATGTAGAGGAAGAAATAATTCAAATTAAATTCTGCAAATTATATTTATATACAGCATAGTGAGTTTGCATTCTGCTTACATCTTATAATAAGCATCATCATTAGGGAGTTTTTCTGAATTTAATATCACTGTTGTATATTTATTGTTCATCTCAAATTAATCAATCTTTTATTCATTTGTAGAGCAATGTGTAGCAAATGTTTGTTAATTTTTCTTTGTGTTATAAATGATTTCTTGTAGGTTAAACGATTGTGACTTAACAGAGAAAAGCTGTTCGAGTCTCGCTAAGGCTCTCGAATCAGACAACAATCTGGAAGAGCTGAATATGAGCAATAATAATCTACAGAGTTCAGGAGTAATGAAACTCTGTTCTGGACTGAATAGTGTGAAGTGTAAATTGGAGATACTGAGGTAAGTTATGTGATGGGTGTGATTTACATATACTTGAGAAGGGCAGTTAATTGTAGTTCACCATATTAAATTAATGATGTAGTTGTAAATATATCTACTCTGCTATTTCTAAATTGTAGAAAACACATAATTTATTGCATAGCAAAACATTTTTTGGCAAGCTTCAAATGAAAAGAGATGAGTTGTAAGGATCATAAAAGAGTGTAATATCACCTATCTATGTATGAACCAATTATGAGATGTTTGAGAGACAAACTATGAGACTGCAACAGAAACAGCGAGAGCTGTGTTGTAAACCTCACTCCTTTGGCCTCAAGAGGTGCTAGCAACTGCCTTCGCTTGTGTGCCTCCCATGCTGGTGAAGCTGGTTCAAAATCTAATATATTGACAACCTTTTTTTCCAGACTTAACCAGTGTTCGGTAACAGAGGAAAGTTGTTCAGCTTTGGCTTCAGTTCTCAGTTCAGACTCCAGCAGTCTGAAGGATCTTGACCTGAGCAATAATAATCTGCAGGATTCAGGAGTGAGGTTGCTCTCTGATGGACTTAAAAAGGACTGTAAACTAGAGAAACTCAGGTGAGTTCATGTCTAAGACTCTAGTTCTATTTTGTCTAGCACTGCTCATTTTGTTCGTCTATATTCAGTGATCAATGTTTAATTGAAATGTCTTTTCTGTAGACTCTCAAAGTGCAGTATCACAGAAGAAGGTTATAAAGCTCTGGCTTCAGCTCTGAGATCAAACCCTTCACACCTGATAGAGCTGGATCTCACAGGAAATGATCCTGGAGAATCAGGAGTGAAGCAGCTCGATAATGTAGCACAAATACCCGACTGTAAACTAACACTGATGTGAGTTTCTTAAAATTATAAAGTGCAGTAGTTTAAATGAACGCTATAAATTAAAGACCATCAGGTGCTTCAAATCTTTAAATATGTATTAACCCTTTAAGCCCTGAAGGCATTTTTAGCTGATATTGAGTGACACTCAAAAGTAAAAAAAAAAAAAAAGTACAACAGTTTACATGCATCACAAGTAAAAAACAGATACAGTTTCTCATAATATACAGGTGAAACTCGAAAAATTAGAATAAGTGCAATAAGTTCATGTATTTTAGTAATTCAAATATTCATATACAGTATATATACATATGCATGATTATACTTTTCAGAGGGCCAACATTTCTGTATTTAAAATCATTTGTTTATTGATTTCATGTAATATTAGCATTTTCTGAGATTTTGAATTTGGGGTTTTCATAATCTGTAATACATAATCATCAAAATTATAATTTTTGCACGATATTCTAATTTTCCAAGTTTCACTTGTACATTGCACATTACCACATTCTTAAAATTTTTTTAAATGAATCTTTGGATGAATCAGTATCTCTAAATCCCTCCTTTCCATGAGCCTGCTCTGCTCTGATTGGTCAGACGGCCCAGTGTGTTGTGATTGGTCTACCACGCACAGCGCATGTTGGCGTGTTGGAAGCTACCTCCCATTACTATAACTGAACTTCAGCAGCACCAGAGGCTTTCTAAAGCTCAGAACGTGTTTTTGACATAAGCCATAATCTCATTGGTTTAACAGCACAGCAAAAGTGTTTAATCAGTTACCATACTTTAAGTGTACAAATGAAATCTGTGATTCCTTTTACCGCAAACACTGTCTGTTCCATTTGAAATAGCATAAAATCAAATTTATACAAATGTGACAAACATAAAAAAAATATTTTGTAATAACATCTTAAGATTACATTTTGTTATAGTTTTTCTGTGAAAAATATTGTGTGTGTTTATATATATATATATATATAGACAATATTTTAAAATATTCATCTTTTGTATATCTTTTATGTAAATGAACTGGGTCTATTAAAGAGGAAGAGTGTTGCATAAGACATTCAATTTTAAGATTATGTGAGATAAAATGATAATCTACTTTGTTTAGATTTTTGAAAAGTCCTGCTGCACGAGAAGCGTGTGAATATCTCACTGGAGTTCTGGGTACAAGTCCATTATTACTGACAGAACTGGATCTGAGTGAAGATAAACTTGGAAATCTGGATGGAGAGAAGCTCTCTGCTCTTTTAATGGACTCTCATAGCAAAGTGGAAAAAATGAAGTAGGTCAACATGATTTTATACATTACAAATTTGTTTTGTTTATTCATTATAAAAGACTGTCACGTTTGAGCAGATATGAAGACCTGTTGATCTGATGTGTGTTGAATAATAAATAATGCTGTTTTTGTGTTTAGGCTGAATAACTGTGAGCTGACAGAGAAAAGCTGTTCAGTTCTATCTATTGTTCTCTCCTCCAAAACCATCCTGAAAGAGATGAACCTGAACGACAGCCGTCTGCTGGACTCAGGAGTCAAAGAGATCTGTGAGGGACTGAAGAAATCAACGCTGAAAATACTGAAGTGAGTACATTTAACCATTAGCTACACTGAACAACACCACAGCAATCACAGCAATATTACTATTTAATTATGTGCAAAAGTTCCATCATGTCTTCATTGATGCTTTATAATATTAATAATAATAATTATTATTATTATTCCAGAATCAGTAAGTGTGATCTAACTAAGAAAAGCTGTTCAGCTTTTGGCTTCAGTTCTCAGTTCAGATTAAATTTTGTCTAACACTGGGTACATTTTTCATCTATATTCAGTGATCAATGATTGATTAAAATCTCTTTTCTGTAGACTCTCCGACTGCAGTATCACAGAAGAAGGTTATAAAGCTCTGGCTTCAGCTCTGAGATCAAACCCTTCACACCTGATAGAGCTGGATCTCACAGGAAATGATCCTGGACAATCAGGAGTGAAGGAGCTCGATGATTTACTACAGGTTCCAGACTGTCAACTGAAGACACTGAGGTGAGACATGAGGAAATAATTAAAAATTATATCCAGGTGAATTATTAATAGAAATATTATTTAACTAAATACTTGTCTGTTGTATCAAAATAAATTCAAGAAAAAAAACTTTTTTCATTAGAATTCAATGTTGTTTTTTATTAAGAAATGTTTAGAAGGGAATTGAATTCAACTTGATTCATCTTCTCTTCTGCAGGTTTTTGGTTCCTGCTGCTGATAAAGCCTCTCAGTATGTGATAGGGATTGTGGGTAAAAACCCGTTACTCCTGAGAGAGCTGAATCTGAGTGAACGTAAACTTGGAGACACAGGAATACATCAGATTGCTGCTCTTCTGCAGGATAAACACTGTAAACTCAACACACTCCAGTGAGTATTTTCTATTTTTACATAGATGGTTTCAACGGCAACAACATAAATAAATATTACTGCAAATGCACACTTTTGTGCCCCAAACATAACTTCCGGTAGACTTCCGCAAATAATCAATAACTATAGAGTCTGCATTATCTTTCTTATGCATTATCATCTTTCATTTTAATTGTGCAACATTGTCTGAATGAGGTCATTGTCAGCGCTGCCAGTGTAAATCTGTAGTGAGATCTAAACAAAGAGCTGCTCAAGTTACCTACTGCCAGAGGAAAAATAGAGGAAATACGGTACACTATGAATTGTATTTTTAATGTTAAATGTTTTAAATGTTTCAGCGTGTCTGCAATAGGGTAGAGTGGGGGGAAACCGCCCCCCTTAAGGACTGTGTAATATACTGTTTTCGCCATTTTACACATACAGTAGCCTATTTAAATGCTCTTCTTTTAATCGTGCAATGTGTCCGAAAAACATTTTTCCTTGTTTCATCACATAAGATTAATGTTGGGAAACTCAAACTATTAGATTAAGTCCCGAATTTGAGACTGATTGTATATGAATAAATCACAAAAATCCCATGCTATGTGGGCACTATCACTGATAGAGGATAAACTGAGAGTTGTTTCACACTCTGTGATAAAGGCCTATTACAGACCTAATTTAAATATTTTGCGGGGAAACAGAAATCGTTATACAGACCACTTGATGTGAACGGATGTAAATGTGTTGTGTCCGGATTGACTGATGATCGATCTGTTTAAAGTAAATTACACTGAACACACAACACTGCTCTCGTATGCAGTCAGACTGGATATTGATGAAGCTTTTTATGACAATACTCTGCAAAGTATCTAATCATTTTCAGTCTAATCATTAAATCTAAACCAATACTGTCATTGCTGTTCTTTAAAGCTTTTCAGGACTATGATTAGTTGAACAATCATAGATGTATATTCTTGTTATTGTAGTTGTTGTGGCTAAAACAAACTGAAGAATCTTCCTGTCTTTGTTTTCTTTCTCTTCTTCAGGCTGAATAATAACAGTATTACAGCAGAAGGTTGTGCTGCTCTGACTTCAGCGTTTAATTCAAACCCTTCAAACCTGATAGAGCTGGATCTGAGTGGAAATAAACTAGGAAACTCAGGAATGGAGAAGATCTGCCCTCTGTTGGAAAATCCACAATGCAGATTAGAGAAATTTAAGTGTGTATTTTTATTTATCAACATTTCTGAAGGTTAATCTGCATTTGTAAATGGTCTTTTTATCAGAATTACTGAAAAATGAAAACTGGCTTAAATTTCAGTTTCACTCTTTGGACAGTTTGACTTTTCACATGTCACTTATTTTATATATCATAATAAATGATGTAAATATAGTTAATGTTGTTCCAAGTTGTTTGTCCGAATGTATTTATTAGCTAACCTCTGTCCAAACAAAGAATAAATAACTTATTTTTCTTTTACAGACTTTCAGACTGCAGTATCACAGAAGAAGGTTATAAAGCTCTGGCTTCAGCTCTGAGATCAAACCCTTCACACCTGATAGAGCTGGATCTCACAGGAAATGATCCTGGACAATCAGGAGTCAAGCAGCTCTGTGATGTAGCACAAAAACCCGACTGTAAACTAACACTGATGTGAGTTTCTTAAAATTATAAAGTGCAGTAGTTTAAATGAACGCTATAAATTAAAGACCATCAGGTGCTTCAAATCTTTAAATATGTATTAACCCTTTAAGCCCTGAAGGCATTTTTAGCTGTTTTTCTTTTTCTGAGTGACACTCAAAAGTAAAAAAAAAAAAAAAAGTACAACAGGTTACATGCATCACAAGTAAAAAAACAGATACAGTTTCTCATAATATACAGGTGAAACTCGAAAAATTAGAATAAGTGCAATAAGTTCATGTATTTCAGTAATTCAAATATTCAAATATATATACATATGCGTGATTATACTTTTCAGAGGGCCAACATTTCTGTATTTAAAATCATTTGTTTATTGATTTCATGTAATATTTGCATTTTCTGAGATTTTGAATTTGGGGTTTTCATAATCTGTAATACATAATCATCCAAAATTATCATTTTTGCACGAAATTCTAATTTTCCAAGTTTCACTTGTACATTGCACATTACCACATTCTTAAAAAATTCTTAAATGAATCTTTGGATGAATCAGTATCTCTAAATCCCTCCTTTCCATGAGCCTGCTCTGCTCTGATTGGTCAGACGGCCCAGTGTGTTGTGATTGGTCTACCACGCACAGCGCATGTTGGCGTGTTGGAAGCTACCTCCCATTACTATAACTGAACTTCAGCAGCACCGGAGGCTTTCTAAAGCTCAGAACGTGTTTTTGACATAAGCCATAATCTCATTGGTTTAACAGCACAGCAAAAGTGTTTAATCAGTTACCATACTTTAAGTGTACAAATTAAATCTGTGTTTCCTTTTAGCGCAAACACTGTCTGTTCCATTTGAAATAGCATAAAATCAATTATTTTATACAAATGTGACAAACATAAAAAAAATATTTTGGAATAACATATCTTAACATTACATTTTGTTATAGTTTTTCTGTGAAAAATATTGTGTGTGTTTATATATATATATATATAGACAATATTTTAAAATATTCATCTTTTGTATATCTTTTATGTAAATTAACTGGTCTATTAAAGAGGAAGAGTGTTGCATAAGACATTCAATTTTAAGATTATGTGAGATAAAATGATAATCTATTTCGTTTAGATTTTTGAAAAGTCCTGCTGCACGAGAAGCGTGTGAATATCTCACTGGAGTTCTGGGTACAAGTCCATTATTACTGACAGAACTGGATGTGAGTGAAGATAAACTTGGAAATCTGGATGGAGAGAAGCTCTCTGCTCTTTTAATGGACTCTCATAGCAAAGTGGAAAAAATGAAGTAGGTCAACATGATTTTATACATTACAAATTTGTTTTGTTTATTCATTATTAAAGACTGTCACGTTTGAGCAGATATGAAGACCTGTTGATCTGATGTGTGTTGAATAATAAATAATGCTGTTTTTGTGTTTAGGTTGAATAAATGTGAGCTGACAGAGAAAAGCTGTTCGGTTCTTGCTACTGTTCTCTCCTCCAAAACCATCCTGAAAGAGATGAACCTGAACGACAGCCGTCTGCTGGACTCAAGAGTCAAAGAGATCTGTGAGGGACTGAAGAAATCAACGCTGAAAATACTGAAGTGAGTACATTTAACCATTAGCTACACTAAACAACACCACAGCAATCACAGCAATATTACTATTTAATTATGTGCAAAAGTTCCATCATGTCTTCATTGATGCTTTATAATAATAATAATAATAATTATTATTATTATTATTATTCCAGAATCAGTAAGTGTGATCTAACTAAGAAAAGCTGTTCAGCTCTGGCTTCAGTTCTCAGTTCAGATTAAATTTTGTCTAACACTGGGTACATTTTTCATCTATATTCAGTGATCAATGATTGATTGAAATCTCTTTTCTGTAGACTCTCCGACTGCAGTATCACAGAAGAAGGTTATAAAGCTCTGGCTTCAGCTCTGAGATCAAACCCTTCACACCTGATAGAGCTGGATCTCACAGGAAATGATCCTGGACAATCAGGAGTGAAGGAGCTCGATGATTTACTACAGGTTCCAGACTGTCAACTGAAGACACTGAGGTGAGACATGAGGAAATAATTAAAAATTATATCCAGGTGAATTATTAATAGAAATATTATTTAACTAAATACTTGTCTGTTGGATCAAAATAAATTCAAGAAAAAAAACTTTTTTCATTAGAATTTAATGTTGTTTTTTATTAAGAAATGTTTAGAAGGGAATTGAATTCAACTTGATTCATCTTCTCTTCTGCAGGTTTTTGGGTCCTGCTGCTGATAAAGCCTCTCAGTATGTGATAGGGATTGTGGGTAAAAACCCGTTACTCCTGAGAGAGCTGAATCTGAGTGAACGTAAACTTGGAGACACAGGAATACATCGGATTGCTGCTCTTCTGCAGGATAAACACTGTAAACTCAACACACTCCAGTGAGTATTTTCTATTTTTACATAGATGGTTTCAACGGCAACAACATAAATAAATATTACTGCAAATGCACACTTTTGTGCCCCAAACATAACTTCCGGTAGACTTCCGCAAATAATCAATAACTATAGAGTCTGCATTATCTTTCTTATGCATTATCATCTTTCATTTAAATTGTGCAACATTGTCTGAATGAGGTCATTGTCAGCGCTGCCAGTGTAAATCTGTAGTGAGATCTAAACAAAGAGTTGCTCAAGTTACCTACTGCCAGAGGAAAAATAGAGGAAATACGGTACACTATGAATTGTATTTTTAATGTTAAATGTTTTAAATGTTTCAGCGTGTCTGCAATAGGGTAGAGTGGGGGGAAACCGCCCCCCTTAAGGACTGTGTAATATACTGTTTTCGCCATTTTACACATACAGTAGCCTATTTAAATGCTCTTCTTTTAATCGTGCAATGTGTCCGAAAAACATTTTTCCTTGTTTCATCACATAAGATTAATGTTGGGAAACTCAAACTATTAGATTAAGTCCCGAATTTGAGACTGGTTGTATATGAATAAATCACAAAAATCCCATGCTATGTGGGCACTATCACTGATAGAGGATAAACTGAGAGTTGTTTCACACTCTGTGATAAAGGCCTATTACAGACCTAATTTAAATATTTTGCGGGGAAACAGAAATCGTTATACAGACCACTTGATGTGAACGGATGTAAATGTGTTGTGTCCGGATTGACTGATGATCGATCTGTTTAAAGTAAATTACACTGAACACACAACACTGCTCTCGTATGCAGTCAGACTGGATATTGATGAAGCTTTTTATGACAATACTCTGCAAAGTATCTAATCATTTTCAGTCTAATCATTAAATCTAAACCAATACTGTCATTGCTGTTCTTTAAAGCTTTTCAGGGCTATGATTAGTTGAACAATCATAGATGTATATTCTTGTTATTGTAGTTGTTGTGGCTAAAACAAACTGAAGAATCTTCCTGTCTTTGTTTTCTTTCTCTTCTTCAGGCTGAATAATAACAGTATTACAGCAGAAGGTTGTGCTGCTCTGACTTCAGCGTTTAATTCAAACCCTTCAAACCTGATAGAGCTGGATCTGAGTGGAAATAAACTAGGAAACTCAGGAATGGAGAAGATCTGCCCTTTGTTGGAAAATCCACAATGCAGATTAGAGAAATTTAAGTGTGTATTTTTATTTATCAACATTTCTGAAGGTTAATCTGCATTTGTAAATGGTCTTTTTATCAGAATTACTGAAAAATGAAAACTGGCTTAAATTTCAGTTTCACTCTTTGGACAGTTTGACTTTTCACATGTCACTTATTTTATATATCATAATAAATGATGTAAATATAGTTAATGTTGTTCCAAGTTGTTTGTCCGAATGTATTTATTAGCTAACCTCTGTCCAAACAAAGAATAAATAACTTATTTTTCTTTTACAGACTTTCAGACTGCAGTATCACAGAAGAAGGTTATAAAGCTCTGGCTTCAGCTCTGAGATCAAACCCTTCACACCTGATAGAGCTGGATCTCACAGGAAATGATCCTGGACAATCAGGAGTCAAGCAGCTCTGTGATGTAGCACAAAAACCCGACTGTAAACTAACACTGATGTGAGTTTCTTAAAATTATAAAGTGCAGTAGTTTAAATGAACGCTATAAATTAAAGACCATCAGGTGCTTCAAATCTTTAAATATGTATTAACCCTTTAAGCCCTGAAGGCATTTTTAGCTGTTTTTCTTTTTCTGAGTGACACTCAAAAGTAAAAAAAAAAAAAAAAGTACAACAGGTTACATGCATCACAAGTAAAAAAACAGATACAGTTTCTCATAATATACAGGTGAAACTCGAAAAATTAGAATAAGTGCAATAAGTTCATGTATTTCAGTAATTCAAATATTCAAATATATATACATATGCGTGATTATACTTTTCAGAGGGCCAACATTTCTGTATTTAAAATCATTTGTTTATTGATTTCATGTAATATTTGCATTTTCTGAGATTTTGAATTTGGGGTTTTCATAATCTGTAATACATAATCATCCAAAATTATCATTTTTGCACGAAATTCTAATTTTCCAAGTTTCACTTGTACATTGCACATTACCACATTCTTAAAAAATTCTTAAATGAATCTTTGGATGAATCAGTATCTCTAAATCCCTCCTTTCCATGAGCCTGCTCTGCTCTGATTGGTCAGACGGCCCAGTGTGTTGTGATTGGTCTACCACGCACAGCGCATGTTGGCGTGTTGGAAGCTACCTCCCATTACTATAACTGAACTTCAGCAGCACCGGAGGCTTTCTAAAGCTCAGAACGTGTTTTTGACATAAGCCATAATCTCATTGGTTTAACAGCACAGCAAAAGTGTTTAATCAGTTACCATACTTTAAGTGTACAAATTAAATCTGTGATTCCTTTTACTGCAAACACTGTCTGTTCCATTGAAATAGCATAAAATCAATTATTTTATACAAATGTGACAAACATAAAAAAATATTTTGGAATAACATATCTTAACATTACATTTTGTTATAGTTTTTCTGTGAAAAATATTGTGTGTGTTTATATATATATATATATATATATATATATAGACAATATTTTAAAATATTCATCTTTTGTATATCTTTTATGTAAATTAACTGGTCTATTAAAGAGGAAGAGTGTTGCATAAGACATTCAATTTTAAGATTATGTGAGATAAAATGATAATCTACTTTGTTTAGATTTTTGAAAAGTCCTGCTGCACGAGAAGCGTGTGAATATCTCACTGGAGTTCTGGGTACAAGTCCATTATTACTGACAGAACTGGATGTGAGTGAAGATAAACTTGGAAATCTGGATGGAGAGAAGCTCTCTGCTCTTTTAATGGACTCTCATAGCAAAGTGGAAAAAATGAAGTAGGTCAACATGATTTTATACATTACAAATTTGTTTTGTTTATTCATTATTAAAGACTGTCACGTTTGAGCAGATATGAAGACCTGTTGATCTGATGTGTGTTGAATAATAAATAATGCTGTTTTTGTGTTTAGGTTGAATAAATGTGAGCTGACAGAGAAAAGCTGTTCGGTTCTTGCTACTGTTCTCTCCTCCAAAACCATCCTGAAAGAGATGAACCTGAACGACAGCCGTCTGCTGGACTCAAGAGTCAAAGAGATCTGTGAGGGACTGAAGAAATCAACGCTGAAAATACTGAAGTGAGTACATTTAACCATTAGCTACACTAAACAACACCACAGCAATCACAGCAATATTACTATTTAATTATGTGCAAAAGTTCCATCATGTCTTCATTGATGCTTTATAATAATAATAATTATTATTATTATTATTATTATTATTATTATTCCAGAATCAGTAAGTGTGATCTAACTAGGGTTGGGTATCGTTAAGGTTTTATCGGTATTACTACTCTTACCGATACCGCTTATCGATCCGGTACTTTAACGGTATTCTTATCGGTTCTTTTTGGTGTTTTTTTTTTTTTTTTTTTTTTTTTTTTTTTAAGAATTAAGAACATAATTAAACTTTATATTTTGAAATGTAAAATATAAAAAGCAAAACGAAGAAAAATATATTTTTGTTATGCAGCAATGTGCAGGCTTTTTTTGTTAAATACAAAAAGGACACATAAGAAAAAAAAACAAGTACAAACACAAGAATACAATTAATCAAAGGCACAAATTATATACAAAGTGCTTTAATTTCAGGAAGGTCTACTAGCATATCTTGTCAGGTAATTGTTTCTGTCTGAAAAGAAACCTATTAATCAAATATAATATAGCACTGTAGTTTATCATAGATAGAATAATGCTTATTAAATCTAAAGTTACTCATTCAAAGGCTGTGAGTGATTTTCTCTGCCTTTTGTTGTTTGATTTGCATTAATGGCTGAATCGTCAGCAGGTTTAGGCTATTAGACTGCTGCCCCTTTAAGACCGAGTGCAGATAATGGGGACTGATGCACCATCATTTTCTCCCTATTATTTACGTCCGTTTAAGACATACTTGTGTTTAAGTGAATAAACTGTGTTTAAGTGAATCTCAGAGCTGGTCATTTTGACATTTGTATGTATATTTGATAGTTAAGGACGCACAAAGCCCAAGTATATAGGTTACTTTTCTTGTCTCGTTGCAGTCCGTTTCGGAGCGTGCACCGCCTTGTGAACAGCGTCTCTTGCGCAGGTTTTTGTGTTTTTAATAGCTATTTTCTTGATCTTGCATCAGTAGAAGACAGCACTTTGAAACAATCGCCGATCGTGCTGATTCTGACGGTTACGTTTGGGTTTTAGGAAGAACTGACAGCGCTCCGCAGTGCTGTGAAGTAAAGGAAGTTAAGCTGGACAGATCGTTTCGTTTTTTAACGGTTTTATCTCAAATATCTTCTTTTTATAATCTTTGGAAGCCGAAATACAAAAAAAAATTTTAGAATAATACCCCAGCTCTAAAGTGTAACCACGTTGGATGTTTAGTTCTGTCCTCATTGTCACTCATTAAGCAAGGGCTGTCGTGTTGCGCGTGCTGTGGCTTTGCGTGAGAGATCGCTCTCTCTCTCTTCTCTCTTCTGAACTGCGAATTGCAAATTTGCATCACAGACATATGGTTTAATTAAAATATAGTTTATATATAGAAATGGCTGGTGATTTAAATATGTTCGAGATAACGTCTTTATAGGAATAATAAATACAGTAGCCCAACTTGCGTGTATTTACTTAATTTCTCCAGTACCGACAGCAGAACCGGTAACGTCCGAGCTTATCGATACAGCGGTCTTTCAAAATTCAGTACCGGGGCCCGTTTAATACCGGGTTTCGGTACCCATCCCTAGATCTAACTAAGAAAAGCTGTTCAGCTCTGGCTTCAGTTCTCAGTTCAGATTAAATTTTGTCTAACACTGGGTACATTTTTCATCTATATTCAGTGATCAATGATTGATTAAAATCTCTTTTCTGTAGACTCTCCGACTGCAGTATCACAGAAGAAGGTTATAAAGCTCTGGCTTCAGCTCTGAGATCAAACCCTTCACACCTGATAGAGCTGGATCTCACAGGAAATGATCCTGGACAATCAGGAGTGAAGGAGCTCGATGATTTACTACAGGTTCCAGACTGTCAACTGAAGACACTGAGGTGAGACATGAGGAAATAATTAAAAATGATATCCAGGTGAATTATTAATAGGAATATTATTTAACTAAATACTTGTCTGTTGGATCAAAATAAATTCAAGAAAAAAACTTTTTTCATTAGAATTCAATGTTGTTTTTTATTAAGAAATCTTTAGAAGGGAATTGAATTCAACTTGATTCATCTTCTCTTCTGCAGGTTTTTGGGTTCTGCTGCTGATAAAGCCTGTCAGTATGTGATAGGAATTGTGGGTAAAAACCCGTTACTCGAGAGAGAGCTGAATCTGAGTGAACGTAAACTTGGAGACACAGGAATACATCAGATTGCTGCTCTTCTGCAGGATAAACACTGTAAACTCAACACACTCCAGTGAGTATTTTCTATTTTTACATAGATGTTTTCAACGGCAACAACATAAATAAATATTACTGCAAATGCACACTTTCGTGGCCCAAACATAACTTCCAGTAGACTTCCGCAAATAATCAATAACAATAGAGTCTGCATTATCTTTCTTATGCATTATCATCTTTCATTTTAATTGTGCAACATTGTCTGAATGAGGTCATTGTCATCGCTGCCGGTGTAAATCTGTAGTGAGATCTAAACAAAGAGCTGCTCAAGTTACCTACTGCCAGAGAAAAAATAGAGGAAATACGGTACACTATGAATTGTATTTTTAATGTTAACTGTTTTAAATGTTTCAGCGTGTCTGCAATAGGGTAGAGTGGGGGGGAAACCGTCCCCCTTAAGGACTGTGTAATATACTGTTTTCGCCATTTTACACATACAGTAGCCTATTTAAATGCTCTTCTTTTAATCGTGCAATGTGTCCGAAAAACATTTTTCCTTGTTTCATCACATAAGATTAATGTTGGGAAACTCAAACTATTAGATTAAGTCCCGAATTTGAGACCGATTGTATATAAATAAATCACAAAAATCCCATGCTATGTGGGCACTATCACTGATCAGGATAAACTGAGAGTTGTTTCACACTCTGTGATAAAGGCCTATTACAGACCTAATTTAAATATTTTGCGGGGAAACAGAAATCGTTATACAGACCACTTGATGTGAACGGATGTAAATGTGTTGTGTCCGGATTGACTGATGATCCGATCTGCTCAAAGTAAATTACACTGAACACACAACACTGCTCTCGTATGCAGTCAGACTGGATATTGATGAAACTTTTTATGACAATACTCTGCAAAGTATCTAATCATTTTCAGTCTAATCATTAAATCTAAACCAATACTGTCATTGCTGTTCTTTAAAGCTTTTCAGGGCTATGATTAGTTGAACAATCATAGATGTATATTCTTGTTATTGTAGTTGTTGTGGCTGAAACAAACTGAAGAATCTTCCTGTCTTTGTTTTCTTTCTCTTCAGGCTGAATAATAACAGTATTACAGCAGAAGGTTGTGCTGTTCTGACTTCAGCGTTTAATTCAAACCCTTCAAACCTGATAGAGCTGGATCTGAGTGGGAATAAACTAGGAAACTCAGGAATGGAGAAGATCTGTCCTCTGTTGGAAAATCCACAATGCAGATTAGAGAAATTTAAGTGTGTATTTTTATTTATCAACATTTCTGAAGGTTAATCTGCATTTGTAAATGGTCTTTTTATCAGAATTACTGAAAAATGAAAACTGGCTTAAATTTCAGTTTCACTCTTTGGACAGTTTGACTTTTCACATGTCATTTATTTTATATATCATAATAAATGATGTAAATAATTAAATGATGTAAATATACTTAATGTTGTTCCAATTTGTTTGTCCGAATGTATTTATTAGCTAACCTCTGTCCAAACAAAGAATAAATAACTTATTTTTCTTTTACAGACTTTCAGACTGCAGTATCACAGAAGAAGGTTATAAAGCTCTGGCTTCAGCTCTGAGATCAACCCCTTCACACCTGATAGAGCTGGATCTCACAGGAAATGATCCTGGACAATCAGGAGTCAAGGAGCTCTGTGATGTAGCACAAATACCCGACTGTAAACTAACACTGAGGTGAGTGTCTTAAAATTATAAAGTGCAGTAGTTTAAATGAACGCTATAAATTAAAGACCATCAGGTTCTTCAAATCTTTAAATATGTATCAACCCTTTAAGCCCTAAAGGCATTTTTAGCTGTTTTTCTTTTTCTGAGTGACACTCAAAAAAAAAAAAAGTACAACAGGTTACATGCATCACAAGTAAAAAACAGATACAGTTTCTCATAATATACAGGTGAAACTCGAAAAATTAGAATAAGTGCAATAAGTTCATGTATTTCAGTAAATCAAATATATATACATATGCATGATTATACTTTTCAGAGGGCCAACATTTCTGTATTTAAAATCATATGTTTATTGATTTCATGTAATATTAGCATTTTCTGAGATTTTGAATTTGGGGTTTTCATAATCTGTAATACATAATCATCAAAATTATCATTTTTGCACGATATTCTAATTTTCCAAGTTTCACTTGTACATTGCACATTACCACATTCTTAAAAAATTCTTAAATGACTCTTTGGATGAATCAGTATCTCTGAATCCCTCCTTTCCATGAGCCTGCTCTGCTCTGATTTGTCAGACGGCCCAGTGTGTTGTGATTGGTCTACCACGCACAGCGCATGTTGGCGTGTTGGAAGCTACCTCCCATTACTGTAACTGAACTTCAGCAGCACCGGAGGCTTTCTAAAGCTCAGAACGTGTTTTTGACATAAGCCATAATCTCATTGGTTTAACAGCACAGCAAAAGTGTTTAATCAGTTACCATACTTTAAGTGTACAAATTAAATCTGTGCTTCCTTTTACCGCAAACACTGTCTGTTCCATTGAAATAGCATGAAATTAAATTTATACAAATGTGACAAACATAAAAAAAAATATTTTGGAATAACATATCTTAACATTACATTTTGTTATAGTTTTTCTGTGAAAAATATTGTGTGTTTATATATATATATATATATATATAGACAATATTTTAAAATATTATCTTTTGTATATCTTTTATGTAAATTAACTGGGTCTATTAAAGAGGAAGAGTGTTACATAAGACATTCAATTTTAAGATTATGTGAGATAAAATGATAATCTACTTTGTTTAGGTTTTTGAAAAGTCCTGCTGCACGAGAAGCGTGTGAATATCTCTCTGGAGTTCTGGGTACAAGTCCATTATTACTGACAGAACTGGATCTGAGTGAAGAAAAACTTGGAAATCTGGATGGAGAGAAGCTCTCTGCTCTTTTGATGGACTCTCATAGCAAAGTGGAAAAAATGAAGTAGGTCAACAAGATTTTATACATTACAAATTTGTTTTGTTTATTCATTATAAAAGACTGTCCCGTTTGAGCAGATATGAAGTAGGCTTGCCGCGATAGACGGTGTTGACGGTGTTACCGGTTTTAAGCCCCATCACCGGTGACATCACTTTCCCACCGTGACACCGCGATGTCTTGACTTTTTTTTTTAAAGTATTCGTTTTTGCTAAAATATTTATTTGAATTGATTAAAAATAATAATTTTAAATTATTTAGTTCTGAAGAGAGCATTATAATTAAAAATGAACTGCGCAACGCGTGCTGTCACGTCACAGATCAGCAAGCATCAGGATTCCATTTAGCACGTGTGGAGACGAGAACGAGTCAAATTACAGAAAAGCAAGATAATGGCGGAAGATTTGGTGTCAAAACGCAATGCAAAAGTGCCTGTTTGGCAATATTTTGGCCAATATATATTAATGTTAATAAATGCCAATTTATAGTGTTTTACTTTTTTTTAGAGTGCTGTCATTTATGTAGGCTAAGGTCCTTTTTAAAGTTTTTATTTTATATTCGTCTCTTTTTATTTGGTTTTATCTTATTTAAACTTTGTTTAATTTATTTAGGCCTATTTTGTTTTCTTATTCGTTAATAAACGTTTTATTTTTTTTGGGCCCACAGTTTGCCGATTTTCACTTTTTTCAGCCTATGCATGGGGTTATTTTTATTCGTTCGTTATGCTAATAAAAGTTCTGTCTATATTTTATTCGTTTATTATTCTAATAAAAGTGCTGTCTAAATAAAAGTTTATTGTCAGCGAGTTGTTGTTTTTTTTTGTTGTTTTTTTTGTCCATTCTAGCAATTGACGCTGAATTGCAATTGACGCTTATTTCGAAAGTGAAAGTATGTCATTTATGTAGGCTAAGGTCCGTTTTGAAGTTTTTATTTTATATTCGTCTCTTTTTAATTGGTTTTATCTCATTTAAACTTTGTGTAATTTATTTAGGCCTATTTTATTTTCTTATTCGTTAATAAACGTTTTATGGTTCTTATTTGTTTGGGCCCACATTTTGCCGATTTTCACTTTTTTCAGCCTATGCATAGGGTTATTTTTATTTGTTCGTTATGCTAATAAAAGTCTATAAATAAAAGTTTTATTATCAGCGAGTTGTTTTTTTTGTCCATTCAAGCAATTGACGCTTATTTCGAAAGTGAAAGTATAACGCGCACGCATTTAAAAGCTATTTAACCCCCCCGCCCTGCCCTCCACGGTGACACCGGGATTACCGGTGTTGTCACACGTCGATTAACCGGTGGGAAATTTTCCTCACCGCGGCAACCCTAATATGAAGACCTGTTGATCTGATGTGTGTTGAATAATAAATAATGCTGTTTTTGTGTTTAGGCTGAATAATTGTGAGCAGACAGAGAAAAGCTGTTCAGTTCTCGCTAATGTTCTCTCCTCCAAAACCGTCCTGAGAGAGATGAACCTGAACGACAGCCGTCTGCTGGACTCAGGAGTCAAAGAGATCTGTGAGGGACTGAAGAAATCAACACTGAAGATACTGAAGTGAGTATTTTTCACCATCAGCTACACTAAACAACACCACAGCAATCACAGCAATATTACTATTTAATTATGTGCAAAAGTTCCATCATGTCTTCATTGATGCTTTATAATAATAATAATAATAATTATTATTATTATTATTATTCCAGAATCAGTAAGTGTGATCTAACTAAGAAAAGCTTTTCAGCTCTGGCTTCAGTTCTCAGTTCAGACTAAATTTTGTCTAACACAGGGTACACATTTTTCATCTATATTCAGTGATCAATGATTGATTGAAATCTCTTTTCTGTAGACTCTCCGACTGCAGTATCACAGAAGAAGGTTATAAAGCTCTGGCTTCAGCTCTGAGTTCAAACCCTTCACACCTGATAGAGCTGGATCTCACAGGAAATGATCCTGGAGAATCAGGAGTGAAGCAGCTCGATGATTTACTACAGGATCCAAACTGTCAACTGAAGACACTGAGGTGAGATGTGATAAAATAATATAAAAAGTATATCTAGGAGAATTATTTATAGTCAAGTCACCTTCATTTATATAGCGCTTTTAACAATATAGATTGTTTCAAAGCAGCTTTACAGTGATAATAGGAAATTAAAGTAACAGAGATTGGTTTGGCTTTACAGCATCTCTAGAATAAAGTTATTGTCCAGCTAATGATTCTTTGATTCACTTCCATCGATAATGCCTTTTCTAGGATATTGTTAATTCTTTAGGATCAAGTTGTGTTTTTTTTTTTGAAGAGCGGTTTAATAGTGGCCAGCTTAAAGATGAACTGAACTGAAATTTGAGAAAAGGTGATATAACAGATGTATTTTATTTATTCTCATTGGTACAATTTTTAAAAAGGCATAATTTGTTAAAAGGGATAAAATGGTACATTGAAAGTGTTGTTTTTGTTACACGGGCGCCGCCATGTTGGATTTCAACGTTCGACTACGTCACTGGCATGGTAAGCCACTCCGTTGCCTACCCGCACCAGCAGAACAGCCGTAGCTTGTAAACAGTCTGAGGCTAGCTGACATGGCTGAGGAAACAGATTTTTTAGCGACACACTATTTAGAGATGTGTACTTTCGTCAATGAGTACATGAAACGTCTGACAATGCACGAAATGTTTTATTTACACAAGTTACAAGTTCAATGCATCACGTTAAGTTTACTCGAATCCTTGATATTCGGGTGAGGGGGAAAAGATCCCTGATGTATAGTTCACTGTAAAGGATGGGATTCTCCTTCTTAAATGCACCCTCGCCCATAGAGTGAACTGCCAGTAAGCTGTTAATCTAAACAATCTAAGAAAAGTCTAACAAGTTAGCCCAGCCGTCACCTATTCCTAAAATACCCTGCTACTTATGGGGCGGTCCAGCGTCTCAGCTCGGACATCCATTAGAGACAGCATAGCCTCCTTCAACACGTTTCTCTCACCGAACAGCATCCGAAATGAACGGTGCATGGTGATGCATTTTTCGTCGATCAATAAATGTCCATGTTGACCTCTCTGCAACAGATCGTCTCCGTGCAGTGTCTATGCTCCACAGCGCTCTCGCCCACAGTCACTTTCCCCCAAACGATCCTGTACTGCAAGTGAAGCCTGAAACTGATCGTCCTCCATGTGGTGGTAGTTAGACACTACCGGCCTGTCCCTCACGGGCTCAAATGCGTAATCCATGCCGTTAAAAGCGCTCATTTTCGTCTGTGTATACAGGACCTACAGCTGTTGTCTATGGCGTTCCGCGGGTCCTACCATGCCAGTGACGTCATCGGAACTGCCAGCGCTAACAAGCGCAATTTTGCGTTGCTTAAAAAAGCTATATTAATATATATTTTAAAAAAATGTTTAGTGTAATTTACTTTTAATTGTCATAAACAACACGTTTTCAACGTCGATATTTTTCAGTTCAGTTCATCTTTAAAGGTTTTTGGTAGGCTACGTATCCTAATGACAAAGATGAATTAATGATATTGAGAAGAGGATCTACTGTATGTCCTCTGGAAGCATCTCTTTCATTAGCTTAAGCCAAGTTCACACTACATGATTTTAAGCCCGATTTATGCCCGATTTGCAAATCGTTGAGTCGCCGACAGGTCAGGGTGTTATCGCGTGCAAATCGCGGGAGATTAGCGGACGATGAACGCTTGCCAATCTGTTAGTATGAAAGAGCCAACAATGCAGCGAAAACGCTCGCAGACGCCTCGCAGACGCGTCACCGAGCCCAGAAAAATATCTAGCCTGCTAGATATCCAGAGCAGTCGCGCGACTCAAACTCAGTGATGTCATGAGTACAGCCAATCATAGCAACGCATGGGTTGAGGACACCAGGTAAATCTCCGTTTTTCTCTCTTTTTTTGCATTTTTTCCCTCAGAGCAGATCGTCGAGCAAAGAGTGTGCAGCACTAGTTTCTGTCTGACGTCCATATTCACGTGTTGTGTTCTCTTCTTCGCTGGGTATTGGCGCAATATTTATTTATTTATTGCGTGTTTTTTTCGTGACAAAACGTGGTTTGTTGACAAGATAGAATCGTTGGGTGACAGAGTTGTTGTCAACTTGTTATTTATTTGATTATTTTCAGGATTTAGACCGTAACATAGTACTGAAACAGCTCGCAAATGATTTGCTCTTATCATCCGATCGTGGTTGTATCTCTATGCAGTGCGTTGTCAACTCGTGTAGTGAGTTACCTCCTGTTGTGGATCAATCACGTTGTGTTGTGTGGTGTGAACAGTTAACAACTTAAATACTCCAGATTTCACTGAGAGCAAGTCATGTAGTGTGAACCGCACAGTTCAGCTCGACGTTTTAAAATCATGTAGTGTGAACAAGGCATTAGTTGATGTAGGGTCAAACATATATGTTGTTGATTTAGATGATACAAGTTTAGAAAATTCTTCTACTCCTATAGCAATGAATGAATACACATTTTCCTCAGGGAGACTGCAATGTATTCCCTGATGCAATACTGTAGTAGACCGTTGCATTATTAGAATTTTCTCCCCGATATTATCAGTCTAGTAAGTAAAGAGGTTCATGAAGTCATTACTGCTGTGCTGCTTGGAAACGTTTGGGGTTGAAGCTTTATTTTTCATTACTTTAGCAACAGTTTCAAATAAATACCTAGGGTTTTGTTTATTTTTTTCTTATAGGGTTGAAAATAAGCAGATCTAGCAACTTGTAAGGCCTCTCTGTACACAATCGTCCATGAAATGTGAACAAACTGGCAAAAGTGATAGGTCTAACATATTTGTAACACAGTCGGCTTTGCAGCCTTGGCTAAATTAAGTTTACACGATTAGATAATGATCTGAGATGTCATCACTCTGCTGTATAATTTCAACGCCATCAACATCTATTCTATGTGATAGTATTAGATCTAGAGTATGATCACGGCAATGTGTAGGGTCCTGACACGTGTTGTCTAACTCCAATAGAGTTAAGACGGTCTTTTAAATGCCAATCCCAATGCATCTTTTTCATTATCTACATGTATAACAATTAGGACTTTATCTGCAGCCAGTACAAACTCAGACAGAAAGTCAGCAAATTCTTTGATAAAGTCTGTATGATAAAGAACAGATCTGTGGGCAGACATCACTAAATTAAAATTATTGTTTGCAAACTAACACTAACATTTCCCATGACACTCCTCTGAGACTAAAGCTGTCAACATTGTATCTTTTCTTTAGTTTAGTGCAAAATGCTGTTACCCATCACAAAGGGGTTGACTATTTTAATCTGTTCTGGAGCCTCCTTGCACCAGCTGTTGGTCAGCATCGAAAGTTGACCACGGAAAATATTTTTTTCCACACTGGATTATATCTGTAACCATAAAATTCACTAGTTCAGTTAGGCAGTTAGAGTTAGGCTGCTGTTCATGCTTTTATGCAGATACTTCTGATTAAAGAAGAAACGTGAATTTCACCAGTTGTAACCTGTATTTCATTTATAGTAATTGCCGATAGGGCATCAAGAAATAAGGGCTCACTCTGAGACATTTTAAGTGATAGTAAACACAATACTCAATCATAATCATTCACATTGAACCATATCTATTGTTATAATGGTTTAAGGTTTCCCTGAGAGAGAGAAAGAAATGTAGATTAGGTGAGACTTAGGTCTCAGGGGAAGAGGGGGGAAGTAAAATGTTAATTTCCAGCAAGGTCCTTTGTCTCATAGACCAATGGTCAGGTCTATCTCTTCAACCAGTTTTTCCAGTCTTACACCCCTTTAACTTAAAGGTACAAAATGCAGGATTTTTGCAGTAAAATATCCAAAAATCACTAGGCCAATGTTATATATTTTGTTTAGTTGATTACAATATCCCAAATGTTTGCAACTATTTGTAAGTCATGAGAAAATTGCGATTTTAACCAAGGAAACGGGGCGTGTGAGCAGGGGTGAGGAGTCTCCAGTCAATGACGTCATATCCCCGTTATCCCCGGTTTCCGCCAGGTTTCACCTCAGACACAATAGTAACCATGGCGACAGACGTGGACAACTGGGTCGGTTATGCCCGTTATGCGTGCTCAACAGCGTGAGCGTCCCTAGCAGAGTTTTGTTTAAACATTATGGACCATGGCAAGCAGACTTTGAGACAAAAAGAGGACTAAAACAAAGAACAACATCTTTCGAGATGCCGAGAGCGCCACGTCCACGACTAACTTCGACTTGACAGAGACGCGAGTGTTGCATGTACTTTATTAGACAGGTGAGCAAATGTATATAAAACTAATCAGAACGCTATGTAGTTCAACGTGATAAAGTTAAATATGATCTGCATGTTATTCTCTAATATTAATCTAGCTTAGTCTCATTCAGTCAACAAACAACCTAACTAACAACTTTCAACACACTCAAATGCCGTTTAGTGTGATAGTGAAACTGTTACCGTTACCTCAAGTTTAATTCCTCTAATAAACTGACCTGTGTGAGTATTAAGCACTTGTGTGTAGTTCGGGAGAATGAAATGTCCTTATTCCTCTATATCCGCGGGACTCGCGTTGCGTGTGGCGCTGGTATACGTCTAGCAATCGCTCCTTGCTTCATACTACAGTCATGTTACAAACATCAATGTCTTCACTCATCCATAAAAGATCCATTAGCTTGACGACAAGATCCATAATTCCGCTTAATGCGGAATATACACGTCATCAATATATGCCTTTGTTATTGTAAGAGGTTAGCGACCTGGTGGCGAAACAATCTTTCATATTGTGTCTGTTGGATCAAAATAATTTCAAGAAAAAAACATTTTACACTTTTTTTTTCATCAGAATTCGATATTTAGTAGTGAATTGAATTCAACTTGATTCATCTTCCCCTCTGCAGGTTTTTGGGTGCTGATGCAGATAAAGCCTGTCAGTATGTGAGAGGAATTGTGGGTGAAAACCCGTTACTCCTGAGAGAGCTGAATCTGAGTGGCCGTAAACTTGGAGACACAGGAGTGAATCAGATCTCTGCTCTACTAAAGGATAAACACTGTAAAATCAACACACTGAAGTGAGTATTTTTACATTTTTATATAGACAGTTTCAACAGCAACAACATAAACGAACGTTACGTTCCCCTTAAAGGACTGTGTAATATACTGTTTTCTGCATTTCACATACTATAGCCTCTATAAATGCTTGCGCGCTCTTTTTTCAATCATGCAATGTGTCAGAATAAAATCTTTCTTTGTTTTATAAAAGATTAATATTGGGAAACTCAAACTATAAGATTAAGTACCGAATTTGAGATTGATAAACGACCTGTGTCCTGATTGACTGATGATCAGATCTGCTCAAAGTAAATTAGACATAACACACAACTTTGCTTTGTATGTGCAACATACAGTATATGTCACACTCTCCAGCCCTTTTTAAAGGGGTCATCCGATGCAAAATTCACTTTTATATGTTGTTTGCATACTGTACAAATGATTAGTTAAACAATCAGAGATGTATAGTATTGTAATTGTAGTTGTTGTGGCTAAAACAAACTGAAGAATCTTTCTGTCTTTGTTTTGTTTCTCTGCAGGCTGAATAATAACAGTATTACAGAAGTTGGTTGTGCTGCTCTGACTTCAGCGTTTAATTCAAACCCTTCAAACCTGATAGAGCTGGATCTGAGAGGAAATAAACTAGAAAACTCTGGAATGGAGAAGATCTGTCCTCTGTTAAAAAATCCACAATGCAGATTAGAGAAACTCAAGTGTGTATTTTTATGCATCCTCCTTTCTGAACGTTAATATGCATTTGTAAATGGCTCTTTTATCATTAATTTTAGAATAACTGAAAATGAAAACTGGCTTACATTTCAGTTTTACTCTTTTCATCTCAATTTCACTCTTTTGACAGTTTGACTTTTCACGTCACTTATTTTATAAATCACAATAAATTATGTAACTAACTAAACCATATTTACATCATTTATTAAAATATTGCAAGTTGTTTGTCAGAATGTATTTATAAGCTAATCTCTGTCAAAACAAAGAATAAACAGCTTATTTTTGTTTTACAGACTTTCAGACTGCAGTATCAGAGAAGAAGGTTATAAAGCTCTGGCTTCAGCTCTGAGATCAACCCCTTCACATCTGATAGAGCTGGATCTCACAGGAAATGATCCTGGACAATCAGGAGTCAAGCAGCTCTGTGATGTAGCACAAAAACCCAACTGTAAACTAACACTGAGGTGAGTGTCTTAAAATTATAAAGTGGAGTAGTTTCAATGAACACTATAAATTAAAGATCATCAGGTGATTTAAATAATCTTTAAATATGTATTAACCCTTTAAGCATTGAATGCATTTTAGGGTTAAAATCACAAATTAAAAAAAACAAACTTTCCATTTAACTTTCCAATTAATTTGGGAAGGAACATGTGTTTTTTTCCATAAACCATCATCTCATTGGTTTAATCAGTTACCATACTTTAAGTGCACAAATTGAATCTGTGTATTCTTTTACCATCTCTTCCGTGAGCACTTTCTTTTACCGTAAACACTGTCCGTCCCTTTGAAATAGCATAAAATGTAATATTTTATACACATGTGATGCATATTTAAAATAATGTAGAATAAATATCTTAACATTTAGATTTTATTATAGTATTTCTGTGCAAAATATTGTCTATAGAGGGAATGCATTGACACGTGACTTTCCCGCGTGACAACCCCCCTCAGCCTGACCGAGTGGCAAAAGATCTGCTGCGTGACTGGATTTAATAGGGGAAAACTGCGGAAATGCGACTAAATCGAACAATTTTATCAATTTAAACTAAATGTTGGACTCAATATAGTGTTCCTTACAACTTACTAAATATCCAGTGATCCATGGATATTGACATGCAGCCGGGAATCGTGTTGCCTGACATTTATGTTGGCCTGATTTCGACACCGGGGAAATAAAAGCAAGACCTAAACATAAAGCAAATTTGCCTGTGAACGCTTTATATAATTATATAGGTAGGTCTAAATCCGGGTGATCACTTATATCAGTGTTATCGTATCGTCCAGCCCTAAAACTTTATAAGTTTTTTGGTCCGTGTTTATTAAAAAAAACATCCAATAATGCAGAAAATGCAGTGATAAATATTTAATTGATGAGCTGTTATACTATAATATATATGGGTATGGTTTTCCAGCTAAATTCAGCATTTTTGACACAAAATGATAACTGCAAATCCACCTTTGGCTGACTGGAGTCCAGTTGTTTCTGTGAATTGGAGCGATCCATTTGCTCCTCTTTCTATAGCAGTCTGTAAAAATATACCTCCGATGTTTTGTCAAATCTAGTTGTAGGCCTACAGTCAATCGCAAAGCTCTTTCCCACTTTATTTGTGTGTGTTGTGTTTGTTTTTTGTGGCATTCACGCTGAACACATACAGCCGCTCAGTCTTTTTGCCACTCACTGTGAGGAACTGCAGGCACTCCGGCCGACGGTGACGGCATGCGCATTCCCTCTATATATATATACATATACACACACATCTAACAACAATTATTCAATTAATAATTTAGTAATGTCTGTTTACTTTAAAAAAACAAACAAAAAAAATGCGTCTAGTTTTTTTTTTTTTTTTTTTTTTAAATGTTAGTTTCTGGTTATATAAATAAAATATAAAAAGAATGTTGCTAGAATTTAAAAATGTTATCCAAAAGAAACGAAATGAGAATCTTGCACTAACCACTCGCTATGTAAATTAACTGGGCTCATTAAAGAGGAAGGGGGCTGCAAAAGGCATTACATTTTAAGATTATGTGAGATAAAATGATAATCTACTTTGTTTAGGCTTTTGAAAAGTCCTGCCGCAGAGGAAGCGTGTCAGTATCTCACTGAAGTTCTGGGTAAAAGTCCATTAATACTGACAGAACTGGATCTGAGTGGAGATAAACTCGGAGATCTAGATGGAGAGAAGCTCTCTGCTCTTTTAATGGACTCGCATAGCAAAGTGGAGAAAATCAAGTGAGTGAACATGATTATATACATTATAATTGCGTTTTGTTTATCTATTATAAAAGACTGTCAGTCACATGATGTGATAGCAGATATTAAGACCTGGTGATCTAATGTGTGTTGAAAATGTGCTGAATAATAAATGATGCTTATTTTGTGTTTAGGCTGAATAACTGTGAGCTGACAGAGAAAAACTGTTCAGTTCTTGTTACTGTTCTCTCCTCCAAAACCATCCTGAAAGAGATGAACCTGAACAACAGCCGTCTGCTGGACTCAGGAGTCAAAGAGATCTGTGAGGGACTGAAGAAATCAACGCTGAAGATACTGAAGTGAGTACATTTCACCATCAGCTACACAACACCACAGCAATCACATCAATATTACTATTTGGTTGTGAAAATGCTTTATGTGCAAATGTTTTGCACAAATGCTTTATTATAATTATTATAATTATTTTTCTAGACTCAGTAATTGTTATCTAACAGAGGAAAGCTGTTCAGCTCTGGCTTCAGTTCTCAGTTCAAACTCCAGTAGTTTGGAGGATCTTGACCTGAGCAATAATAATCTGCAGGATTCAAGAGCAAAGCTGCTCTCTGATGGACTGAAGGAGAACTGTAAACTAAAGAAACTCAGGTGAGTTGATAATATAACATATTAAATGTCTCTAGGTCTTTTGTCTCCATATTCAGTTATCAATTTTTTTTAAATATCTCTTCTGTAGACTTTCAGACTGCAGTATCACAGAAGAAGGCTATAAAGCTCTGGCTTCAGCTCTGAGATCAAATCCTTCACACCTGATAGAGCTGGATCTCACAGGAAATGATCCTGGAGAATCAGGAGTGAAGCAGCTCGATGATTTACTACAGGATCGATACAATTCACTGAAAACATTGAGGTGAGGAGTGATGAAATGGCACATATTATATGCAAGCATATAGATATTTCTACATACTGTATGTTTAAATGATTTCAAGAGGTTTTAATAAATATGTTCTTTAGTTTCCATTATACCATAAATGTGTCATAACTGAATTGATTCTGCAGGTTTTTGGGTGCTGCTGCAGATGAAGCCTGTCAGTATGTGAATAGAGTTATGGGTAAAAACCTGTTACTCCAGAGAGAGCTGAATCTGAGTGAAAATAAACTAGGAGACACACAAGTTAATCAGATCGCTGCTCTACTGCAGGATAAACACTGTCAACTCAACACACTGATGTGAGTATTTTACATGGTTTAAAATATGTATTTAGATGACCATACTAAGTCATACATTTTCTCTGAGGGAGTCTTATTCCCTTTCACTGAGCCACAATAAAATGTAATGAATCAAGCTTTTACCCAAAGCTAAACTAGTGTGGAAACTAGTGACGTCAAGCTACACAAATTATTTCACTTGTACTGAAATGTATTTATATTTATGATCGCAATGAAATTGATTAGTTATCAAGTAGGTTTTACATTGTAAAAAAGTATTTTAAAAATCTGATGTGTGTATTACTATTATAGGAAGTAATATTAAAAGGATAATAACATTAATGAAGTACGACACAGATTTGTCTCTGGTACGACACATTTGTTTGCATTTAATTAATGTAAACACAGATATTGGAGTCCAGTCCTGTCTGAAGTGAATGTAAACAGGTGGCCAAAAAAACAGATATGGTCAAATGATTGGATCTGTGCATTAAGACTCACAGTGTAAATGCAGCCTTTTTTTGTCTTCAGTCTGTGTGGATGCAGTATTACAGAGAAACAGTGTCTGATCCTGACTCCAGCTCTGAAATCAAACCCATCACACCTGAGAGAGCTGGACCTCAGTGGAAATAAAATTAGAAACACAGGAGTGAAGCACTTATGTGACATACTGAAGGATTCACACTGTAAACTGGAGAGATTAAGGTGAGGAACATTAATAGGCTTAAAGTCTATGCTAAAAATGATTAAACAGATCATTTATATAGTTTAAACCAAAGCCTGGGGAAAATAGTGTCAATATCTGAATGTCACATTTCTCTCAATATAGGTTAAGAGACTGTAAAATGACAGATGAAGGTTGTTCTGATGTGACTTCAGCTCTGAAACTAAACCCATCACACCTGAGAGAGCTGGACCTCAGTGAGAATAAACTAGGAGACTCTGGAGTGAATAACCTCAGTGATCTACTGATGATAAAGTCATGCAAGCTGGAGAAACTAGAGTAAGTTACAATATACTTTACAGCAGATACAGTGTTATTCAGTATTTAGTTTAAAGTTGGAAAAAATGTAATACAAAACGTTCATTTTTTTAGTGCATATTACTGCACTTGTTGTTGGTTAACCGAAAAGTAATTTGCCCTTGTAATCTTTTGATTAAACTTTCTGAGATATGCTCACTTGACGTAAATGACTATACAATATAGGTGCGTTCCATTCGACAGGGTCCCTACACAGTGTTCACTGCTCCCTACTCCCTGAACACGGTTTATCATTTGAAATGGACTTCACTGTCTTCCTGTGAAGTGATGTATCGATGTTCCCTTATTCCCTATGCCGTTTGCAGTGCCCTTCGAACTGAACATGTTTGTTCCCTTCTAATTGGAATCTCACTAAAGATGGCGAAATAGCCTGGGAAGTCCACATTCCGGTGGAATGGAACGCACCTTAAATCCATACACTTCACTTCCATTAAGCCCAATTGCATTCAGAGACGCCTCCATTGCAGTATACAATTTTAATTTTTTAATTTATTCCATCCAATCAACAACAGACTAAAATAATCAAGTAATCTGTCCCAAGTATGGTGGAAGACACAAGATGGCATTCGTTTTTTTTTTTTTTTCGTTCCATAGTTTAACTCTGAAATATGCCATAATTCAGTGATAAAATTTTTAAGAAAATGGTTGTTTAATGCTAACTTACCAAATTAACAAAGGATTGTAAATGACACTTCATGATTCATGACTTTCTCACATTTAAATTAGGAAAATAGTGTTTTTAAATGTAATGTAAAAATATTTAATTTTTCAAATTAATGTATTATAATTATTCATTTATTATTTGTTCGTGATCTCTTAATCTAACACACATCTGATGAAACATATACTTCTTTTGTCTGTCTGTTTAAAAATGCATTTTACTGAATCTGGCTCATTGTCTTCTCTTTCTGTCTTCAGTCTGTGTGGATGCAGTATTACAGAGAAACAGTGTCTCAGTTTGAGTTCATCTTTGTGTTCAAACCTTTCACACTTGAGAGAGCTGGAACTCAGTAGGAATAAACTAGAAAACAAAGGAGTGAAGCACTTATGTGACATACTGAAGGATTCACACTGTACACTGGAGAGATTGAGGTGGGTAATATTCACCTACAACACTTTAAACTAAGACACTTGTATACTGTAACTTGTAACTGTAGTATACACTTAATATTATTTATGCACTGAACTGAAAATTCTGTGTCAAAACTGAAATAAAAAATTCAGGATGCTCTTAGCCCAAAAATGAAACAGACATAAATTAGAAAAATATAATCAATTAATTAATCAAACTTTATTAATAACCAACACTCAAATATATAAAATTGAGTTATACAAACAAGGTAAATCTGAGTTGTACAAATGTTTAAATTGCACCTAAGGCGAGTTTTAAATCAACTTTTTAATAACAGAATAGTTTCTGCTCCAGTTTGTTAGTGAAATATTAACATTTAAACAACAATTAATGGTAATAACTTGTTTTCATGACATATTTATTCAAACATAACCTGTTTTTATGATGTCTTCATTATATAGTTTAAGTAAAAATAAATCTTCTCTAGAGTTCTTTAAGTTTATGAGTTTATGGACATTGAACAGCTTTCTTAAGGTAAAAGTAACATTAAATGTTTAGTCTAGCCAAGCTGTTTTAGTGACGTCTTTACCCGGGTTGAAACACTGAAGGATTACATGAGACAGGATTAATTTGAATAAAGTTGTAATGTATCATTCAACATATCTTCTGGTGTTCACCCATGTTTAGTTTGTGCTGTAACTAATAGTAAAGAGAAGATGACCAGTTATGTGCACTTGATCTCCGCTTGAACTGAGGCTCTACAGCGATCCGTCATGGTGCATTAATGAGTGCCATCATTTAATTTTGGAATTTTGTAATAAAATCGACAGTATTTTAAAGTTGAGACTTTTCTTCGTAGTAAATGTAACAAAGCTTTTTGCCATTATTGGATGACAGGCATGCTACAAATACAAACAAGTTAAATACAAAAGTTTTGTTCAAGCATTTAAACAGCACAGACTCAAAGATTTTAGATCTAGGAAACCATATCATTACTGATTAAAATGAAAAATAAAAATAAATACCATTTTCAATCCAGAGCTAGTGTCCACACAGCTGACATGTTGAACTGTTGTATCTTATCCACATTGTGTGCATGAAATATACTCTGAACACAAAGCGTGGCATTAGAGAAGTGCTAATTAAACGTCTGTTTCAGTCACTCATTTAGACCCTCAATAACCATTTCGGTGCATCCCTACTGAATATCTCAGATGTTTGTGATCTGGTCAAAGTAAGAGGATCTCTCTTTTTCTGTCTGTTTGTCTCTGTCTAGCCTAAAGGGCTGTGGCATTACAGATGTTTCTGCTTTAACTCAGTCTTTGTCTAAAACACAAGCACTGCAGTTTTTAAAAGAGCTTGATCTGACGAATAATAAGATAGATGACTCAGGGAAGCAGCTAATTGACGTGATACAAGGCTCAAGCTGTAAACTGAGGTGAGTACATGTCTAAAATAGAGCTTTTCCTCTCTGAATCTGATACTCTACGACCACAGCTTTATTACAATTTCATATAAAGTCAGTACAAATGGGGTCGACTCCAGTATAGGAATCGATTATTGTTAGGCTATCTGAAATCACTTATACTTATATTGTAGACATAGAAAAGCCAATAGTACTTGAGTTTTAAACATACTTCCATGTAATAGTTAGTTTAATTGATGTTATATGAACGCAATAAACATACATTTGGTTTCCCATGGAAACCTTGTGTTCATAATCATTAAAATAACCATAAATCATAAAAAAAATATCATCAAGAATAAGCACATAAGTGTACATTGTTGTAAGTATTTTTGTATGTATTGAATTCATTTTTAATATCTTTACCTCTCCTGGCCAACCTTTTAACACAATGATCATGAGTGTTTAGCGCCATCACCCGACTATTATAAGAAGATTCATTAAACTAGAATACCTTCTTTCTTGTTTATTTATATTCAATCACAGCTGTTTTTCGTGACGTTTCCCTCTGTAAAATTAGGTTTCACAAAAGCTGCCAATGTTCATAGCGCATCAATTAAGTCATTAAATCAAAAGTGTGCGGTTGAACACACAAGGGAACACTAAGGCTTAGTGTTGAGGGAAAATAAATCAGTTAAGTGTTTAACAAATGCAATCTTGTATTAATCCTGACCCTGTTGTGATGTAAAGTAAATGGAGTCGATATAGATTAAATATAGTTAAATATGGAGTCGAGGACTCTATTCCTTCGGCTCATGCGGTGGGAGTTGGGAGTCTGAGTCAACTACAAAAAGCCTGGAATCAAAATGTTTAATAAAAAAGGGTATTTTCCTCCTTTTCACAACACTCTTCAGCATTTCTGCCTTTACACTGACTCGCTAGAACTCATATCAATATAAATCATGTTTAAAATGCATTGTTTTTTTAAACAAATATTCTCATTTACTAACCTTTGTGTATAGTGTGTATAGTGTAAATCTTCTTGCAAATGTTCATAAACAAATCGTGTTTTATAAATTCCTTAATTTTATTGTAAACGTATGAAAAAATGTGAGCACGTCTTTAGAGAGCATGATACATTTGCTGAGAGTGAAGATCATTTGGGAGTGTTTTTATGCAAATTTCTAACTTAAAGGATTAGTTCACTTTTGAAAAAACTTTTGCTGATAATTTACTCACCCCCATGTCATCCAAGATGTCCATGTCTTTCTTTCCTCAGTCGAAAAGAAATTAAGGTTTTTGATGAAAACATTCCAGGATTTTCCTCCTTATAATGGACTTCAATGGGAACCAGGTCCAACCGAGGTCCAAACGACAGTTAATAACAGTTTCAGATGCAGCTTCAAATGTTTTTAAACGACACCAGACGATGAATAAGGGTCTTATCATGCGAAACGATCGGTTATTTCAAAGCTTATTCCAAAAATGTAACTTTTCTAAGGACAAATGCTAGCCTTGTAATATACTGTGAGGCACGTTTGCAACGTCACGTAATGCGTAATTACGTTCAAAAGGTCACGGGCGACGTAGCCGGAAGTACAGAATCAAAATCGTCCGACATCGTTGTTTTACCTTTTAATTCCTTTTTTGTAAACGGCGTTTGAGTTAGTTTTCACGTTCAACCTATGCGTTCAACTTGTAAACACCTCGGTTGTTCTCTGACTCTGTACTTCTGGCTACGTCGCCCGTGACCTTTTGAACATAATTACGTATTATGTGACGTTACAAACGCGCCTCACAGAATAGAGCAAGGCTAGCATTTGTCCTTAGAAAAGTTACATTTTTGGAATAAGCTTTGAAATAACCGATCGTTTCGCATAATAAGACCCTTGTTCATCGTCTGGTGTCGTTTAAAAACATTTAAAGCTGCATCTGAAACTGTTATTAACTGTCGATTGGACCTCGGTTGGACCTGGTTCCCATGAAAGTCCATTATAAGGAGAAAAATCCTGGAATGTTTTCATCAAAAACCTTAATTTCTTTTCGACTGAGGAAAGAAAGACATGGACATCTTGGATGATATGGGGGTGAGTAAATTATCAGCAAAAGTTTTTTTAAAAGTGAACTAATCCTTTAAGGCATGTAGTCATTCATTCATTTAGTATTATTTGCAACTTGTTTCACCCAATCACTGATCATTTTCTTTTCTGATTCCTCATTTCAGCCTAGACAAGGAAGGCTGGATGAGCACTTTAGATGGATGGTTTACATCTAAATCTCAGTAGACAGTGAAATCAACAGGAACTGCCCCGTCATCATGAGGTAAGAAATCATGAAGAGCCTCACTATATTACTGTCTTTATCAGAATATTTTTATGTGTCTGATGATGTGGTGTCTCTATACAGCTAAATCTAAAATATACCTTTCAAATATGAACTCGACTGAGAATACAAGCACAAAAAAATAAACTCGATAGTATGAGTTTTAAACCTTTGCTAAAAAAACAGAAAGTAACACTTTGCAGCACTTACGTTATGAAGTCGGTGTGTTCATACACATGCATTTATCTGAAAGAAAAAAAAATAAATGGCATTGTTTTTTGTTATTTTAGTTTATACTAGCTCTTATGTATCATTTAAAAATAATTGCTAATGCACTCCTGTGTTAAGAGATTCGGATTTCTGAATGAAATGATAGAGCATTAGTAGAAACATGCAACTGATAGTTTTGTTTGTTAACAGGAGGAACACAGGAGGATGAGGCTCAGTCTGTTCAGAGATCAGACGGGTCCAAAAAACACAAATTTGTCTCTTCAGTAAAAGACCTACAGGAATAATGGTGTTGGAATTAAACTCGTCCTTAACTCATCCTTATCTTAGAGCTGATTTAGCAAATCAAAATTAGCACACAACTCTATCCAATTATGTCCATTGAAAGTGAAAGTCTAAAATGTAATAGTAAAACCATTTCTTGAATGCATCTGTCGTTTTGTATATCATTAATACCATACTTTCATGTTACATTTCTACACATTTTAGAAATGATAACTTATTTTAAGTTGTATTAAGTCAGTTATGTGATCTGATAATGCACCTCTCCATCCATCCATCCATCCATCCATCCATCCATCCATCCATCCATCCATCCATCCTCAGAAGAGTCACTATAATACTGTATCTAGTGAGGATACATTAATATGTGTGATAATGTGATGTCTGTACAGCAAAATCTAAAATATTCATTATTCAGATATGGACTTTTCTGATTTGAGAATATGGGCACAAATTGTAAATGTAGACTACCTGTGTTACGAACTGCTCTGAGGCTTGTAGATAAAGATCCAAATGCAGCTTTAATATAAGAATAGTCGTACAGGCAGGGTCGAGAATCAGCAGGCAGGACAATGGAGGATACACAGTGGGAATCCGGGAAACAGGCAGAGGTCAGGGCAGGCAGCAATAATCAAAATCCAAAAGACAATCCAAAGTCAAAAACCAGAAACCAAACACGGAAAACGCTCAGAAATGCAGTGTAACACTTAAACAGTACAACAAGACTTCTCCAACACTGAACGTGAACACAAGGTATATATAGACACACTAACAGGATGAGACACAGGTGAATGCAATCAGTGAATGAGGTACAGGTGAATGTGATCAGTGATGATGAGTCCGGGCAGTGAGTTCTGGGAAATGTAGTTTGTGTGAAACATAGTCTTATCTGGAGTGCCCTCTGGTGGCTCAAGAGGGCACTCCAGCTGCTAACCGTTACATAGCCCCCCCTTTAAGGAGCGGATTCCAGACGCTCCTCAAACTGTCCAGGAGGGAGGTGGAGCGGAGGCGGACCTGGGGGCGGGATGGAGGGCCAGGCCCGTGGAGCGGAAGAGGACCTGGAGACTGCGGCGGAGCTGGCTGTGGAGGCGACCAGGTCAGACCAGGCTGTGCAGGCGGCCAGGACGGAGCAGGCTGTGCAGGCGGCCAGGGCGGAGCAGGTTGTAAGGGAGGCCAAGGCGGCGGAGACCCCTCGGGCGGCCACGCCGGCGAAGACCCCTCGGGAGGCCACGGCGGCGAAGACCCCTCGGGAGGCCACGGCGGCAAGGACCCCTCGGGCAGGCACGGCGACGAAGACCCCTCGGGCGGCCACGGCGGCGAAGACCCCTCGGGCGGCCACGGCGGCGAAGACCCCTCGGGCGGCCACGGCGGCGAAGACCCCTCGGGCGGCCACGGCGGCGAAGACCCCTCGGGCGGCCACGGCGGCGAAGACCCCTCGGGCGGCCACGGCGGCGAAGACCCCTCGGGCGGCCACGGCGGCGAAGACCCCTCGGGCGGCCATGGTGGCGAAGACCCCTCGGGCGGCCACGGTGGCGAAGACCCCTCGGGCGGCCACGGCGGTGATGCCCTCTCAGGACCAGGCACCGGCTCAGGAACAGACACTACAATAGAAATGGTCACAAGGACAGACACAGAAACAAACACTGGATCGGGAGCAGACACTGGATCGGCCATCTTGTCCGGAGACACTGGATCGGCCATCTTGTCCGGAGACACTGGATCGGGCATCTTGTCCGGAGACACTAGCTTGGAGGCGGCCATCTTGTCCGGAGACACTAGCTTGGAGGAGGCCATCTTGTCCGGAGACACTGGCTCGGAGGAGGCCATCTTGTCCGGAGACACTGGCTCGGAGGCGGCCATCTTGTCCGGAGACACTGGCTCGGAGGCGGCCATCTTGTCCGGAGACACTGGCTCGGAGGCGGCCATCTTGTCCGGAGACACTGGCTCGGAGGCGGCCATCTTGTCCGGAGACACTGGCTCGGAGGCGGCCATCTTGTCCGGAGACACTGGCTTGGAGACGGCCATCTTGTCCGGAGACACTGGCTTGGAGGCGGCCATCTTGTCCGGAGACACTGGCTTGGAGGCGGCCATCTTGTCCGGAGACACTGGCTTGGAGGCGGCCATCTTGTCCGGAGACACTGGCATGGAGGCGGCCATCTTGGCAGTAGACACTGGCTTGGAGGTGGCCATCTTGTCCGTAGACACTGGCTTGGAGGCGGCCATCTTGTCCGGAGACACTGGCATGGAGGCGGCCATCTTGTCCGTAGACACTGGCTTGGAGGCGGCCATCTTGTCCGTAGACACTGGCTTGGAGGCGGCCATCTTGTCTTTAGACACTGGCTTGGCAGAAGTGACGTGGAGCGTCTCTGGCTCGGCAGAAGTGACGTGGAGCGTCTCTGGCTCGGCAGAAGTGACGTGGAGCGTCTCTGGCTCGGCAGAAGTGACGTGGAGCGTCTCTGGCTCGGCAGAAGTGACGTGGAGCGTCTCTGGCTCGGCAGAAGTGACGTGGAGCGTCTCTGGCTCGGCAGAAGTGACGTGAACAATCTCTGAATTTGCAGAAGTACATTGAAGAGTCTCTGAGTCGGCCATCTTGTCCATAGACACTGGCTCGGCAGAAGTGACGTGAAGCGTCTCTGTCTCGGCAGAAGTGACGTGAACAGGCTCAGACTCGGCAGGGCTGACATGGAACTCTGGCTGGGCTTTCTCGGCGGGACGAGACTCTGGCTGGGCTGTCTCGGCGGGACGAGACTCTGGCTGGGCTGTCTCGGCGGGACGAGACTCTGGCTGGGCTGTCTCGGCGGGACGAGACTCTGGCTGGGCTGTTTCGGCGGGACGAGACTCTGGTTTGACGGTCTCGGCGGGACGAGACTCTGGTTTGACGGTCTCTGGCAGTACGGTCTCTGGCTGGAAGGTGAGCGGGGGCTCGGCAGGGCTGACGGTGAGCGCGGGCTCGGCAGGGCTGACGGTGAGCGCGGGCTCGGCAGGGCTGACGGTGAGCGGGGGCTCGGCAGGGCTGACTGTGAGCGCGGGCTCGGCAGGGCTGACTGTGAGCGCGGGCTCGGCAGGGCTGACGGTGAGCGGGGCTCGGCAGGGCTGACGGTGAGCGCGGGCTCGGCAGGGCTGACTGTGAGCGCGGGCTCGGCAGGGCTGACTGTGAGCGCGGGCTGTGGAAGCTCTGCTGAGACGTGATGAGGCTTTGGAATGAAACTCTCTTCACAAACGGAGACCGCCTCTCTCCAGTTCAGACCCGAGAGATTGGGGAGCTCCCTCGGGTTGACCTCCTTAGCCCCTAGCTGGTAACACAGTTTAATAGCCTCATCACCGAGAGAGCAGGAGGCAGCGAGAGGAACAAACCCCCAGGTATACTGGAACAGATCACGGCTATCCAGGGCCAAGGCCGCGATCTGACCAGCAAACTCCCGGATTTGTGCTGCTGGATTCATTTGTTGGTCGGTTGTTGCTGGATCTCGGTGTGGCGAAGTCTTCTGTTACGAACTGCTCTGAGGCTTGTAGATAAAGATCCAAATGCAGCTTTAATATAAGAATAGTCGTACAGGCAGGGTCGAGAATCAGCAGGCAGGACAATGGAGGATACACAGTGGGAATCCGGGAAACAGGCAGAGGTCAGGGCAGGCAGCAATAATCAAAATCCAAAAGACAATCCAAAGTCAAAAACCAGAAACCAAACACGGAAAACGCTCAGAAATGCAGTGTAACACTTAAACAGTACAACAAGACTTCTCCAACACTGAACGTGAACACAAGGTATATATAGACACACTAACAGGATGAGACACAGGTGAATGCAATCAGTGAATGAGGTACAGGTGAATGTGATCAGTGATGATGAGTCCGGGCAGTGAGTTCTGGGAAATGTAGTTTGTGTGAAACATAGTCTTATCTGGAGTGCCCTCTGGTGGCTCAAGAGGGCACTCCAGCTGCTAACCGTTACAACCTGATTAATATAAACATTTTTTAATTTTCTGAATTTTTGTGATCGCTATTATGCTAAATCGTCATGTCCATGTCCTCATTTTTGTGCGTGTTGAAATTCTGTTGCAGTTATATGTAGTGACTGAATTTTATAATCTTCAACTGTAGCCTACATTGTTTTTCCAGAGCCATATTACAAGATTCACCTACACTTTACTAGAACCTGAATTCATTTCAGAAACACCTCAGTGACTACTTTGTAACCGTCTATGCGGGAGAACAGCTGATTTACCTTATTCGTTAATACGTGACTGATTGGTATAGATAGTAAATTTTATATTGTATGCTTATGTGGCATTTTAATTGCATCTGTATATAATTTAATGCCAAAATCTACCATTTCTCTTGCTTTTTTGTGGGCCTATTATAAAACTAGTAGCCTAATTTGTTAAATTATCGAATAAATTTTAATGATTGCATTTAGTTTGGCCAAATCTATGCCAAATGAAATGTGCTGACTGCGCTGTTACTTTACAGAGATTATGTAGGCCTAATTACAGTGGTGGAATGTAACGAAGTACAAATACTTCGTTACTTTACTTAAGTACATTTTTCACGTATCTTTACTTTACTTAAGTACAATAAATAGTGCATACTTTTTACTTTTACTTCGTTACATTTTGCAGCAATTATTATACTTTCTACTCTACTACATTTCTACAACTTCTGTTACATTTTCGTTACATTTTCTGATCAGTTTTTCCCCTGACAAAACGTAATCTGACCGTCCGTTCGTTGCACGTTTGTCTCACCAGTGACGTTTGGTTGCCATAGATACAGTATATCAACCCGGTCACACTAAATGCGTCTCACACGCAGTGTGTTTATCATGCAACTCATCAGTGTTGGGAGTAACGCATTACAAAAGTAATACATTACAGTAACATATTACTTTTTGCTGTAACGCAGTAGTGTAAGGCATTACTAATCAATTTTCAGTAATATTTTACTCGTGACATGTTCAGTGAGGCTTGTATTACAGTTGTATTACAGTGTATTGTCTGCTTTTACTTCTTAAAGGCAACAGACTATGTGAAAGTTTTAAAGCAGTCTTTTAGTGCCAGTTCAGAGCGGTCGCGTCTGTTTTTTCCTCAGAAATGCGAACACGAAAACTAAAATAAAATGAATATTTTAAGTTCTATGGAGACTGGAGAGCCAACCCTTCCTCATCCGATTTGCGCAGTGTAATTAACAGAATTACAAAAAATCGATTTTGCCTCCTATGTTTTTGTCACGCATGAATGTGTGTCTTTTCCCTAATATTGAAAATAAAACATAGACTGATATTTGTCTAATGTCTGGAGTCCTTTGAGGAAGTAGCCTATATAGCCTACGTTTCAATACATGTATTTTCTGAGAATTTTTATTTCATGTTTTAACTGCAAATGTCATGTCCATAATGCTGGACTTCCCCAATTTTAAATAATTTATTGTGGTAATTTTGTGGTGTAGGTCTACGTATTTTATAATGTTAACTTCAAATAATACTAATAGCCTAATTTAAAGATAAGGCAGCATTGGATCTGGACGGTAAGGAGAATAACGCTGGAGTTGGAAGAGGTGTGTCGTGATTCTGTTCGTGGATCTGAGTCGTGTGGCGAATCGCGATTTCGGTTTCATATTGCATATCGTTACAGCCCCAAAGTTAAGTTCTACTTAGTTATTTTGGTGAAAGTAACTAAAAAGTAATACATGAGTAATGTACCGCATTACAATTCTGAGACAGTAATATTGTAAGGTAATGAATTACTTTTAAATAACAGTAACAAGTAATACCTAATGTATTACAGTTTGGAAGTAACTTGCACAACACTGCAACTCATACGCGAAAATTTGTTTTTACGTGCATAGGAAACACACCGTGTGTAATATATGTTTGGTTTGGATTATGGCAAGCCAAGAGGTTCAGAATTACACCATAAATGAATCGCGTTTACTGCCAAACATAGTTATTAACATATAGTACTAAGGATAAGCATGATATTGCCTAATTGCAAGCTTGTTTCAGAAATAGTGACATTTTTTTTCCATCATTATTGAACATCATTATAGGAGTAGGCTATTAGGTTGAATGAGTTAGAATTAAATGTTTTATTAATCATTAGAAAATAGACATTAAGATAATAAATTGTTATGCAAGTACTTTTACTTTTAATACTTAAAGTACATTTAAAATAAAGTACTTTTTACTTTTTACTTAAGTATGGTTGTCATTGTGTTACTTCTACTTTTACTAAAGTAAATATTTATCTGGGTATTTGTACTTTTACTTAAGTACTGAGATTCAGTACTTCCTCCACCACTGCCTAATTATAAGGCAACTAAATAAAATAACGGTTGAATTTCACCCTTAAATCAGTGCGTCTGATTTATCAACCGGTCCTTTAGTGCCGTTTTGAATAAATACAGAAACAGTTTTTTTAACAACTGCCTGTGTGTTATTCACAAAGTGTCTATACTAAGTGTATGTCAGTGGGCTAGACTCATTTTATGTTTGTTTAAATGAAACTGAAAGTGTTTTAGACAAACGGAGAATATTCAACATCAAGTAGGCCTAATAAAAATTAAAAATGAGTTTAAATTGGCATTAAACCAATTTGAGGCATATAGGCTATGTGAGGGAATATTCTGTCCTTGTAGCTACATCTCACAATTGGTTTGCTGACATCGTGATTTGCACATGATAAAGATCTGATTAACACAAATTAATTCAAGGCTGACTGAAAATTCAAGACACATATGATGATGTTAGAAAGACCAGTCTTTACAGTAACACTTTACAATGAGGTTCATTAGTTAACATTAGTTAACTACATTAGTTAACATGTTCTAAGAATGAACAATACTTCTTTAGCATTTATTAATCTTAGTTAATATTAATTCCAACATTTACTAATACATTATTAAAAATCAAAGGTTGTATTAGTTAACATTAGTTAATGCACTGTGAACTAACATGAACATACAATGAACAGCTATTTATATGAACTAACATTAACAAAGATTAATAAACACTGTAACTAATGCATTGCTCATTGTTAGTTAATGCATTTACTAATGTTAACTAATGAACCTTATTGTAAAGTGTTACCGTCTTTACCATGAACAAATCTAGGCTTTAAAACTCGTAAATGTATAACAGGACATGTGTTGGAAATGGCAAAAGTCACTTATGGGTGTAATCATGTGACTAAAAGTAAACGTGTGAAAGAGAAACCATTTTGCAAATCGTCTCTGATGGTCCAGATCAACGTGCTGCAAGTAAGTTTATTTATTTATTTATTAAAAACTTTCTCAATTGATAATTACATTAAAAACAGGCAGGCCTAATATGGCTTTTCAATAAGTATTTAATATGGCATTTTTTAAATTCCTTCCTTTTATTTTTGGCTGTTATTTATGATGAAATCAAAATGTAAAGCAATCAGGAAGCCAGACCTCAGGCGCGTGGTGTTTGATACTTCGTGTCATATCAAATGTAGCTAGCATGTCAGCAACAAATAGAAGATTTGGGTTCACGTTGCACAATAACCTATATTAAAAATGTCCCTTGAATCAGAATAAACCCTCGAATTATGTTGTTCTTTAAAATCCTAATGACATCTGCGAAACATTCGTGTTGGTTCTGTTCTGTTTACCCTATTTTTGCTGCTCTTATCCATGCATGAATGCGCATGTTCTTGCCCAAATCAGTACCGTCAACGTCAGTCCAAACTATGCTAATTGTCAATCGCATTTGACGACAGATCTCAGTTACAACTAAAAAAGTGTAGTGATGAAGGTTTTTTTGGCTGATGGTGTGTATAAACATTGGGGATCTGCCAGGTGTCACAACTTGTAGATACCCGTTTTAAAATTGTTGTTACTCAAAGAGTATGACAAGATCACGGAAAATGATAACTACAGCAGCACACGGAAGTAGCTATTCACAGCAATAGCCTACGGCCACATTTATAGCCGGGCGGGTATTTAGAGAAAGTTTTTGATGCTCCAGACCGACGCGGTGCAACTGCAGCCTTGGTTTTTTAAACGTCCTCAGTTACAGTGATTGATATTTACGTTAAAGAACAGGTGCTTTTTCATTACAGTACTACGAGGCATTTTATCCTTCCTTTTATTTTTGGCTGTTATTTTGTGGTGATGCAAAATCAAAAGCATCTAACGGGAAATCAGACGTCATAGCACGTGGTGATCGATGCTTAAATGTGTTTTTGTTTGTCAAATGTAACAAACGCCAGCTATAATTATAATTTCCGTTCACATAGCACAAAACTTGTAACATGTGGGAGTATACTTGAAATTAATTGCCTACAATAAATTCTGAGCACGTGATCAGGGGCGTCGCAACCGTGGGGGATGTGGGTGTTTTAACACCCACACTTTTCTCGGTGAGAGTGTTCAACACCCGCACTTTTTCTGCCGTTTTTCCGCAGTTTTACACAAAAAAGCCTTCCTACAGTCGCTCCTCCGTTTCTCTGGCGCTCAGTGTGTGTGTGTGTGTGTGTGTGCGCGCGCGCTCGCTGCGGCTGTCTCCTCTCAAACATGACACCGGCTTTGAGTGTGTCCGGCTGATGATTGGCTGTTCTGCCTTAAGTCCCGCCTCTCTTGATGTGTTAGATGTATCGGTCAGCTCGTGCTGAGGAGGCGGGAACTTATGGTTGTTTACATCTCCCTCCCTTTTCCAGGTACTTTGAATCACTAGCGGCGCCAGGATTTTGATTGTAGGTGGGCCTTCAGAAAACTGGATGGGCCCGTCCGTAAGGCAAAAAAAAAAATCCCCTTCATATCCGTTTCAGCGCTTTTCTGCGGCACTGTGGACAGCGACTCAGTAAGCCTATAACTTGATTTATCTCTTTTGAATGTTTAATACACAAAAAGACTGAAACGGAATTATATCTTTGGAGGGTCTCTGTTTCTCTCTCCAGTTACGGGCAGGGAACTTTCCAAAATTATTTAACTCTTTCTTATAAAGTTAGAATGACAGAAGAACTTTATCGACATGAAATAACAGCAGCACTGAATCTGACACAGCTGCTAAACAAAAACAGCAGGAAAACGATACAAAATTATTTAACTGTTTTTTTTTATTTATTCAGAATGATAGAAGAACTGTACCAACATGAAATAATTAAATGAACAACATATCTAACCAAAGTGGGGAGCCAGAGCATGCCATGGGAGGCGTGGAGAGTGGTAAAAATTATATGCCTATAATTAGATTAAATAAAAAAGTCAAATTGTTATTATTCTGAAAAAAAGGCCTCGATTACTCTGCAGGTCTTGATGCCCAATTCTAATTTGTTACATTTCTCCGATTTTTTTTTTTTTTTACCGTCCGTTTACACGTTCTTTCAACTTTATCCGAGTCATGTGTTTACACTTGCCATATAGCCATATCTAAAAACATCGCGCTTGCTTAAAGGGTGACCATATTTTGATTATCAAAAACCAGGACAATCGGCCCGGCAATGAGATACTCAAATGATACTCGAAGTTTACTCAAAGATGCCTTAATTTCAATAATTTAATAGGGTATGCCTCCGGATATAAATGGTTACATTACAAAATACTATCTATAACCAAAGACCAAATTCAGATAGGCTTCTCAGAGGTTATACTCTACTCAACATGTTTTATTATGACAGGTTTCAAAAAATAATGATAGAAATAATGTCTCTTCTGTATTAGAAATAAATAAATAAATAAAAAATAGCCTACCTCCAAATTGAACCAAAATAGCTCCCACAAACTTAACAAAAACCTAACTAACAAAAGTTGTTTATATATTTAGGTTTCTTCTTCCTCTTTTTCATGTTTTTCTTTTTAAATGGCCCAATGAAAAATAATTAAAACCAGGACATTTTCATCACTTTATAAAAAACAGCCACGACAAGACGTGAAAACAGGACGTGTCCTGGGAAAACAGGACGTTTGGTCACCCTAGCTTAAAGGGTTAAATTCTCTTTTTTACAGATGGACGAACGTGAAACATGCTTGATGCTAAATCTGCAATTTATGCGAAGTTCTCCAAACATTACCATGATTTTGAGGAGGAGGACGACGAAAAGTGCCATCATTGCTGCCTGCGCATGGCCGCATGCGCTTCAGTTATTGTGTGCGAGAGAAATCTCAGGACTGGTGGAAGCATATTGTGTTTAAATATAGGCTTTAACGAGGAGCAGTGGGTCCGAAATTTTAGGAAGAGCAAGCCAACCTTTTTGATATGTTGATATGCGTCAACGTTTGTCCAAAAACATTCACGTTTTCTCTACGGCGTTTTGTCGGGCAATCCATCCCTTTGCAGATGCGCGTCGGCTCTCGTCATTAAACCGCGGAGAAGTGGTCTAAATGCATTGACATCTGATTCATTTCCAATTTATTTCCACATATGAATGTGTTTTTTTTCCTGTTTACATGGTCACAAACACATCCGATCTGTCACAGTGTCACATTCACATGAGCAAAAAATTATAACGGGAGGACTTGATGCAGAGAGGGCGGCCGAGCAGGATGGTAACTCTTCATTGAAGTAACCGCGTTACTAAAAATGGCAGGAGTTTCCTCCTCCTGCTCCTCGGAGCGTTTTTTATTTTTTTATTGCTAAATTTAAATGAAAACAAGCTGCTTTGCTTTTCCATATTACGCTTCATTTTAGCTAATAGCTACCGACTGTTTCTGTCTCATTGAAAATCTTGCGCGCCAACGTCATTCATTTCATTGGATCACTTGCTGGTGACGATGCAGCCTGTGGGCAGGCTTAAGAGTCCACACGTGAGGTAGAAGCTGCTGATTGGTTTAGAAGCTTTCACTCAAAGTTTTCCTCTGGCTGCTTATTGGATGAACTGAGAATGAAAATCCGTACGCCTGCGAGGTCTCTGCAGACGGTAATAGGAGTTACCCGCCTGGCTCAAAATGGGCGGGCCCGGACCTAAAATGGGTGGGCCCAGGCCCACCCAGGCCCAATGGTAGCGCCGCGGCTGCTTTGAATGAGTGTTTATGCTTTCGAGGTTTTTAAATAAGCTTGATATGTGTTTGGGAAGATGTTATGTTTATGTTTTATTGACATGTCCAGTGTTTTCATTATTATATTTCGTATTTTTGGATAAACAGTACAAGACTTGCGTTATAGGCATTCTGTTTGTAATGCTGCGTGATTTGAAAAAAAAAAAAAAAACGCGCTCTTTGCTCACATGATCAGCATGGTGTTCTGTGTTTTCTCCTAAATAAAAGCTCAAGGGTTTATTTCTTACAAGTGAAGAAATTAGGACAAAAGTATTGTAATTTTGATAGCGTAAATATAGAATATGATGACAGACTCTATATGAAGAGTTCAGATGCAAAAGCCTCTAAATGCCATTTGAAATTTTCTTCTAGAATGATAATTTTTATCAAGCTTGTATATTTAAGTTCAGTGATTTCACTTAAATGGCAATGATAATTACCTATTAATTGTTATTTAAGTGAAATTACTGAACTCAAATATACAAGTTTGATAAAAATTATCATTCTAGAAGAAAATTTCAAATGGCATTTAGAGGCTTTTGCATCTGAACTCTTCATATCATAACTATAAAGATGTTTGAGCCCTCTTTTAGGTAAGCAACAAGTCAATGCTTTTTCGTTGTTCAATGTGCACAGGCCTGGGTCGAATCCAGTTGAAGCTCTTAATTTTGAGCTCTCAATGTGCTCCAAATTGATGCATTTAACCTTAAAATGTACCAAATTTTCTTGCGGGGGAGCATGCCCCCGAACCCCCCTAGAGGGACAGGGGTCTACGTAACATGCCCAAATTTAAATTGACACATCCATCCCCCACACTTTTCAAAAGCTTGCTACGCCTCTGCACGTGATCAAGTGATGTGAAATCAAATGAAAAGATATGGTTCGTTGTTGGTGGATGGGTAAATATGAGGGTAAATCCATATAAAACTGCACAATATTGATCCAGTGTTGAAAAATGTGTTTCTCCTTGTTATGTTTTTATTTTGTTATTTATTATTTGAAATGCACCTAAACATTTGGTTACACCCATGTTTTTATTTTATTTTATTTCTTTATTTTTATGCAGATTGTTTAGTATCACAAAACTCATAATTATTCCTCTCATAATATTTAGGTCATGTCCAGGTCATGATGAGCTGCTGAATGTCTTCAACACATATCGATCCCAGTGCTGATCTGTTTTCAATGGCGGTTTAGCTGCAGTGTCAGAGGAGCGAGGAAATCACTCTCTCTCTCTCTCTCTCTCTCTAAGATGAATCTCTCGGAGAAACCGAGGTAAGACAGTGTCTGTTTTCAGACCAAATGAAGTGTTAAAATTGTAACACTGTTACGGTAAGGCAGAGTATTTGTCATAACGTTTTAGTTCTATTTCTCAAACAGTCATCATTAATCAACAATCATAAACTTTGAGTATACAATTTATTACAATATATTTTTTACTGAAATCATAATAAGCTAATGTACAATCCAGCTCCATCATTAAAGGTATAGTTCACCCAAAAGTTTTATTTCTGTCATCATTTATTCACCCACAACCTGTGAGTTTCGTTCTTGTGTTGAACACAAAAGAACAACATATTTTTCGAAGAATGTTGGTAACCAGAGAGTGGACAGTGGCCTTTGACTTCCATAGGAAAAAAAAGAAATACTATGGAAGTCAATGGCTACCATCAACTGTTTGGTTTCCGACACTCTTCAAAGTCTTCTTTTGTGTTCAAGAGCAGTTCTGGCAGGTCACGTTAGTCAACTCGCATCAGCTGACTCTCAGCTGATCCACGTCTACTTATAATACGACGGCTATCACTGTATATATTTAAGCTCCTTCAATATTATTAGCAGCTATCGCATTTATCAGGATCGAATTATCCTCCCAGCTCCTCCTCTCGTCCAGTCAGGATTGATTGCCCTTTGAATCAAAATAAATCCTCGAATTATGTTGTTCTTTAAAATCTTGAATGAATGATATTTGCAAAACATTCATGTTGGTTCTGTTCTGTTTACCCTACTTCAATCCTAACTGTATGCTAATTGTCAATCACATTTGACGCTGGTGGTCCTGACAGAAAGTTAATTTATTATGTCAGGTAAATGTAAGATCAGTTCAAAGATAATAAATACATAACATGAATGAAATGACTCCTGGTGGCTCTCAGCATTCACAGGCTGATCTGAGATACAGAAAGGCCCTGAGCCCCTACCTACATCTTATTATATAGACAGGAACTTCTTTTGCATGGAAACATGTGCTAACAATGGTCATTTGCATCCAGAGGTTACATCTTTTGAGAACAGGACGGTTTAACCATCCCACCCTCCTTTGTGTGTATGTTATCTCTAAACTTTTAAAACACTTATTACCTTTTGGTTTACTTATTTGGAAATGAGACATTTATACCGGTCACATTTCGAATTAAATTACACATATTCAACTCGATGATAACCATTCACATTAAACCATTTAGATTCTTGGGTACGTTTTTGTTGAAAACGTTTTGTTTTCGCATCAGGAAGTCGGAGTGGGGGGGATGAGGGAAAGAAATGTAGGTTAGGTGAGACTTTTGTAGGATTATCTGACCTGCAGGCAATACATCATCAGCATAAAGTATTGTGCAATATTTTTGAAAGAGGGGCGTTCTTAAGTTTAAACATAATGAAAAATTGTGTTCATTTACTTTTATTAATTTTAAGCATTTAATGTGTAATAAATTAATTTTTAGTATTTTTTGGTAAATTTGATCATTTTATATGTAATAAACACTTTAAGTGGGCTATTTAAAAAGTGTTAGGATGTTTATTTACGTTAAATTATATTTTTTATAAACGTACGAAAGTGTGATGTCAAATTGTTTGTGTGCGAGTAAAAAGAATTCGCCAGCAGCCGCTCAAAAAATAAATAAAAAAACAGAATTCGTCCGCGGTTAAACAACTAAAAATCAAGTCTAATCTTGGTGTGTCTCTAGAGTCAGGCCTTAGTTTCAGTGGTCATGTCAAAGCAATAACTAAAGCATACTATCATTTAAAAAAATATTGCAAGAATTAGATGCTTTGTTTCCAGTCAAGACTTGTGCATGCTTTCATCACCAGCAGGGTGGATTACTGTAATCCTGACTCCTCACTGGACTTCCTAAAAAGACCATAAGACAGTTGCAGCTCATAGAGAATGTAGAACCAGAAAATATGAACATATCACACCAGTCCTCAGGTCTTTACACTAGCTCGCAGTTACATATATGATTGATTTTGAAGTATTATTACTGGTATATAAATCACTCAATGGCCTATGACCTCATTATACTGCAGAGAGAGTCTGCTTTTAATTGTTATGCCAGCCGCAGCTGGAACCAGCTTCTAGAAGAGATCAGATGTGCTCATTCAGTAACCACATTCAAATCCAGACTCAAAACACATCATGTCAGCTGTGCATTGAATGAATGAGCACTGTGGCTTTGTTCGTCCAACTGTTTGCACTTTGAATTACCATTGTGTATGAAAAGTGCTATATAAATAAACTTGCCTTGGTGATGAAATGCATTGTTCATGACTCAATGTCTCCTTTTAATTCGAGTGAAGAATACTAATGAATGGTTTTAATAAAGCATTCATATATTTTACTGAGGAACCTTCTTTTTTCCCCCATTTTGTCACTAGTGAAATATTAGACTCACACGTGTCCAGCTCTGTGTCTGTGAAGAGTGACCATTCAAAAAATGATGGACCAACCTTCAGTGAGAAAAAAACATCATCTACCAAAAGGTATTTAATGGGTTTCTTATTGTTGCTACATATACTGAAAAACTTAGCAGATCTTTTCAGTGTAAGAGCAGGCGGAGAGTTCAAAGAAAGCCTCCTTTGCTCTAGTTTTTTTCAATCTACCCATCTAATTACCATATTAAACCTTTTTCAAATGAGACTGAAGTACTGTATCTCCTAGTAAAGTGCTTTTTCTTCTCTTGTCTCTTTGTTATTAGAGTAAGAGCAGGCTCATATTTGTCCTCTGTGTCTATGACGAGTGACCAGTCAAAAGATGATGGACCAACCTTCCGTGAGAAAACACCATATAACAAAAGGTATTTCATCTGTTTCTCCAAGCATCTTACAGGCGATCCATTGATTCATTATTATTAAATAAGTAAAATCGGTCATCACATCTAACTGTCACGAGATGTGTGTCTAAACTGTTTTAATTATTTTTATTCAGTAAAGCACTTTGAATTACTATTGTGTATGAAAAGTGCTATATCAATAAACTTGCCTGGCCTTGGTGATGAAATGCATTGTTCATGACTAAATGTCTCCTTTTAATTCGAGTGAAGAATACTAATGAATGGTTTTAATAAAGCATTCATATATTTTACTGAGGAACCTTCTTTTTTCCCTCATTTTGTCACTAGTGAAATATTAGACTCACACGTGTCCAGCTCTGTATCTGTGAAGAGTGACCATTCAAAAAATGATGGACCAACCTTCAGTGAGAAAAAAACATCATCTACCAAAAGGTATTTAATGGGTTTCTTATTGTTGCTACACATACTGAAAAACTTAGCAGATCTTTTCAGTGTAAGAGCAGGCGGAGAGTTCAAAGAAAGCCTCCTTTGCTCTAGTTTTTTTCCATCTACCTGTAACCCACCCAATTAATTGAGGCTGTGTTGCTATGTATTTTCATGTATTTTTGTTTTATTTTGTTTATATACATATTTTTTTTCCTTGCCTAATGCATGAACTGTTCAGACATATGTTTTATTTTTATTTTTATTTTAATTACTATTTTGTTTTCGCGGAGTGGTGAAAATAATTCATTGCGTCGATGGGTGCTGACGTCACATGCGCGCCAGATCATTGAAGAGAGAGACGTGAGCCACGTGTGAGCTCTCGTTAATCAAATCCATCGTCATTAATATTGTTCTAAATCGATGTCTGAACTGTTTCATTGTATTAGGTAAGTCACAATTGGGTCATATTTTCATGTATAATGTTCAAGTTTGTGTTTGTTCATATAAGAAAATGTGGATGGTTAATGGTGTTTGTGATTGAGTATATAGTGTGCAATAGAAAACATGTAAAGCACTTATGCTGCAGTAGTATACTTGTTAAAAACTGGTTGCACATTTATGTAAAGGGAATAATGTAAGTTTAAACATTATTGAATGTTAAATGCATTTTTGCGATGGGTGCTGACGTGACATGCGCGCCAGATCATTGAAGAGAGAGACGTGAGCCCAGTGGCGTAACTTTGTTATAAAAAGTGGGTGGGACATGTGTATAAATGAATGAATCACGTGACACGTGAATAAAACATAGACCCGACTTTACAACATGTCCAGTGGAATAGCCTATGCTATAGGCCTACAGAAAGTCAAAATTAAACGAATAAAGTGACCTAATAATATGAATAAAAATTATATAAACAAAAATATACATAAAAGTAAATTAACTAGGCTATTAGGCCAGAATTTTGATGATTTTTTGCGGAACGCGCACGATTAAAATTTAAATTGGCTTATAGCCTATCCATTGTACACACAAACTGCTGTACAATTAAACGAATAAATGGGCCTAATAATATAAATAAAGATAAAAAATAAGTGTATAAACAAAAATGTAAAAAATGAAGGCCTAAACATTTTAAAAGTAAATTTACAAAGTAAATTAACTATTAGGCCAACATTTTGATAACTAAACGTTTGCACAGCGCGCAGAAATAGCCTAATAAAATTATGCTTATCAATTGTACAAAAAAATGCTGTAAAATTAAACTAATCAATGGGCTTTATTATAAATAAAAATATACAGGATATAGGCCTACTTTAGGCTACATAAACGTTTTAAAAGTATGCTAAATGAACTATTAGGCCAAAATTCGTATAACTGAACTTTTGCGCAGAGTGCACATTACAATTTAAATGGGATACATTGTCAAACTTTTAGGAAAGAAAGAAAGAAAGAAAGAAAGAAAGAAAGAAAGAAAGAAAGAAAGAAAGAAAGAAAGAAAGAAAGAAAGAGAAAGAAAGAAAAAGTTCACCTTCAAGAACACAAGTTTGGACAATGTCTGAGGCTTCAGACTCATGCGGTTGTTGCGGAGAAAACCCTCTCTGCCCTTGCAGACCCGCTTGGGATGCTGAACACAATGCGAGCTAGGCGGGGAAAAGACGTTGAGTCAGACTCGAGTCGTGGTGTGAGCGGAGCGAAATTGGAGCGGGAAATAGGGCGACTCTCCGTCCTTTAAAAAATGCCCCTCTCTGCGCTCTGTCCAAGATCCACCCGCTCGAGCTCCCCGCTCCACTCCGCTCACATGCTCCGAAACGGATTGAAGCGCGCATGTGAAGACTGTGCGTGAGCCACAAGATACACTGTAACCGCGCCACCGATCGCAGGCGGCAAGGAGCACTTTGATCACTTGATTTAAAAAACAACGTATTTCAGGGCTAGATCGCTTCTTTTATTTTACAAACGAACGAAATGACTGGTCTGCCAGTTGGAGATGTTTTATTTATTTCTACTGTTAGCTATTCGTGCCGCGAGAACTTTTAAAAAGTGGTGGGGACAATATCGACCTTGGCAAAAAGTGGTGGGGACATGTCCCACCCGTCCCACCCGCAAATTACGCCCCTGCGTGAGCCACATGTGTGAGCTCTCGTTAATCAAATCCATCGTCATTAATATTGTTCTAAATCGATGTCTGAACTGTTTCATTGTATTAGTTGGGATTGTTTCAACGCTCTGGGATCGTGTTTGAGTTGCGCCGTGAGGGAGAACGCGCTGGATTTCCACTGGAGGAATTGCGTCATCAGGGACTCTTCACTCAAGGGACTCTTCACTCAAGAAACTCTTCACGTTCGGCTTTCATCACTGCACGGAGTTTAGTAGGCATTTACGCAAACAAACAAACCCAACTGAGTCATTTTCACTTTCACGCGAACTGAGTCATTTTCACTTTCACGCGAACTGAGTCATCTCCATCTTCTCAATGAACTGAGTCACATTTCGAACAAATTGAACCGAGTCACTTTACGAACAAATTGAACTGAGTCACATTCCAATGAAACTGAACTTAGTCATTTGCATGGCACTTATACTGCTGTGAACACGAACTGATTTTTCTTTATTTTTTTATTTTATTTTTCTTTTATATATTTTAGTGTCCTTTGATGGTCATTGTTTTTTTTTTTTTTTTTTTTCGAAATGGTGATTTGTCAAATGGGATTCTAATGTGATGTGTGAAAAGCGATTCGTGCGCAATGACATTCAAGTAAACAGTTACTGTTCAGTGATCTGATTGACCTATCTGTTAATTCCTTTCATTATCATTTATTAATTCATTCTATTTTATATTGAAGTTTATTCATTGGTTTATTTAATATCATTTTCATTTATTTTCTTTTCTAGTTAGCACTACAGACATTAATTTAAACAAGTGCAGACACACATTTAATTTTTTTTATTGCAAGGTGTGAGACCCCGAACCCGGGACTCCAGATACCATTATAAACTGTGAATTATAGGTATTTGGTGAGCTCAGACCCAAGTAGATATTTTTCCTCCTTTTCTTTTTGCGGTGTTGAATCCCACTAATGGGTTACATCCAAGAATAGAGAGAGAAAAATTTGGCGCCCAACGTGGGGCTGCGCTTGTTTGATAAAATCGTGTTTTAGTCCTAATTTTCAGAATAATTTTTTTTTCACAATGGAATTTTGCAAGCAGCATAATTTTGATCCTGAACGGTCTGTAATCCTTACAAAAGTAGATCCAAAAACTACTCTTATGGACGTGAGGCGATGTTTTGATCATCTTGATGAGGTGAAGAAAGTTGAGTGGTTAGGTGACAAATTCACAGGAGAGCTTCTTTGCGAATTTCAGGAGGTTACTACCCCGTTAATAGCTGATGAAGAGTATTTGAATGCAGATGGCCAAAATGTATGGGGTGTTGTGCCACTAGAGGGTAGGCAGCTCGACGATATGCAACCTCACCCTAGTTCCCCAACACCAATACAGAGTAAATACTCGGGTCAAACCTTGGATGATATGGCTGATCAGCTATTGGTGCAAATAGAGAGTTTGGCACAACTTCACTGTGTAGATGTAAATGAACTAAGCCAGCAGGTTGTGACTAAGCTTGCACACATAGCTGATGGTGTTGATAGGGGCCCCTCCACTTCAACCCCTGCTCCAAGAAAGTTTGGTAATGCAATGCCAGCAGCAACGCCTACTGTAGCCGCCAATTCGGCATCAAAAGTGTCTTTTGCAATTCGAACCGATTCACCTCCTGTGGGTAGAAACACAACACACAAAACTCCTATCACTTTCACTATACCACAGGACGTACAGCGGGTAGTGGTGGAACATGTGGTGAAACATGACTCTGATTACCAGGGACATGTTCCCTTACCCCCTAAATTAAGAATGTTTTCCGGACATTGCCCCAAGCCTAGTGGGGAAGTTGATTTCGCCACGTGGCAATTGTACGCTAGGCAGCTACTTTCTGACACTTCTCTGATGGAGAGTCATAAGAGAAGGCACATTTTGGATAGTCTCCTTCCCCCTGCTCTTAATGTTGCTCTAGGAGTAGGTACAAATGCGCCACCAGAAACGTACGCACGGGAGCTAGATAAAGCTTATGGTAGTGTCACAGGGGGAGATGATCTGTACATTCAGTTTATCGAGACGCACCAAAACCGAGGTGAAAAGCCCTCTGATTATTTGAGGCGTCTTCATTCCTTGATGCAGGAGGTGGTTGAAAAGAAGGGAGTGGTTGGCAAACATTCTGACACTTTGCTTCTCAAGCAGTTCATCAGAGGGTGCTGGGATGATGTCCTGATAACGCAGTTGCGTCTTAAAGATTTGCTATCAGATTCTTTACATCCCGATTTGAGCTATTCCAGCTTGCTTTTCAAACTGAGGTCTTTCGAGCATGAGAAGCAGCTTAAAGAGAAACGTATGAATTTCCATTTATGCATGCCTCCTGTTAGAGCGCAGAGCCAAGTGCATGTTACTGCCGACCAGGGATTTGTAGCAAACTCTGGGGAAGCACAAGTAAATCTGGCCTTGACAGAACGCATTAGAGAGCTTGAAGCTGAGGTAGCTAAAGCAAAAGCACCAAAGCCAGTTTCAGTGAAGAAACTGCCATATGATCAACACCAGTCAAAAGTGCCAAACAAGAAAGGGAGCAAAGAAGGGAAGTCCTCACGCCCTGTGCCTCAAACTCAAGCTAAGTCACTGCCCATGAGTGGATTTTGTTATCGCTGTGGTGAGGATTCTCATTATTTGCAACAGTGCACTAATCCAGTGAATGCAGCCTTGGTGCAGAAAAGGCTGGTGCAGAGACATGAGCAAAGGAGTCTTCCAAACAAAGTGACGACACCCGCTGCTCATTTAAACATGGAGTAGCCTCTGTTGTGGAACAAACAGAGGCTGGAGTTGTAAAAGGTTCCATAGAAAAGACAAACCAGGTTCCTAGGGGATTAGTTGGAGAACCTTGGGAAAGTCAGGCTTGGGTGGATGGAATTGAATGTTGTTGTCTAATTGACACTGGGTCACAGGTGACTTGTGTAGCTGAATCTTTCTACAAGCAGTGTTTACAGCATAGGGGTATTACCCCCATGGTAGAACTACTCCGGGTTGAGGGGGCTGCAGGGCAATTAGTCCCTTATCTAGGATACATTGAAATCGATGTCCAGTTTCCGAAGTCTGCTTGTGGAACAGATGAAGTGGTTGCCGTACTAGCGCTGGTCTGTCCTGATCAAACCTACAGTGCTCGGTCGCCCTTGTTAGTGGGTACAAATGTTCTCCGTCATCTTGTACAAGATTGTAACACGGTGCAGGAAAAGAATTACCTACCGCAAATGCCCATTAGCAGCGACTGGATGGCTGCTTATAGTACTTGTGAAGCTACTTCGACACCTTGTAAAGGGGCACAGTGCCTCACCCCAGTTAGACTGTCGGGTAAGAGATCTGTAACGATCAGTAAAGGTGAAAAGTGTGAAGTGACCGGGGTGTATCGAGCTAAAGATTTCGGCCAGAGCAAGACAATGATCATTGATGAACCAGTGATGCATCATCTTCCAGGTGGTTTAGTCGTGGAATGTAAGTTGATACAAGCTGAGGCTAGAGCTCGAAATAAAGTCAAAGTGGTCATTCGAAATGTTTCAGACCACAGTGTGACCTTGCAGCCAAAAGGCGTTCTCGCTGAGTGTTCAGTGGTGGAATGGATGAAGTCTCTGCCTATATTTGATAATGCTAGTACTTCTCAAACTACCACTTCTCTGATGGCAAGTCTTATGGTAAAGGCAGACGATCCTGTGGTTCTCGATTTTGATGGTTCCCCCATTTCTGAGGAGCTCAAAGCTCGCATAGTGGGAAGAATAAACCGTGAGGCATCAAGTGCATTTGCCAAGCATGATCTAGATGTGGGACGAGTGTCAGGCGTGGCACATAGGATAGAGCTAATTGAGCATGTTCCGTTCAAAGAGCGTACTCGTCGTGTCTCTCCAGCTGACTTTGAGGACTTAAGGAAACACTTGTTAGATCTGCTTGCTAGTGAGATTATAGAAGAATCAAATAGTCCCTACGCTTCACCAGTAGTACTGGTGAGGAAGAAAAACGGTGACTTGAGAATGGTGGTTGATTATCGCAAACTAAATAAGTTGACAAAGGGAGATGCATATCCTCTTCCCAGGATCGAGGAAACCTTTACATTGCTGTCAGGTTCGAAGTGGTTTACGGTCCTAGATTTAAAAAGTGGATATTACCAGTTGGAGGTGGAAGAGAGTGATCGCCCCAAAACTGCGTTCACTACGCCATTTGGAAATTGGCAATTTCGGCGTTTACCACAAGGGCTGACGAATTCTCCAGCCACTTTTCAGAGAACCATGGAGAAAGTCATGGCGGGTTTGAATTTGCAGGAAGTTATAGCTTTTCTTGACGACTTGATCATTTTCTCTGACACACTTGAAGAACATGAGGCTAGACTTATGAAGGTTCTCCAACGTATCTCCGCGTTTGGGCTTAAGTTAGCACCGTCCAAGTGTAAGTTCTTTCAAACTTCCGTCAGATATCTAGGGCATGTTATTTCTGCGCAAGGCATACACCCTGACCCAGACAAGATTTCTGCTTTGACAGAATGGCCCATCCCAAAGACTGTCAGAGATTTGAGGTCATTCCTAGGCTTTGCTGGGTATTACCGGCGATTTGTTGAAAGCTACTCCCAGATAGTTAAGCCTCTGAATGCGTTATTACAGGGTGAATTCTCTACTAGAGGACGGTCAACATCATCTTACCGTGTTAGGAGTAAAGCGCAATCTCTAGCTGGGAAATGGGATAATGAGTGTCAAGTTGCTTTTGACACTATCATTCAAAAGCTCACAACAGCGCCTGTTTTAGCTTTTGCAGACTGGAAGTTACCATACATTCTACACACTGACGCTAGTGTCACTGGCATAGGTGCTGCTTTGTATCAAGTTCAAGATGGAAAGACAAGAGTGATCGCCTATGCCAGTCGTGGTCTTTCTAAGAGTGAGAAAAACTACCCAGTGCACAAGCTAGAGTACTTAGCACTCAAATGGGCTGTGTGTGAGAAATTTCACGATTTCTTGTATGGCACAAAGTTTACCGTGCTAACAGACAACAATCCATTAGTGTATGTGCTCACTACGGCTAAATTGGATGCGGCTGGCCATAGGTGGCTCGCGGCTCTGTCTATGTATGATTTTGATATTAAGTACAGAGCGGGCAAAACTAATGTCGACGCGGACGGGCTGTCTCGTCGTCCTCAAAAACCACTTATGGATGATGAGTAGGCCATACAGATCGATGAACGAGTAGCAAACTTGATAAGTAGAGCAGAATGTGCAGCAAGTGAGTTTGAAAACATCGAACATCAAGCAATCAAAACTGTGTGTTTGCGACATTCAGTGTGTTGCGAGACGCATGTCGTACAGCCGTGTGATGAGGGAGACCTGCTGGAAGGCAGCGTCATCTCGAATCCCGCTGTCGAGATGCTTCTTTGCAATGATGATGTGGTTCCTGATGATTTGATAGAACCTGAGCACTGGCCTGGACAGACTGCTTTACCCAGTATGACTCCCGCAGATTGGTACCAGTTACAGAGAGAGGATGTAGCCATCGGAAGGATAATTGCCCTTGTGGAGTCTGGAGAAACTTTAGCTCATGCGGATAGACTAAAAGAATCTAAAGAAGTGAGTCTGATGCTGAGGGAAAGGCCTAGACTAAATTTAGTAGATGGCGTTCTGTATCGTACAGTATCTGATCAGTATGGACAAAAATACAGGCAGCTGGTGGTTCCCCCGAGTCTTAGAGACAGGGCTCTTGAAGGAGTTCATGACGAGACAGGGCACATGGGGTATGAGAGGACACTGGAGCTCGCAAGGGGCAGATTTTATTGGCCTAAAATGGCAGAATATGTGGAGAAAAAGTGCAGGACTTGCGAGAGATGCGTCAAGAGAAAGGCTCGTGCACAAAGAGCTGCAGAACTAGTGAACATCAAAGCTTATTCTCCCTTGGAATTAGTTTGTATTGACTATCTTTCATTAGAGCCAGATTCAAATGACACCCGCAACATATTAGTCATTACTGATTTTTTCACTAAGTTTTCTTGGGCATTTCCAACCAAAGACCAAACAGCCAAAACGGTGGCCTCGGTGCTGTGGGAAAATCTGATTTGCAGTTTTGGTTTTCCTAAGAGAATACATAGTGATCAGGGGGCAAATTTTGAGTCCGATCTTGTGAAGGAGTTGTGCACACTAGCAGGAGTTAAGTCCCGCACTACACCTTATCACCCGCGGGGAAACCCAGTAGAAAGATTTAATCGAACCCTACTGGATTTACTGGGAACCCTTAGTGATAAAAAGAAGGAACATTGGAGAAAATATGTCCGTCCTGTAGTGCATGCGTACAATTGCACTAGAAATGATGCGACTGGTGAGACTCCTTTCTTTCTTATGTTCGGACGCCAACCTCGTCTCCCAATTGACCTTTGCTTCGGGATTAACCCAAAGGGGCATAATTCCAAAACGCATACTCATTATGTCAGTGAGTTGAAACGAAGGTTGCGGTACGCTTATCAATTGGCAGTTCAAAATGCGGAAAAGAGGCAATTGATGAATAAAGCTAGATGGGATAAGAAAGTGACTGCTGCTACAGTAGAAGTTGGCGATCGCGTTCTTGTAAGAAATGTTAACATCCGGAGAAAGCACAAGATTGCAGATCGTTGGGAATCCACCATCTATGTGGTGGTAAAGCAGCCTAATGCAGAGATCCCCGTGTATGTTATTCAGCCTGAGAACTGCGAAGGCCCTGAGCGTGTTCTGCACAGAGATCTTTTACTTCCATGTGGGTTTCTTCCAACGAGTCATGATGAGATTGATGAGGCTCCGGTTGTCGAAGGAGCAGTTACACGCAGGAGGCGTAAACTTGAGTTGGAAGGGGATATGGAGGCTGAATGTTGTGATGAGAGTGTGGAAATTGAAGGTCACAATATGTCTCTGAATCCTTATGCCCCAGAGTTCCAGTTGGGGACAGTCTTGCAAGAAGTCTCTGAACCTTTTGTGTCTCACAGTTTGTTGAATGAGCATGAAGTTGAAATTCAGAAAGGTGATTGGCAAGGCACTCAATCTGTTGAAAACAATGTGGATGATGTTAATGAGACTGTAATCCAGCAAGATGTCTCGCCCTTAGAGGATGATGTCAATGAGGTGTCAGTTCATCCCGATGAGTTGAGTGCTGAAGGGAAACTTGATTCTCATGTTGAGTTAAGGAGGTCCCAAAGAGAGAAAAGACCCCCAAGTAAATTGAAAGATTTTGTTTGGAAAGCACAATGTGGAAAGCAGAGTGTTCATGTAGAACCCAAATCGAGTTATTTTAGCCAAGTACTTGAAATGATGCAACAACAGATGAGAGTGCAACAAACTCAAAGTGAATTGTTATTTAGCCTTGTGGGTCATGTATCAAATTAAGTATCTGATGAGGACATCAGAGTTTCAGCAGGGGAGGATGTAACCCACCCAATTAATTGAGGCTGTGTTGCTATGTATTTTCATGTATTTTTGTTTTGTTTTGTTTATATACATATTTTTTTTTCCTTGCCTAATGCATGAACTGTTCAGACATATGTTTTATTTTTATTTTTATTTTAATTACTATTTTGTTTTCGCGGAGTGGTGAAAATAATTCATTGCGTCGATGGGTGCTGACGTCACATGCGCGCCAGATCATTGAAGAGAGAGACGTGAGCCACATGTGTGAGCTCTTGTTAATCAAATCCATCGTCATTAATATTGTTCTAAATCGATGTCTGAACTGTTTCATTGTATTAGGTAAGTCACAATTGGGTCATATTTTCATGTATAATGTTCAAGTTTGTGTTTGTTCATATAAGAAAATGTGGATGGTTAATGGTGTTTGTGATTGAGTATATAGTGTGCAATAGAAAACATGTAAAGCACTTATGCTGCAGTAGTATACTTGTTAAAAACTGGTTGCACATTTATGTAAGGGGAATAATGTAAGTTTAAACATTATTGAATGTTAAATGCATTTTTGCGATGGGTGCTGACGTGACATGCGCGCCAGATCATTGAAGAGAGAGACGTGAGCCACATGTGTGAGCTCTCGTTAATCAAATCCATCGTCATTAATATTGTTCTAAATCGATGTCTGAACTGTTTCATTGTATTAGTTGGGATTGTTTCAACGCTCTGGGATCGTGTTGCGCCGTGAGGGAGAACGCGCTGGATTTCCACTGGAGGAATTGCGTCATCAGGGACTCTTCACTCAAGGGACTCTTCACTCAAGAAACTCTTCACGTTCGGCTTTCATCACTGCACGGAGTTTAGTAGGCATTTACGCAAACAAACAAACCCAACTGAGTCATTTTCACTTTCACGCGAACTGAGTCATTTTCACTTTCACGCGAACTGAGTCATCTCCATCTTCTCAATGAACTGAGTCACATTTCGAACAAATTGAACCGAGTCACTTTACGAACAAATTGAACAAATTGAGTCACATTCCAATGAAACTGAACTTAGTCATTTGCATGGCACTTATACTGCTGTGAACACGAACTGATTTTTCTTTATTTTTTTATTTTATTTTTCTTTTATATATTTTAGTGTCCTTTGATGGTCATTGTTTTTTTTTGTTTTTTTTTTTCGAAATGGTGATTTGTCAAATGGGATTCTAATGTGATGTGTGAAAAGCGATTCGTGCGCAATGACATTCAAGTAAACAGTTACTGTTCAGTGATCTGATTGACCTATCTGTTAATTCCTTTCATTATCATTTATTAATTCATTCTATTTTATATTGAAGTTTATTCATTGGTTTATTTAATATCATTTTCATTTATTTTATTTTCTAGTTAGCACTACAGACATTAATTTAAACAAGTGCAGACACACATTTAATTTTTTTTATTGCAAGGTGTGAGACCCCGAACCCGGGACTCCAGATACCATTATAAACTGTGAATTATAGGTATTTGGTGAGCTCAGACCCAAGTAGATATTTTTCCTCCTTTTCTTTTTGCGGTGTTGAATCCCACTAATGGGTTACATCCCCATCTAATTACCATATTAAACCTTTTTCAAATGAGACTGAAGTATCTCCTAGTAAAGTGTTTTTTCTTCTCTTGTCTCTTTGTCATTAGTGAAAGATCATCCTCACATTTGTCCTCTGTGTCTATGAAGAGTGACCAGTCAAAAGATGATGGACCAACCTTCAGTGAGAAAACACCATATAACAAAAGGTATTTCATCTGTTTCTCCAAGCATCTTACAGGCGATCCATTGATTCATTATTATTATTAAATAAGTAAAATCGGTCATCACATCTAAGAGCAGGCGGAGAGTTCAAAGAAAGCCTCCTTTGCTCAATAGATTATAAAGTTTTTACTATATTTACTATAAAATACAGTATTTAATGTGTTTTGTGGCCTTATTTTAGAAACTTTCATCTTAAGTTTTTTCAATCACCACGCATAAATAAAATTCTCTAAAAATACAAACATGTACATACATGTTGCTCACATATTATGGTAGCCCTGTCTCTGCTAAATAGAGTGTAATTTCACCCGTGCCATTAATATGTTTATAAGCAACCGAAAAAAGCAAAAATGTCAGGGCATGTCAAAACATCTCAAGGACCTCGAACACACCTGACCCCAGAGAGTTTATGGATTTCTTAAGGCCTCATTATGCTTCTGCGTCAACTCCACGGCGTAGCTACGTCGTCACCACTACGGCGTCGTGGCCGTTTTATGCTTCTCCGCGAGGTTGTGGTGCATCGCGGTGCATTTCGCCGCCAGAACGCTAGGGGGGTTCGCGAATCTCTTTGGTTTCGTGCGCCGCGAGCGAAAGAGAGAGAATGTTGTTTTTGCAGCTGTCAGCTGGAGCTTATCGACGTTGAATAACGAGACGACACAAACTTTATCCCCACAGAATCAACACGGATGTCCAGGGCCCGTTCCACCCATAGACAGTAAAATAAAGGTTCCACCCGAGCTGCCATAACGATACCTGTTCGGAATGACTTGAAGGATTTTTTTCTGTCTCCACATGGAACTGTGCTATGGCAGGATAATGTGTCCCGTGGCAGACTTGGTTAGTACTGTATTATCAATGATGTAACCGTGAACATTGTATTGAAAATAAACAACAAACTGTGTTTCAAAACAAACGTTGATTTATTGATTGATTGAAGTTTATTGCGAGCAAAAAAAAAAGAAAAGAATATAGACATATATATTAACAATGAAATAAAACAGTTTATTTTTCGTTTAATTCTTTATTTACTTTCTTTATACGAGTATTATAATTATCAGAACGAGGGTGCAAATGTTAAAAATAGCGCTAATAGCGGGAGGGGGAATCGGAAAAGCTACACTCCTGAATTTATGTATAATCTGACCAATCAAAGCCCTTGCTGCCTGCGTCGCCACGACGCGTAGTTACAAATTTTCGGAGGTGCACGTCGAGCTACGGCGGAGGGGTCTGAGAGGGGTTCGCGTCGACGGATAGGGGTCTGCGGGGGTACGCCGTCGATTCGACGCAGAAGCATAAAACAGGCTTTATTGTTGCTACATATACTGAAAAACTTAGCAGATCTTTTCAGTGTAAGAGCAGGCAGAGAGTTCAAAGAAAGCCTCCTTTGCTCTAGTTTTTTCAATCTACCCATCTAATTACCATATTAAACCTTTTTCAAATGAGACTGAAGTATCTCCTAGTAAAGTGCTTTTTCTTCTCTTGTCTCTTTATTAGAGTAAGATCAGGCTCACGTTTGTCCTCTGTGTCTATGAAGAGTGACCAGTCAAAAGATGATGGACCAACCTTCCGTGAGAAAACACCATGTAATAAAAGGTATTTCATCTGTTTCTCCAAGCATCTTACAGGCGATCCATTGATTCATTATTATTAAATAAGTAAAATCGGTCATCACATCTAACTGTCACGAGATGTGTGTCTAAACTGTTTTAATTATTTTTATTATTTTTATTCAGTAAAGCACTTTGAATTACCAGTGTGGCCTTGTACCAGCCTGGCCTTGGTGATGAAATGCATTGTTCATGACTCAATGTATCCTTTTAATTCGAGTGAAGAATAACAAAGAATGGTTTTAATAAAACATTCATATATTTTACTGAGAACCCTCCTTTTTTTCTCCATTTTGTCACTAGTGAAATATCAGACTCACACGTGTCCAGCTCTGTGTCTGTGAAGAGTGACCATTCAAAAAATGATGGACCAACCTTCAGTGAGAAAAAAACATCATCTACCAAAAGGTATATAATTGGTTTCTTATTGTTGCTACACATACTGAAAAACTTTGCAGATCTTTTCAGTGTAAGAGCAGGCGGGGAGTTGAAAGAAAGCCTCCTTTGCTCAATAGATTATAAAGTTTTTACTATATTTACTATAAAATACAGTATTTAATGTGTTTTGTGGCCTAATTTTAGAAACGTTCATCTTAAGTTTTTTCAATAACCACGCATAAACAAAATTCTCTAAAAAATACAAACATGTACATACATGTTGCTCACATATTATGGTAGCCCTGTCTCTGCTAAATAGAGTGTAATTTCACCTGTGCCATTAATATGTTTATAAGCAACCGAAAAAAGCAAAAATGTCAAAACATCTCAAGGACCTCGAACACACCTGACCCCAGAGAGTTTATGGGTTTCTTATTGTTGCTACATATACTGAAAAACTTAGCAGATCTTTTCAGTGTAAGAGCAGGCGGAGAGTTCAAAGAAAGCCTTCTTTGATCTAGTTTTTTCAATCTACCCATCTAATTACCATATTAAACCTTTTTAAATGAGACTGAAGTACTGTATCTCCTAGTAAAGTGCTTTTTCTTCTCTTGTCTCTTTATTAGAGTAAGATCAGGCTCATATTTGTCCTCTGTGTCTATGAAGAGTGACCAGTCAAAAGATGATGGACCAACCTTCAGTGAGAAAACACCATGTAACAAAAGGTATTTCATCTGTTTCTCCAAGCATCTTATAGGCGATCCATTGATTCATTATTATTAAATAAGTAAAATCGGTCATCACATGTAACTGTCACTGGATGTGTATCTAAACTGTTTTAATTATTTTTATTATTTTTATTCAGTAAAGCACTTTGAATATCAACAAACTTGCCTGGCCTTGGCGATGAAATGCATTGTTCAATCATGAATCAATGTCTCCTTTGGATTCGAGTGAAGAATAATAATGAATAGTTTTTAGTAGCATTCATATATTTTACTGAGCCTCATGTGTTAATGTTTTTTTCCCCGTCTTGTCATTAGTGAAAGATTGTTCTCACGTGTGTCCAGCTCTGTATCTGTGGAGAGTGACCATTCAAAAAATGATGGACCAACCTTCAGTGAGAAAAAAACATCATCTACCAAAAGGTATTTAACCCCCTGGGGTCAGCTATCGCGCCGGCGCGATAGGCTCACTATTTTTCTTAAAAGTGAAAAAGACACTCAAATTACTCTGCTGATTTTGATCTTACATATAAGCAGGGTGCGATTTGTGAAAAAAACAGAGGGGGGGATGTTTTGAAAAAAAAAAAATCATAAAAAAATTCATGAACTTCATCACTGCATTTGCAGGAAAAAAATTCTTAATAACTCATGAAGTATCCTAACGCAATTTTTAATAGCTTCCCACACATATATGAACTGTGATCATGCACAAAAAACATGCAATAATTAAATCAATACATTAATAGGGTAACGTTAGAGGCTAATTTATATCAGCCTCTCCTGAACCAGGGATTGATTGCAAAGTTAAACCGTAATAGAAACAGTTTTACTGCTGCTGTTACGTTAAAGTTATAATGTTAACGTTACATCGCGATGCTGACCTACAGTGAAATAATAATTAAAAAAAACAGATGCATTATCTATGTTTGTTAATTCGCCTCATTTGCGCCGCAGAACCTCTAGACGCGCGTAAACGCGTCTTTACATTGAATTAACATTGAAATCACTCGCGCCAGATGTTCAAGAGTGAGTGACAAAAACCTTTGCTTTAGTCTCAGTTGAGTGAAACACCGGGTCCGTGTGTATAACTTCGGCCATTCTCAGTGACTGGACACTAGCTCTGCTTGTCATCATAGAAACAGAAAATCAGATTGTGATGTTTATTCTGAATAGCTATGCTGCCTTCATTTCTACAAGCAGCTCCACAGCCCAGCGCAGACCTGCAACCGTCTCGCAAGTGTTGATAGGCTATTATACGAGGTGTAACCAATCAGAAGGGACATTTAGCAAGTCTGCAGACTCGTGCAGAGCGGCAGCTATATGAGAGTCAGCCAAAGTAGCGCATTTAAAACTAAAATTAACTTTAATCAAAGCACGGATCCGTGATAAGTTTTCTGATCCGTCTCACCACTAGTGTAGGATCACTGATCACACTGAGGGGGGGATAAATTTATCCCCACCGGGGATAAAAATAATTAAGCAGAGGCAGGGATACATTGACCAGAAAGGGGGAAATCCCACACATCCCCCCCGGCAAATCGCATCCTGCATATAAGTGTTATACACCATTAGATCCTGTTAAGTGTCTAGTTTTTTGTGCATACTCACAATAAAAACAAAGTGTTCTTCTTTTTGTCAAATAAAGTAAAATAAACATGATGCACGTTTTGCCTTTTCTCTGTCATTGAAGTTTATTCTGAAACGTGTCCGAAAAATGAACTGTAACTAAGTAAATATTAGTCACAGAGACACAAAATATTTCTCTTTATGAAGCTGAAATTCTCTTCTTTTAAATTAAGTAATTTATATAAAAAACAGCTATTCTCAGTTGATTTAATCTGTTTTTAAAGAGAGAGAAGTCAGTCTTTTTCCTTTCATCTAATTAAATTGTAATGTGACCACGCCCACTGAGAGCGCACGCTATTCAAACGCTAATGTTGAGGCAAGCCATGAAAACGCCCACATCAGCTGGATAAAATATCCAGTTTAATAGTTACCAAAGTTAACTAAGTGCTGGTTTCATTTCGAGGAGCACAGATTCAGCTGATGTAGTAAGTCATTTATTATTAAAAGGTTAGTTCACCCAAAAATGAAAATTTTGTCATTAATGACTCACCCTCATGTCGATCGAAGCCCGTACGACCTCCGTTCATCTTCAGAACACAGTTTAAGATATTTTAGATTTAGTCGGCGAGCTTTCTGTCCCTCCATTGAAAATGTATGTACCTTATACTGTCCTTGTCCATAAAGGCAATACAGACATCATCAAAGTAGTCCATGTGACATGAGTCGGTTAGTTCGAATTTTTTGAAGCATCGAAAATACTTTTTGGTCCAAACATAGCAAAAACAACGACTTTATTCAGCATTGTATTCTCTTCTGGTTCTGTTGTCATTGTTCGTTCACGATTCCAATGATGCTGCTGACGTGTTATCTTGTGCGCCCGATTAGGACGATTAGGACATCCGCGACATGCACACTTTCAAACCTTTTTCAAATGAGACTGAAGTATCTCCTAGTAAAGTGCTTTTTCTTCTCTTGTCTCTTTGTTATTAGAGTAAGAGCAGGCTCATATTTGTCCTCTGTGTCTATGAAGAGTGACCAGTCAAAAGATGATGGACCAACCTTCAGTGAGAAAACACCATGTAATAAAAGGTATTTCATCTGTTTCTCCAAGCATCTTACAGGCGATCCATTGATTCATTATTATTATTAAATAAGTAAAATCGGTCATCACATGTAACTGTCACGAGATGTGTGTCTATATAAAGCGAATGAGAATCCAAAACAAACACTTGATACAAAATACAAAGCAAACACACAGAATATCACAGAAGAAAATGACAGAACCAAACCAAAACAGAACAAACACGTTACACAAACATGCAGTGATTTTAACTTGGTGTATGTACTGGAAAATGACTAAATTTAAGAATAAATCAAAGTGTATTGAAAGAAATTTGTAAACTGCTGTACTTGTTAATGAACATGGTCATTCAATAACACAGGTAGCCATAGGGCGCTACATTCCACAGTGGAAATACAAAACAGGTAATCAAGTATAAATACATTACACACGGGCAAAATATAGAAGTACCATTTGCAACGTCAAACCTCTTTAAATGAACCTCTAGTATCCTTTAGTAAAGCTTTGTGTAATTAGTGTGTCCAGCTCAGTGTCTATGAAGAGTGACCATTTAAATGGTGATGGACTGAACTTCAGTGAGAAAACACCATCATCTATCAAAACATATTTCTTGTGTTCTTAATAAAACTGCTTTTCCAATAAACCTCCTTTCTGTACTGATGAAGTGGGTAGTAGTAAGCTGCTGGCTTGACAATGGTTTGACCAAATGAAATTGACAACAGTGAATCTGTACATTTTTATGTGATTTTCTTCTTTTTGTGTGTGGTTTAGTAACAAAGGGCAAAATACCACAGTAAATATTGGTGCAGAATTTAAACGGTGGGAAGCTCTAAAAGCACAGAAGGAATTGAAGAGTGATGTGGAACTGGCAACTTTTCTTCTCAACAGGTGAGAACACAATATACGACAGATTACATTTTACAACCAGAAATTAAACTTCATCTTAAAAGGATCTACTGTGTCAAAATATGTTTTTATTTATATAACCTGTTTTCTTTACATGTAATGTACCTGTGCCTTTTGAAGCAAACTGACAGTTTGCAGTGATCCATATATAAATATAAATATAAAGTTTAAAAATGTAAAGTTGCAATGAGCTCATAAATTTCAGTCACCAGGTTCAAGTGGAATACATATTAGTCTATTATTACAACTAAGAGGATATCGCCCCTACATAACTTTTTATTGTTGAGCCATTAGTATGGATTGAAATGCAAAAATAAATATAGCTGTGAGCAGCAATGATGGGCCCAAGCCGGTGGCACCGCAACCCCGGTTCCTTTAGTTACCTAAACGCATATTTGCGTTTCCTCGTCACGGCCAAACCGTTCGAGATGTCAAAAATCCCCTCGCAAACTTTCATCCTCAATGTCTTGACTTCATGCTTGACTTTCGTGCCATGTGTTTGAATTCTCTAGGAGGAGTATTTCATATTCCATTGCATGCAATTTCCAAACAACCGTAAATATCTGACTTCCTGTTGGGCTGGGGTTGTAGAAGTGTGAAGTATATATGAACCGATGAGATGTATATTTGTACCGAGTTTCATATTATTACATGCAAGCGTGTTTGATTTATGGACCAAGTTTTCTGAGCCCATTGCAGGGGGTGCTGTCGAGCCCTACTGCGACGCCCGGGTACCAGCATCAGCCCGGCCCTGATGGCCACGGGTTCTGAACCATGTGCAAAGTTTCAAGAGTTTTTGAGCATGTTAAGGGCCTCAAAAGTGCCCGAATAGTCAATAGAACATTTAAAAAAAAATTATCCTAAGGAAAACAAAAGGGCCTTCGCCCTTTCAGGGCTTGGTCCCTAATAATAATCCTCTTTCTTTTCTACCAGGGTTCAATCTGTGAAATCAGACTCAGATTTGAAGAATCAACGCTTCCGCAAGAATTTCAAAGAAAATCTCCTATGGATCTTCAAGGTAAGTAAAACAAACATAAATGCTTATGATTTATTTTATAACAAACACATGTTATTTAACTATTTAAAAGGGGGAGGGGGAGCGGGAGGAAGGGGGAGAGTGTGCCTGGTCACACACACACACCACACTAGGGCGTGTGTGATTACAGTGTGGCATAGTGGTATTTCGTTCCCTAAAGTGTCATCACGACGATGCCGAAGTGCGAGTTCCTTCGAAGGGGAACGTCTTGGGTTACGACTGTAACCCTTATTCCCCAAGAAGGGAATGAAACACTGCGTCTCGCCACACCTATCATGGGGAGAGTGCTTGCTTCATCACAAAAAAAGCTGATGTGTGTGTGCTCTGGGCATCCCTTTGTAGCTTCCGGTTATGCCGTCATCTACTACATCATGGCGCATCACCAATCAGGATTGGACGGATTTCATTCATGCTTCAGACGTGTTACGCTGGGGGAGTTCCCATAACCCAAGACATTTTTGCCTGTTCATCTCTTTTCATGTCTTTTCATTTTTGTAATCAATTGGTCCTAGTTCCTGGTGTCGTCTACAGATGACATAGCATAATATTGGAATACTTTCAATTTCCTTTTCAAAAATGTATTTATCCCATTTGTTTCTTACGAAAGAACTTTCATAAGAAAGTAAAGAAAGTTTCTGAACTTTTTTTGTTTTTTGGTTCTCAGCAGGACATGACATAAAAACACATAAAAACAATGTAAAGGGAGACTTAGATTTATAGAAAAATATACAAAGCAAAATATTATTTCAATTTATTTTCCAATTTTTGGTAAAAGTGATGACTTGTAAATATTCTTATCTGTCCCTCTGTAGCCTACAATGCTATGGGGGAGCCATTGCTCAGCCTTCATCTGCACTTTATCAGAGCAGCCTCATTCATTTTAGAAGCATTGATTTATTTCTGGAACAGGGCCTGCTGTTTGTGTTTTTGTATTCACCACCACTTTACCTTACATATGGTCATAATTGTCAAACTAAATGAGTTCATTTCACTGTTGCTTGCCTGTAATTTGTACTTCAAGTAAATTGTTTAAATTAAAAAAAAAATTAAATGTATATAACAAAGGGCATAGGATTTGGTTTCTTAGTTGACACATATTTTTTCTTGCTTTTTTTCAGGATGTTGAACAAAATAATCATATTTCTGAAGAATGAGCTGGAAAAGTTTAAGAAAATACTTAATAGAGGAAACACACAATACTTTGTGCAGGACTTTACAGAGGAAATGCGTGATATTAAAGAAGCGGCTCTTGATCTGACTCTCTACTTCCTGAAAGATATGAATGAAGTTGAGGCTGCAGATGCTCTACAAGGTAAGAGTTTAATGGGCATAACAATCTGTTAATTTCACTTATAAAATGTTCAAGAGAATGATGCATATCTGTTTTTTATTAACATTTGTGTGTTAGATGAGCTGGTCCTCATTCATCAACGACCGCTAAAATCAAACCTGAAGAACAGGCATCAATCTGTATCTGAAGGAATTGGAAAACACGGTGACTCCAAGCTTCTGAATAACATCTACACAGATCTCTATATGACTCAGGGTGCCATTCAACAAGTCAATGCTGAACATGAAGTAAGACAGATTCAGGCTGCTTCCAGGCGGCAAGAATCACAAGAGATTCCAGTTGAGTGCAAAAATTTGTTTGAACCATCTGAACAAGACAAAGAGATCAGAACTGTACTGACAAAAGGAGTTGCTGGCATCGGAAAATCCATTTCTGTGCAAAAGTTTATTGTGGATTGGGCTGACGGAAAAGAAAATCAGGATATTACTTTCACATTTCCTCTTGCATTTCGAGAGATGAACTTAAAGGAGAAAGAAAAACAAAGTTTAACAAGTCTTATAAGTCAGTTTTTCCCAGAGATAAAAGGATTGAACCTTGCAAGAAGCGATAAATTCAAAGTCCTGTTCATCCTTGATGGATTGGATGAATGTCGTCTTCCCCTAAACTTTGATGGCAATGAGACGTGGCGTGACGTATCGTCACCAGCCTCTCTGGATGTTCTCCTGACGAACCTCATCAAGGGAAATCTGCTTCCTTCTGCTCTCATCTGGATCACCACCAGACCAGCCGCTGCCAGTAAGATTCCTCCTGAATGTATCGACCGCGTGACAGAAGTACAAGGATTCAATGATGCACAAAAGAAGGAGGAATACTTCAGGAAGAGATTCATGGATGTGGATCTGGCCAATGAAATCATTGACAATGTTAAACAATCAAAGAGTCTCTTCATCATGTGCTACATCCCAGTCTTCTGCTGGATTTCGGCCACTGTTTTGGGAAACATTTTGGGAGAGAAAAGAAATAATGACAATCAGGCTGATGAAGCCTCTAAAACACTGCAGGAATCAAATACTGAAGACACTCCGAAGACTCTGACACAAATGTACACACACTTTCTACGCTTTCAGATCCAGCAGAGCAGACGAAAGTATGAAGGAAAATACACACCTGATTTTTCCTGGGATAAAGACGCCATCCTTTCACTGGGAAAACTGGCATTTCATCAGCTGGAAAGAAACAACCTGCTCTTCTATGACACGGATCTGGAAGACTGTGGTATTGACGTATCTAAAGCATCAGTGTACTCAGGCATGTGTACCCAGATCTTCAAGGAGGAAAGAGGGATCATATTTGGTACCACTTTCTGCTTTGTTCACTTGAGTATTCAAGAGTTTATTGCAGCCCTTTTTGCACATCTGTTTCTAGACATAGAGAAGAAAAGTGTGTTTGATCAAGAGTCTGCAGAACAGGAAAACACCAAAGAAGCCATGATTGATTTGCTCAAGACTGCAGTGGACAAGGCGCTCGAGAGTGAAACTGGACATCTGGACCTTTTCCTTCGCTTCCTCCTCGGTCTGTCACTCCAGACTAATCGTCCACTCTTACGAGGACTGTTGACACAGCAAGATGACAATGACCAGAGCAAAAAGGAGATAGTTCAGTACATCAAGGAGAAATTGGATAAAACTCTGTCTCCAGAGAGATCCATCAATCTGTTCTACTGTCTGAATGAGTTGAATGATCAAACTCTGGTGAAAGAGATTCAGACTCAACTTCGAGAAGGAAGTCTCTCATCTGCTGACCTTTCACCTGCCCAGTGGTCTGCTGTGGCCTTTGTGTTGTTGACATCAGAAGAGGAGATGGAGGAGTTTGATCTTCAGAAATTCAAGAAATCAGACGAGTGTCTCTTTAGACTGTTGGAAGTTGTGAAACTCTCCAAAAAAGCTCTGTAAGTAATTTAAAGCAGAGGTCTTCAACCTGGGCCTGATGGCCCACTGCCCTACAATAGTCGAACCTGCTTCATCTTGTGATTTTCAAGTAATTCTGAAGAGCTTGATTAGTTGGTTCAGATATGTTAATTAAGGTTGGAGCTCAACTCTGCAGGACACATGGGCCCTTGTTCTGTTTCTGAACTTTTAATTGTAATGCAGATCAAATATAACACAGGCGCACCAGCCTAACTCTCTAATTCCTCGCCCTTTCTTTGAAATTCCTGGCATTAACCTTATCAATGCCAGTATAAAATAAAACCACAATTTTAAAAACGATTATAAAGAGTATGTGCTCTATACTACGAATGTTATTTAATCGTATTAATTTACAATTGTTATGGTTATCTATTACCATTATTGATTATTAAGATAACTTAGAAACTATTTTAAACACCCAGGAAATTCTATGTTTCCAACAATTTTTTTGTAGTGGTTAAAACAACATCTTAAAATTTAAATGTATATTGTATGCATCATCTTTATCTCTTAGGCCTATTACTGTCGTATATTTATCAATCGTATAAATTAATTAAAGAATTTATATATATACTTGTATAGCAAATCCTTTGTTGGTATTAAATTTTTCTTTGTATTCTCAATTTCTCTTGTAGGTTAAACAATTGTGACTTATCAGACAAAAGCTGTTCAAGTCTGGCCAAAGCTCTCGAATCAGATAACAATCTGGAAGAGCTGAATATGAGCAATAATAATCTACAGAGTTCAGGAGTAATTCATCTCTGCTCTGGACTGAAGAGTGTAAAGTGTAAACTGGAGATACTGAGGTAAGTTATGTGACAACAGACAAAAGGTGTGATTTAGTGTTTATAAATAATGGATTTCAATACCATCAGTTTCAACATTAATCTTTATTGAAAGTGGATCATATATGTAGTCGAAATGTAAAATCATTTTTGAATTTGGTGCCCTTTTGACCGAGAAAAGATTTGTGAAAAGAAAAGCATTTGTATTAAAAGACTACAAGTCCCACAATGCACTACATTGCACAGCTCCGCAAGCCACACCCACTAATCCAGAACAGCGCATACAGAGAAATCACTCTTCCTTCTGCAAGGCTAACGTTAGCTGTCACCACCAGTGTTTGAAATTCATTTCACACAAAATTTCTAGTTAGTTGGCTGTGGCGAGCAGGATGATCGAGGGCGAGGGACGTGAGAGGACGGCGCGAGGTTTTCCTTTTGTGGAAAGGTTAAAATAAAAGAGTTATAAGAATCAGGAAAGCTATATGTTAACTGATCATGAGACGTGTGAGAGAAAAACTATGAGACTATAACAGAAGCCAAACAGTAAGAGCTGTGCAGTAAACCTCACTCCCTTGGCCTCAAGAGGCGCTAGATACTGTCTGCTTCTGTAGCATGCATCTCACACTGGAAATAGTCTCACGCAAATACATTGACATTTATTTTTCAGACTCAGGCAGTGTGTGGTAACAGAGGATAGCTGTTCAGCTCTGGCTTCAGTTCTCAGTTCAGACTCCAGCAGTCTGAAGGATCTTGATCTGAGCAATAATAATCTGCAGGATTCAGGAGTGAGGCTGCTCTCTGATGGACTGAACGAGAACTGCAAACTGGAGAAACTCAGGTCATTTAATGTCTAGCATATTAATCTTAGACTCTAGATTTACCATGTCTAAGACTAGGCATTTCATTTCTCTCTATATTCAGATGAATGTTTGATTAAAATCTCTTTTCTGTAGACTCTCAAACTGCAGTATCACAGAAGAAGGTTATAAAGCACTGGCTTCAGTTCTGAGATCAAACCCTTCACACCTGATAGAGCTGGATCTCAGAGGAAATGATCCTGGAGAATCAGGAGTCAAGCATCTCCTTGATCTACCACACAAACAAGACAGTAAACTCACAATAAGGTGACATATGATGCAATAATACAAAATAAGTGACATTCAGGCAAATTAATTGATGAAAGTACTGCTGCACTGAAATATTTCAATAAAAGTAAATTCAGGATTACCCATTTCAGACTTTTTACATTAGAATCAAATGCTACATCAAGCTTAGTTGTGAATTGATTTCAATTTGGTTCAATTTCCATTCTGCAGGTTTTTGAGTCCTGAAGCAGAGGAAGTCTGTCAGAATCTGACTAATGTTCTGGGTGAAAACCTGTTACTTATGAGAGAGCTGAATCTGAATGAATGTCAACTGGGATACTCGGGATTGAAGAAACTTGTTCCTGTACTGGAGGATAAACACTGTAAACTCAACACACTAATGTAAGTTGTGTCGTTGTTATGATGACAAGTTAAAGTGCTTTTAAATCTGTATTTTATTTATAATGTGAAATGGTGAGTGCTAAACAAATTTTCATGTATGTATTTGTATTTGCATCATCATCATTATCAATGGTCACTTAAAATAGTATATGTAATAAATATAACAGTAAAAGTAGTATCGGACTAACATCTTTACTAAGGTACTGACATTTAGTTTTCTCTTTATACAGTCTGAATAACACCGATGTTACAGAAGAAGATTGTAATGCTTTAGCTGCAGCTTTAAATTCAAACCCTTCGAATCTGAAAGAGCTGGATTTAGGTTGCAGTATTCTCAGAGACTCAGGAATGAAGATCATCTCATCTCTGTTTGCAAATGTAGATTGCAGACTGGTAAAGCTGAAGTAAGTAAAACAATAGCCAACCTATTAGTTGTATAATTGTATGCGTTGCTTAGCTTTGGATAATTCCAAACTGAATGTCGGAATGGGAAAGAAAGGTGATTTAAGCAATTTTGAGCGTGGCATGGTTGTTGGTGCCAGACGGGCCGGTCTGAGTATTTCACAATCTGCTCAGTTACTGGGATTTTCACACACAAACATTTCTAGGGTTTAGAAAGAATGGTGTGAAAAGGGAAAAAAATCCAGTATGCGGCAGTCCTGTGGGCGAAAATGCCTTGTTGATGCTGGAGGTCAGAGGAGAATGGGCCGACTGATTCAAGCTGATAGAAGAGCAACTTTGACTGAAATAACCACTCCTTACAACCGAGGTATGCAGCAAAGCATTTGTGAAGAAGACACAACACACACAACCTTGAGGCGGATGGGCTACAACAGCAGAAGACCCCACCGGGTACCACTCATCTATACTACAAATAGGAAAAAGAGGCGACAATTTGCAACAGCTCATCAAAATTGGACAGTTGAAGACTGGAAAAATGTTGCCTGGTCTGATGAGTCTCGATTTCTGTTGAGACATTCAGATGGTAGAGTCAGAATTTGGCATAAACAGAATGAGAACATGGATCCATCATGCCTTGTTACCACTGTGCAGGCTGGTGGTGGTGGTGTAATGGTGTGGGGATGTTTTCTTGGCACACTTTAGGCCCCTTAGTGCCAATTGGGCATCGTTTAAATGCAACAGCCTACCTGAGCATTGTTTCTGACCATGTCCACCCCTTTATGGCCACCGTGTACCCATCCTCTGTTGGCTACTTCCAGCAGGATAATGCACCATGTCACAAAGCTCGAATCATTTCAAATTGGTTTCTTGAACCTGACAATGAGTTCACTGTACTAAAATGGCCCCCACAGTCACCAGATCTCAACCCAATAGATGTGTATTTTTCCCCGTATGTGCATTCCACATATCTCAATCAACTGCAAGATGCTTTCCTATCAATATTGGCCAACATTTCTAAAGAATGCTTTCAGCACCTTGTTGAATCGATGCCACATAGAATTAAGGCAGTTCTGAAGACGAAATGAGCTCAAACACAGTATTAGTATGGTGTTTCTAATAATCCTTTAGGTGAGTGTATTATATACATTGTATATACATTTATTTGTTATATATATTTTTATATCTAAACAGATAACCATAAAACATTCAAAACTAAAATCCCGTCTTAACATTAGTTTTAAATAGAAAATACCATCAATATATTTAATACAGTCAACAATGTTAAAGCTTAAAGTGCTTGAACCCAGTTAAATGCTTCGTGAAGCTATATTTTTCACTTTGTTTCTACAGGTTAAATAACATCTGTATAACTGAAGAAGGTTGTGCTGCTCTGATCGCTGCTTTTACCTCAAACCCTTCAAACCTCAGAGAGCTGGATCTGAGTGAGAATAAAATTGGAGACTCTGGAGTAACACAAGTCTCCAGTCTACTAGAAAATTCACAGTGTACACTGCAGATACTCAGGTCTGAATTCAGTTCATGTAAACATGAATCAAAGTTAAAGCCTAAATCTGGCCTGTAAAAAAAATTCAAAATATGGTAAACATACTATTTTGCAGATACGGTAGCCAGCAGTGAATGCATTGGTGCACAACATGCAGAAAAATTAGTAATGTTTAAATAATTAAATGAGTAATTTATTACAGTTGTATTATTTAGACTTTCAGACTGCAGTATCACAGAAGAAGGTTATAAAGCTCTGGCTTCAGCTCTGAGATCAAACCCTTCACACCTGATAGAGCTGGATCTCACAGGAAATGATCCTGGAGAATCAGGAGTGAAGGAGCTTATTGATTTACTACAGGATCCAAACTCTCAACTGAAGACACTGAGGTGAGGGCCGATGAAATGGATTAAAATAAAATAAAAGGAAAAACATTTTACACATTTACGCTGTTTTTCATTATACAATGTTAATTCATCTTCCCTTCTGCAGGTTTTTGGGTCCTGCTGCAGATGAAGCCTGTCAGTATGTGACTAGAATTGTAAGTAGAAACCCGTTACTCCTGAGAAAGCTGAATCTGAGTAAACGTAGACTTGGAGACACAGGAGTGAGTCAGGTCGCTGCTCTACTGCAGGATAAACACTGTAAACTCAACACACTACTGTGAGTATTTTAAATTGTTAGATTCTCTCCCGTATCTAATCCATTTCAGAGTCTAATCAAATACTGTTATTGCTGTTTTGGGGGCTATTAAATTAACCATCTTAGATGTATCTCTCTCTGTTATTATCGTAGTGTTTGTGGCTAAAACACGACAAAGAAAAATGTCTTTGTTTTCTTTCTCTTCAGATTGATTAATAACAGTATTACAGCAGAAGGTTGTGCTGCTCTGACTTCAGCCTTTAATTCAAACCCTTCAAACCTGATAAAGTTGGATCTGAGTGGAAATAAACTAGGAGACTCAGGAATAATGAAGATCTGTCCTCTGCTGAAAAATGCACAATGCAGTTTGGAGAAACTCAAGTATGTATTTTTATTTATCAACAATTTTGAAAGTTAATATGCATTTGTAAATGCTCCTTTTATCAGAATAACTGAATAAGCTGGTTTAAAATGAAAACATTTTGACTTTTCATGTCATTGATTTTAAATATCACAATATTATGTAACTAATTTAATTGTATAAATGTGTTTTAGTTGTTCCAAGTAGTTTTTAGAATGCATTTATAAGCATGCAACTAATCTCTGTCCAACAAAGAATTAATGACCTATTTCTGTCAGGATACGAATGACAATTAGCATACAGTTTGGATTGGTGGTATGGTTCTGTTCTGGGCAATAACCCCTGTTAGGGTAAACCCACCGAACAGAATCAAAATGATTGTTTTGCAGATATCATTAATTAAAGCTGCTGTCTGTAACTTTTTTAAGTTAAAAATAATCCAAAACAATTATTTAAAAAACAAAACATATTCTGCCAGTGGTCAAAACCATCTGCTTGCCATAGCTAGATTCAAAACGGATAGCTTGTAATAATGATTTTAATTCCAGTGGTACTGGTGGGTTTCCGCGGGAAATTCGAGCATGTCTTTGCGTCATTACGTCACACATAGATATGTATATAAAGGCTAGATGTGTCGTCCGCGCTGCTGGCCAATGGAGGTCGACGTCAGCACCTGGCGGCCATCTTGTCACAGACAGCTCGCTCACTGGTAACATTGTTTTGATGGTGCATGTACTTTTTAAATCACCGTAACTTGCTAAATTTTCTACCGATTTTCAAATAGCCTGGTTTGTTATAAATGGAAGAGATGTAGTTATGATACTGCATACTTATGAATAATAAGTGTATAAATAAATAATATTCCAGAATTATAGCCATGTTAATAACGTTTGTAAGAAACCAAACCGTTTGTAAATCCGTCAAGATTTCAACGAGATAAGAGTGTATTTCTTATATCACATACCACAGAGCCTGCCAGAAAGCCTGTCTGTGACAAGGTGGCCGCCGGTGATGACGATAAATACTCCGCCGTGACACATCTAGCCTTTATATAGATATCTATGACGTCACACCCGTAAACACAAAGAAGGAGTTTCGGCTAGCCGGCTATACTGCGCGTGAGGAGATGTAGAGATGTATAGGCTTTTCTTGCAGCACTTCACATAATTAAACTTATGGCATCCAGAAAGATCCAAACAACAATCATCAGTGTCAACTGGAGATTCAGCAGTTATTAAACCCAAAAGACTTCGTACTTCGGATTTAAGGTGTCTAGAGAAAGAGAAATAAACCGTCTCATGGAACACAAGGATTTAAACATTGGCGGGGCTTTTGAAAAGTGTGTGAACTCCGTGTTTTGAAGGGGTTCAAAACGGAAGAAGAGACTGCTTTTTTCTGCTGAACATGTAAGACATTTCAATAGTTCAATCGTGTAACAGTACGTTTTCTTAATTCACACAGTTATTGAGTTTCCTTTGTTGTGTTTTCTCATTTTGCTATTATGGAGAATATGAATTCTGAACTACACAGGTAACCATAAAACACATTAAATTTAACATTAGTCACGCAATGCTGATGTTTTTAACATGAACAATTTGAGAACAAAGTAGGCTATAATTTGCACGGTTGCTGTAAATCACGTTGATTAAATCTAGCGAAGCTTATCATGTCGAATGCTTTTTCCCCCTTAGTTGATCAGAATGAAATGGATGTTACTTGTTCAGAAGACATTTTCCGGTGAATATTCTTATGTTGGTCAAACTTTCAAAAAGTAAATCTTTGATTCTGTATGACAGTATCCACACAGCGCGGTGATTGACAGCAGCACTCGCCTCAAAACACTGTGTTCTTCCGCGCTGTTTCATGCCAATTTACAATTTCGAACAGAGATGGCGACAAAGAGGAAAAGCTATGGACTGCAGCTTTAAATATAAATATTTAAATATAAATATAATGTAAAACATAATTCAAGAATTTAGTCTGATCCAGATGAGGATCAGAATGCCAAATCCTGACTGGGGAGCTGGGGGTGGAGGAGGGCGCTTTGCTCCTGAGAAACCCGATAGCTGCCCATAATACTGAAAGAGCTTATATAAGTACAGATGTTGTATTGCTATAGGTAGACGTGGATCAGCTGGGAGTCAGCTGATACCAGTTGATAAATGTTACCTGCCAGAACTGATGCTACGCTTGATTTTTGTTTTACAGACTTTCAGACTGCAGTATCACTGAAGAAGGTTATAAAGCTCTGGCTTCAGCTCTGAGATCAAACCCTTCACACCTGATAGAGCTGGATCTCACAGGAAATGATCCTGGAGAATCAGGAGTGAAGCAGCTCCTTGATGTAGCACAAAAACCTGACTGTAAACTAACACTGAGGTGAGTGTTTTAAATTTATAAAGTGTGTCATAATGAAAATATTTTAAGACTGTTTTGAAAATATATGTTAAAAAATAAAGATATAACAATAAAACATGTCTATGAAATTATTAAAAAATAACTAGAATATGATGCACCAATGTTTTTGAAAAATAAACTGACCGTCTCAAAGAACCCAGTCAGCCAGTTTTAATAGACTTTTATCACATTTCCCATTCCCAGAAAGTGAAGCAGTGTATTGCTACTTCACAAAAAATTGAACGCAATCACAACTAATGCCTTGTAAGACCTACTAAATCGATCCAAAGGCGACGTTCGATTAGAGGCGAAGGTTTCAAGCTTGTTCTGTCTTTCCCATGGCAAAGTGATTTTTGATTAAATGCAATACATTTTATCTTATGTATTAAGTCATTTCATCTGACACCATAAATGAAAAAAGGTTTAACAATAATATCTGTGCATCATTAAATACATGTTTATGTTTGACTAATTTAACTGTAATGAAAATAAAGTCAAAGTCTGTTAGAACAATCAAATATAACAATTTATTATGTCAAGTAAATGTATTATTACAATTCCATAATCAATTTAAAGAAAATCCATGCAAACCATCAAATGTTTCTAGAACAAAGAAATTTACCCAACATGTGGTTACTTGAGTTGATCTAAACATATTTAGATATAGAGGAAATCGCAATGGAAGACAATTTCGATATTTAGATCTTCACAGTGAAAGGTAAAACTTCCGAAATCTCTGTGCAAACAATAAGTGACGTACACGCGAGAGCGATCACTTCCAGCGCAAGTGCAGACAGAAGCGCCCATGCCTTCAGATCACTTGGACGTGTTATTCTCGTAAATTCTCCAAAAGAATCGAATTAATCCTCCAAAAGAAGCAAAATAAGATCTTTGCACTAAGACACTAACCACAGACTATGCAAATTAACTGGGCCAATTAAAAAGAAAGAGTGTTGCAAAAGGCCTTACATTTTAAGATTATTTGAGATAAAATGATAATCTACTTTGTTTAGATTTTTGAAAAGTCCTGCTGCACGTGAAGCATGTCAGTATCTTACTGAAGTTCTGGGTACAAGTCCATTACTTCTGACAGAACTGGATCTAAGTGAAGATAAACTAGGAGATCTGGATGAGAAGAAGCTCTCTGCTCTTTTAATGGACTCTCATAGCAAACTGGAGAAAATTAAGTGAGTAAACATGATTTATACATTATTCTTTGATTATTAATTATAAAAGACTGTCACTGAATATATGAAGACCTGTTGATCTGATGTGTGTTGAATAATAAATAATGCTGATTTTGTGTTTAGGCTGAATAACTGTGAGCTGACAGAGAAAAGCTGTTCGGTTCTAGCTACTGTTCTCTCCTCCAAAACCATCCTGAAAGAGATTAACCTGAACAACAGCCGTCTGCTGGACTCAGGAGTCAAAAAGATCTGTGAGGGACTGAAGAATCCTGTGTGTGAGCTGAAGATACTGAAGTAAGTACATTTCAGCTACACTCAACACCACAGCAATCACAGCAAAATAGTGAAAAGTATCATCATGCTTCTTCATTGATGCTTTGTTGTTATTATCATTATTATTATCATTATTATTATTTCAGGCTCAGTAAGTGTGATCTAACAGAGGAAAGCTGTTCAACTCTCGCTACAGTCCTGAGATCAAACTCCAGTCTGAAAGAGCTTGACATGAGCAACAATAATCTGCAGGATTCAGGAGTCAAGAAACTCCAGAACGCATTAGAGAATATAAACTGTAGACTGGAGAAACTCAGGTGAGTCGAATGAACCATTGTTTGACCGCAATGAGAGAGCAGGTGGACTGAAAGAAAACTTTAAAGTAGAGAACCTTAGGTGAATTGATAAATACGTTGATAACATATTAACGGTCTCTATGCCATTTTCTACATATTCATTCATCAATACTTTGAAATATCTCTTCTGTAGACTTTCAGACTGCAGTATCACAGAAGAAGGTTACAAAGCTCTGGCTTCAGCTCTGAGAAACCCAAACCCTTCACACATGATAGAGCTGGATCTCACAGGAAATGATCCTGGAGAATCAGGAGTGAAGGAGCTCTATGATTTATTGCAGGATCCAAACTATAAACTGAAGACATTGAGGTGAGTTGGGATACATTATAAAAAATGCATTACAGCAAAGTATATTCAAGATAAACCATTTCACACGTTTTTGTTATTTATTTATTTGGATCAAATGTAATTCTTCTTTACACAGGCTTTGATAACCAAACTGAATTTATCCCTCGTGCGTCTGCAAATGCAAAAAAAAAAAAATCTTGGTGACATCCATTAGTCAAAAGTCTTGCGGACACATTTAGTATCTGTTTTGTGGCCACACAAATTCTTAAATTTTAAGAAACTTACTATTTTTTTCAGTACCCATGCATAACACCTTATTCTCTCAAAAATACAAACATGTACATACATGCTGCTCACATATTATGGTAGTCCTGTGCTTAATTGTGCTTGTGCTAAATAGAGTGTAAGGACACATTTACAATTAGTATGTTTATAAGAAACTGAGAAAGTCAGAGCATGTCAAAACATTTCAAGGATCCCAAAAACATCTTAGACCCCTGATGATTAATCCTGCTTCAACTTCCCATCTGCAGGTTTTTGAGTCCTGCTGCAGATGAAGCCTGTCAGTATGTGACTAGAATTTTGGGTAAAAACCTGTTACTCCAGAGAGAGCTGAATCTGAGTGATCATGAACTGGAAGACACACAAATGAATCAGATTGCTGCTCTACTGCAGGATAAACACTGTAAACTGAATATAATTCAGTGAGTATTTTGCATGGTTTTTATATTTATACTTTGCATTAAAGGAGCTGTATGTAAGAAATGTATTTCAAATATTCATAAACTAGCCCTGATATGTCACTACTAGACATTAAGAAATCATGTTCATTTCAAATACTTATATTACTGACAACAGTAGTCCAGCCAGGATAATGTAATTTAAAAAGTGAAGTTGCAACCCTCAACTGATGTTGATGTTGTCATGTTGTGTATTGGTCTGATGCTCTACCCTCCACCTATCTACCAATCATGAGGTCAGTAGTGTTGCAGCATCCGGGTTGCCAGCTCTGCTCTAGTTACCACAGCTGCACCTACAAATGTGTCGGATATAAAAAAAAGTTGGATCCTGCGGCCTATCTGGCAACCACGAGTCAGAGGGAAGGGCATACCCCACTCTACAGTAATTTGAAAGTGATTGCAGTGCCAGTTCTGGCCACAATCTTACATACAGCTCCTTTAAAATATATTTTAAATGTAACATTTTTCTATTATTGTATTTTCATATAACTGGTTAGGATTAACATGTTCAGTTAATGTATTCATCTACGTGTGATGATTTGTCCATAAATGGTTTTATACAGAGAAATTTACTAATGACAATAATACAAACAGAAGCAAATAAGTCTTTTTTATATTTTATGTTCATTAAAGAAGGTTAAACGATAAACTGAAGAATGTTTCCTGTCTTTGATTTGTTTCTCTGCAGGCTGAATAATAACAGTATTACAGAAGAAGGTTTTGCTGCTCTGACTTCAGCATTTAATTCAAACCCTTTAAACCTGATAAAATTGGATATTAGTAGAAATAAACTTGGAAACTCAGGAGTGGGGAAGATCTGTCATCTGTTGAAAAATACACAATGCAGATTGGAAAAACTGAAGTGTGTATCTTCATTCATTTACATATCTGCATAATGATAATATACATATGTAAATGTCCATTTGATTAAATGACCTGTCATAACCTTTGATGATGGCGATAGAGGCTGAAATTACCGTTTTTGTTTGACTATTTACATTGCCATTTTTAAATATTCTATAAACAAATTTAAATTCCGATTTTCAGATGTTATTTGCATTTGTTGCGTATTTATGGGTTGAGATTTTTGCCAATATTAAAATAAGCAATGTTCCATGGCAATGTTTTTATTTTATAATGAGGATTACATTTATTTTTCCTATTAAATAAGATCATAACATCTCACTTTATACATGTCTATTTTGTTTATTTTAACTTGTAAAATGCATAATGCTTCTTTCATATGTAGACTTTCAGACTGCAGTATCACTGAAGAAGGTTATAAAGCTCTGGCTTCAGCTCTGAGATCAAACCCTTCACACCTGATAGAGCTGGATCTCACAGGAAACGATCCTGGAGAATCAGGAGTGAAGCAGCTTAATGACTTACTGCAGGATGGACACTGTAAATTAAAGCCCATCAGGTGATAAATGCTTTCAAATATTTTTAAGTAAACCACTGATGTGTTTTCAATTCAAAGAAATTAAACTCATGAGAAATTCAATTTAATTTGAGTCTGACACAAGTTTTATGAGACCATGACAAAACAAATGAATACAAAGTTTTGAGAAATTATACTTATTCATTTTAATTGTACAGTGCATATTTTCTCAATGAAACAAAGTAAATATTGTAACTGTAAATTTAACTAGATACTACATAAGCTGAGAGGTGAACACTATATCAGTGGCTGATATATTATTGTTCCATCAATAGGAAAGATTTAAATAAGATAATTTCCACTAATATTTTCTCAAATAAGTAGTTGTGGTATATTTGTGTTTACCAGAGAAAATCTGATAAAGATTTGGCATATTTGTCAGGAAGTTTCATGTGTTTAGACCAAATTTTTGTATCGCATCTCTGTGGGAGTATTACTTTTTGGCTTATTTTAATTTGTTTAATCTATTGTAAATAAATGGTTGCTGTTTATGAATTCTGTTTAGTACTAAGTGAAAACAACAAAATATATCTTTCTACTTTCTATATTAGTCATATTACATGATAATGGCATATCATTGCCTAAAGCTGTGTATTCTGATAAAATGTCCAAATACAATGCAACAAGGTTCATAGATTCTGAAATAATCTCCAGAGGGCAATATGAGACCATAAAGGAATTATGCTTAGGGCACCAAAATGGCTAGCAGCGGCACTGTTAGTGAATAAACCAATCAAAACTAACTATACCTGGACAATAACTTTATTCTTGAACTGCTGTAAAGACAAAACAATATTTGTTACTTTAATTTTCTATTATCACTGTAAAGCTGCTTTGAAACAATTTACATTGTTGAAAGTGTTATATAAATGAAGGTGACTTGACTTGATATGTACCGTCTCGTTTTTGAGGGGCTCCCATAAATTGTAAAATTCTGCTTCCTGTAGGTTTTTGAAAAGTCCTGCAGCAGAGGAAGCATGTCAGTATCTTACTGAAGTTCTGGGTACAAGTCCATTACTTCTGACAGAACTGGATCTGAGTGAAGATAAACTCAGAGACCTAAGTTGGGAGAAGCTCTCTGCTCTTTTAATGGACTCTCATAGCAAAGTGGAGAAAATCAAGTGAGTGAACATGATTTATACATTATTCTCTGATTATTCATTATAAAAACCTGTCAGTCACAATTGTGAGAAGATATGAAGACCTGTTGATCTGATGTGTGTTGAATAATAAATAATGCTGATTTTGTGTTTAGGCTGAATAACTGTGAGCTGACAGAGAAAAGCTGTTCTGTTCTAGCTACTGTTCTCTCCCCCAAAACCATCCTGAAAGAGATGAACCTGAACAACAGCCGTCTGCTGGACTCAGGAGTCAAAGAGATCTGTGAGGGACTGAAGAATCCTGTGTGTGAGCTGAAGATACTGAAGTAAGTACATTTCATCATCAGCTACATTCAACACCACAGCAATCACATATCAATTATTTATATTTCAGTCCGCTCACTTCAAAAAGTGGTGAGATGAAAATGTACGATTAAAAAAAAATTATAGACAGTGGTTAAAAACTATAACTGCAATAACACTGGTTCACAATTACATTTGTCCTAGATTAAGCATGATATTTAGAACAAACTCAAACCAACATTTGCAACAGTCACAGCTTCCCACATTCTTAGGCATCCTTCTACACAACCCAAGCCTCTTTTTCTTAATCCAGTTTGCCATTTTTAGAACTAATAATTTAATTATAGTTGTGCAGTAATTAGAAAGAGAGATTTAAGCATTTTCAAATTGAGAACTGCATCTAGTTTTTGTGTAGGTCGATACAATACCTTGAAAAGTATTGATATTTGATAACATGTATTGTAAGGCCTGCCCAATCGGTCCAACAACAGTTTCCGATAAGCGGGCAAAGGTTTACTGTGTGTTTGTCTTTTTACAATGGCAAAGTAATTTAATTCCAATTAACCTTTTATCTGACTCCATTTTATCACACCCTCGAATTTAGGTTGGAATGCCAACTGGTTATTGGTCATTAATATTATAGTTTAGCAACAAATTTGATTATTATATCATACTCATTCATGCGGGTGCCAAAGTCCCTCAGGGTCCTCGTACCGGCCATTCATTTTTATGTGGGCCCATGATCACAAACTCATCAGTTTTTGGTCACTAAACAGAGGTAATTGGCTAATATCTTACACTGTCGCATTCACACTTTATCTAAGATATTTTGAATAGCCCACATGGATTTGTAAAAGTGCACTTTCTCTAGTCAGAGGTCATGGCCACTTCTACAGATATAAGCCGACCCATATTACTTATCGGATAGCTTTGGTTTGGTCATGCATGGTTTCCGACGTACACTAACAGTAGGTAGAGTAACATTACATTAAACAGAGGTAAGTCTCACCTTATTTAGGTTGATCGAGCAATCTTTTGCTGTCCTAAACGGAAATCAATTTTTTGTCTTTACAACCTAGTACACTTGAATTATGGCGCTTTTCCACTGCATAGTACGGTACGGTTCGGCTCAGTACGCTTCGACTCGGCGCGGAACAGTTCGGATCGCTTTTCGTTTCCACTGCAGTAGTACCCCTTCAAAGTGTGTGGGACTGATCGTTATTTGCGCGCGCCTCTACTGCCATGACATCATCTTAAAAGCGCCACATTTTCAAACCCACAACACAGAAACAATGGAGACTATCGAGGGGATGGTGTTCCTGATTCTCGGTATGTGGTTGTTTTTAACTGCTAGACGGAAAAATGTGTTTAAAATGAGGCTGATGGCAGCAAAACAAAAATACTGCTAAAAAGTGTCTCGTGTCTCGTGTCGCAAATCCAATGACGCTAGTAGTGACGCTGGTAGTGACGATTCTGTCTGACCAATCAGTGATCTGCAGTGTTTCACGTCACATTTTAGTACCGGTACGGTACGCTTGGAACCTCAACAGACCAGGTACCATTTAAAGCGACCTAAAGCGAACCGTACTGTACCGTACCATGCAGTGGAAAAGCACCACAAGTGAGACGTACCGAACCGTACCATACTATGCAGTGGAAAAGTGCCTTTCGTGCCAAATATTAGCCGGAACTCTAAAATTGCATTTGGTGTGCCCTATTCTCCACTCTCAACTGGACGTTAGTCTGTTACTAATCTGATGCAGATTTGCGGTAACACAAAGGATATGACGTATTATAGTTAATCATTTCAGAGTAAGTCAGAATAAATCCAAATGTAACAATTTATTAGTCAGGTAAATGTATCATGCCAATCACATAATCAATTCAAAGATAATCAATACAATAACATAAAATGATCAGAGATAAGGACTAAAAGATGTTTCTGACATCAGAAAATTCAGTACATAATGCTGAGTGTCTGAAAGCAATGGCAATTTGCATTAGTCATGGTCTCTTGAGTTTACACCTTTTGGGACAGGGTGCCATTTGCATGATTTCGTTTAGAGTTTGAAATAAAGACTAAATAAAGTGCATTAAGTCACAAAAAATAACTCAATTTGGTACCTGTAAGCTATTTGAGAGGCGGCTTTATGTGCGTCACTTTTATGGATCAGTGGTGCACAGGCATTTAGTGTGAGCGAGAGACCTGCGGGAACGAGTAAAATTATACACAATACAATAATGAGTGAGAGAACTATGTCAAGTCACCATTGGAGAGAAGAGAACTGGCAGCTGGTATCTGTGTATCGATACAGCAGAAAAAAATATTGGAATCATTTCAGTTAAAATATCTTTGACAACATTGGTAGGTTGTCCCTGTTTTTTTTTTTTTGTCTCTAAAATAAAGAGTAGGACAAAGAAATAATGCATGCTATAGATAATTAAAGGTAATTTAATGGAGAAAAAAATTATTTGTCATGCAAAACCATAGTTGTGCAGTTATTAAATATAACTAATCAACTTGCACATTAGTGACTAAATAAAACTACTGTGGGAGTATCCACAAGTTTCCGAGGGGCGCTCATGTAAAAAATAAAGTGGGTGAAACTTCCGGTGACGCGGCGGAAGTAGCATTCCAATGGTATTTTGTGTGTTAGTTAGCGAAGAGGCTAGCTGTTTTTCGGAGAATTATTTTACTATTTAAAGACGCAAATCTTTGTGAGAGATGTCGTTACGGAGCTCAGGGACAACATGTGCTGTTTGCGGTTGTATGTATAACCGGACTAAACTAATTCAGTGGCTTAAACGGGATTGTTTTGAACATAAGCTGAAAACGAAATCAGAGTGATCCTACCAACGACTGAAGTTTCCATCAACCTCCCAAAAGACAACGAATCATCCTGTGTACATTTGTTTAAAATCTTAATATTCTATAAACTCTATCAGCATGTGTTTGGCTGTTCACTACTGATGTTACACCTAAACTCAGGATCAAAGCCTGTGTTGACCGAATACCAAATGTGCCAGTTAATGTATTCAAGTACCACATTCATTTATAATTTTGAATAAACTCCAAAGCACAATGACTAAGTGTGTATATTTTATTTTAATTGTTTGTCAGCTCGCACAACTGTCTGTCACCATGCCTTGATCAGTATTGATTATTAATAATGTTATTATAATACTCCCAATCAACTACTGCGGAGGTAAAGGTGCTGTTATTTCACCCTTTTGAATTTCGTTGAGGTTGTGTTCCCACATCGTTAGCTAGTTTGGTTCGCTATAACTTGAATGACTGTCAACTGTTGAATGAACGAGTGTCAAGCATGTCAAGTAGTGCATTGTTTACTTCAAACCGGAATCGCGCCCACTTTTGACGCAAGGCCTCATGGGGCGTAGGAAACTTGTGGATAACTGCATATCTGATGATGTATTCAGCTGTAGTGTGATTTAGTTTAGTCGACTATTTGGCTGACATTAATTAATTTAAAATGTAGCAGTGTTCATTTTAATTCAGATTTTCATGTGTTCTAGACTTTCAGACTGCAGTATCACTGAAGAAGGTTATAAAGCTCTGGCTTCAGCTCTGAGATCAAACCCTTCACACCTGATAGAGCTGGATCTCACAGGAAATGATCCAGGAGAATCAGGAGTGAAGCAGCTCGATGATTTACTGCAGGATCCAAACTGTCAACTGAAGACACTGAGGTAAATGTTTTCTACAAATATTAAAAGTGCAATAGTTTTAAGATTGTTTCTGAAAGAGAATTATATTGTTTTACCATATCTTTACATTCATATTTATTTATGTTGCATTTGGTGTGAAAATCTTTGTGCTGATCTTTGTTATTGTAGAAGACAGCTCTGCAGAGTACAGTTGTGAATAATCAATGTACTTTCTTTGTTTCTAGATTATTAAAATGTCCTGCTGCAAATGAAGCCTGTCAGTATGTGAAAGGAATTGTGGGTAGAAATCCATTACTCCTGAGTGAGCTGGATCTGAGTAAACGTGAACTTGGAGACACACAATTGAATCAGATCGCTGCTCTACTACAGGATAAACACTGTAAACTCAACACACTACTGTGAGTATTGTGTTCATTTATAATTACACATTTAAATTCTCAAAAAACTCCGTTGACCAAACACAGTAATTTTCAGTAATTACTATACAGTATGTTGTCATCAAGTACTTTGTAAGTGTACAACTCCATTTCCAGAAAAGTTGGGACAATAAAACCCAAAAATCTGTTATTTGTTAATTCTCTTGAACCTTTATTTAACTGACAAAAGTACAGAGAAAAGATTTTCCAAAAGATTGCAGTATTTGCATAGCCTGGCTCTGCCCTCCTACGTTCTTCCGCTCAATTTTCATTTTCCTTCAGTACTATGTCTGGGTTTGTGGTGTATTCTTTGGTTTTCTCTGGTCATTTTTTACTGATCCAATCAGCGAACAGAGGGAGTGGCTGAGAACGAGGACATTGATATCGTACGCTAGTTTGAGTCGTCATACGTCATTGGTTGTGGCAGATTCAGAGTGACTCTGGACAGATCCAATAGTTTTAAACTTCAACAGAGGACCCGCCTACAAGGAAGTCAACGCTTGTCAATGGAGCGAGGCTAGACTCTCTGTACAAATGAAATGTACGACAGTCTGGTGGGACCAGGCTAGTATTTGCAAGCGAAAATGGCTCATGGAATGAATATGTCATGAAAACAAGTTATTACAGTTTATAGTCCTTTAAATGTTTACTAAATTTCACAATCTTTTACCTTGGAAAACCATTGTCACTTAACACAGTCTGCTTCTGCATCAAGAAATGCCATGCCACCTGAATCTTTGTTACTCAAGGAGAAAGTTATACATCAGTACTATGCAGAGATGCTGCCAAGTTCTCTGGGCCCGAACTCGTCTCAGATGGTCTAAAAGACGGTAGAAATGTGTGCTGTGGTCAGATGAATCCATGCTTCAGCTTGTTTTTGGAAAAAACGGACATTGAGTTCTCAGTCCAAAAGTTGAAAGGAACCATCCAGACTTTCATCAGTGACTGCAAGAGCAAACATCTGTCATGGTATGGAGGTGCAAAAGTGCAAACGGCAGGGGTGACTTGCATTTGTGTGATGCGGAGGCGTCTGTTGGGATTACGGAGACATATAGTGCCATAAATATGACATCTTTCCTCGGATAAAAGACTCTCGTAGACACTCTCCACCTGCAGTATAGATCTGTCTCTTATTGAAAATATTTGGCCTATCATGAAAAAAGGAGAATCAGACAGTGATGACCACAGACTGTTGAGCAGCTAAAGGTCTTGTATCAGACGAGATTTTGCAAAAAATTCCATTAGCAAAACTGAAACAATTTAAAAAAAAAAACAAACAAAAAAAAACAATTGAAAAGTGTAATTAAAAGGAAAGGTGATGTGAGACAGTGGTAAACATAACTCTGTCACAACTTTATTTTATTTTTTTGCAGCCATCAACAAAGTGTTTTGCAGCCATCAGAATGTGTTTATTTTTACAAAATATAATTAAGTTGGTCAGTAAAAAACTGGGGGGGGGGGTGTCCTTTTTTTGGTAAAAGAGAATTATCAAACCATATTCTTGATTTTGCTGCATGTTACAAAATGTACCAATTTTTATGGAAATGAGGATGTAAATTCTCCGACTCATATTCATCATTTTAGGCTGCGTAATTGTGGTCTAACAGAGGAAAGCTGTTCAACTCTCGCTACAGTCCTGAGATCAAACTCCAGTCTGAAAGAGCTTGACATGAGCAACAATAAACTGCAGGATTTAGGAGTCAAGAAACTCCAGAACGCATTAGAGAATATAAACTGTCGACTGGAGAAACTCAGGTGAGTTGAATGAACCATTGTTTGACTGCACTTAACTTGAATGTATATATATATGAAATGTATCATGTACGATTTGTGTTTAAACAGAAAAGAAATTTGGTTTAATTATATTTTTATACATTTCGTAAATTGTCTTTTCTGTAGACTTTCAGACTGCAGAATAACTGAAGAAGGTTATAAAGCTCTGGCTTCAGCTCTGAGATCAAACCCTTCACACCTGATAGAGCTGGATCTCACAGGAAATGATCCTGGAGAATCAGGAGTGAAGCAGCTCTATGATTTACTACAGGATCCAGACTGTCAACTGAAGACACTGAGGTGAGATGTGATGGAAAAAGTAAATATTTGTTGTTGTTTTTTTTTCTTTTTTGTTTTCAGGCTAAAAGTCTTTATATAATATGTTTTGAGTAATTCAATAAGCTGCACACATTTTTGCAGCTGGGAGAAGTTTGGTATCAATGATATATTTCAACAGAGTTTTGTTTTGATACAATGGTACTGATGGTATTATGTAATATGGTATTAAATGTTTCTGAAAGTACTGTAGTTTAATTTCCACCAAGTCCAGATCCACGGTATCACTGTTTCTCTAAAGCAGGTCAATCAGTCTCCAGATGTTCATAAACATGCACTTTCACAAACCAGTTGTATGTGCTGATGTTTCTCACACTCTTGCTTAAAAGCCAGAAAGACCCTTTAAATGTCATCTTCTTTTCTGCAGGTTTTTGAGAAGTCCTGTTGCAGATGAAGCCTGTCAGTATGTGATAGGAATTGTGGGTAAAAACCCGTTACTCGTGAGAGAGCTGAATCTGAGTGACCGTAAACTTGGAGACACACGAGTGAATCAGATCGCTGCTCTACTACAGGATAAACACTGTAAACTCAACACACTGATGTGAGTATCTTAATTTAATGTTTTAAAATGTTACATTATTTTTAATATTATTTTTACAGTAGTGGATAATCCTATTTCAGTAGTATTTTGAAATATTTTTCTCTCAGCAACTACTATAAAGTTAAATATTAAAATTAAGCTAACAATTAAAAACATATACAATTAGATAAAAATAACGTTAACTGATTAATTCTGTATAATTAAAATTTAATTACACATATATGTAGGGCTGTCAATTCGCATGCATTCCAACACTGTTCTCATGCTCTTACGCTACACATCCATTTTCTCACTCAGTGAAAAATTCAGAAGCAAAACAGGACATTTATACCGACAGACAAGACAGGGCAGGTTACTTTAATTTGAAACAAAGTTTTAGCTTTCTAACTGTCAATTGACCGTATGCACAGCTGCACTACTTCCTGAACTTAAGCCAGCTCCTTATTTCCTGTCTGCCATTATTGGCCGAACTTGATTAATTCAGGTGTGTCTGATTATTGTTGCCGTGACTACTGAGGTCAGGCACACCTGGATTAATCAATTTGACCAATAATGGCAGACAGGAAACAAGGAGCTGGCTTAAGTTCAGAAAGTAGTGCAGCTGTGCATAAAGTCCATTGTATTACAAAATTTAAACGAGAAATGAAACATGACAGATCGCTGTAGCGCCTTATGCCGAGTTCAGACTGCATGATTTTCAAAGTAGTCGGGTCGCTGTTCTTTTCACACTGCATGACTATCTTGGCCAGCATTCAGTCACTGCTGTGTTCACACTGGACGATTGATCGGTGACAGAAGGTTTCACACTGCATGACTTTAGAAAAATCGCCGACAGACTCTGTCTAGCACGCTGCACGCAAACTACATTTCACAACAAACACGCGTGAGATATGAAAAGGAAACAACGCGCGACACCACACGTGCAAGACCGGAGTTCTCACGTGAGACTTTTTTTTCGACCCGGTTGTGGTACAGCTGGTGAACCAGACACGAGTGCTCCTGCCAAATTTCTACTAATTTTTCTTCCATTTATTGTGTCCAAATAGACCGAGAAGAAGCTTTTTTTTTTTAAACAATGCCATATCATGTTGATATGTGATCTATAACTCCTCCCCGAACTCCCTGCTGCTCTGTATCTTGCTCTCTCACTGGCTGCCGGTGATCGCCGATGTAGTTTTCAGTCAAAACACTTTTCACACAGCAGGATTTTGAATCGCCGACAGGTCCAGATATTTAGCATGCCAAATATCTCACGGGCGTCGGCGACTCGTCGGTGATTCTCTCAGTTCGCGTCTTTGCTCATTCACACTGCGTGATTGTCACTCGCGTGAACGAGCGCCGATTTGCCTGTGATTTCGGGCATTTGTCGGCGATTTCTCAAAACCTGTCGGCGAGCTAAAATCATGGCTAAAATCATGCAGTCTGAACTCGGCATTAGTTGTGGCGCTTGAACTGATCACTCTTCCTACTATTTGGTAAATAAACTTAAATGAACATTAGAAAGTATGTCGAAAGAGACAGTACAACTTGCTGAAATGTATCATGTCGCATTTAATCAATCAATCAGTGTTTTAACCATGGATAGAGGTCAGTAACAAAACTGGAGAACAAAATCACGTAACGTTACAATAACCTTTAGGAAAGACATTTAATGACAATATTATAGTAGTTAGTAGGGCTAGGTAATAAATATCGATTTCTCGATATTAATCGATTCTCATTTTTACAAACCGATATCGATTCTTAAATCTCAAGAATCGATTAGTCATCCTGTTTCATTTGAATGAATGAGACATTGTATCGCGGCTGCGCGCATCCAAAAAAATCGCAATAATCTTTGTCCTTTGTTACTATTGATATGAAACAAAGTCTCAATTTTCAAATTACGTCCATTTTCTTTAGAAGTTCAAAAATATAAATAACATTTTGGCACTGTGGCGTGAGATCGCTCTTGCGCAGCTCAAGAGAAGCAGCAGCGCTGATCTCTCTTTCGGTTTAATAATACCAGTTACAGCGCCAAATAAACATGAATGAGCATCTGAAAGTGTGTTAAAGATAGAGTACAGCTTATCGAAATCCATATCATGTCACAGTGATTCGCTCAATCTGCGTTTCAACCGTGGAAAGACGTCAGTTAAACAGCTTGTAATCAATGTCATGTATCGTCATATTTACCTCAGAAAACCCACATAAACTCGTTAGTCCACACTCGTTAGTGTTCTTCAATATTTCATGTATGATTGAATAAATCTGGCAAGTTTTTATGACAGCCACCATTTAAATGTTTATATTTAATATAATATTCTTATTATAAAAATAAATAAAAGTGTAATTTAAGTGTTTGTATAGCTACAAAACAGTTCATTATTACCTTCATATTAGGCTAATGAAGCCTAGTAGGATACAACTAGACTCCCATAGTTTACAGCATTTAAGAGATTTGATTCCCTTGAGAAAAATTGCCATTTATTGTAACTGATATGATATCCAAAATAATCGATATTAAATCGAATCGTAATCGAATCGAATTGCAAGCTTGTGAATCGAAATCGAATCAAATTGTGAAATTTGTCTCAATACCCAGCCCTAGTAGTTAGCTAGAAAAAGAACCATAGTTTGACAGACAAATGACCCAAAAAGCTTCCACAAGCTTAATTTGACCATTGTCCTTTCCTTTTCTGTCTTCAGCTTGTGTGGATGCAGTATTACAGAGAAACAGTGTCTCAGTCTGACTTCAGCTTTGTGTTCAAACCTTTCACACTTGAGAGAGCTGGACCTCAGTGGGAATAAACTAGAAAACAAAGGAGTGAAGCACTTATCTGAAATACTGACAGATGTACGCTGTAAACTGGAGAGACTGAGGTCAGTGACATTCACAAACATAAATCAAAGCACTTTAATGAGCTTAAGTATTTTATCACCTTAGTATGTTGTGATTGGAATAAAGTTGATTTATATTCATCTGGCTATCTTTTTGTTGTTTGTGTTCGTTAAGGTGATGTGACATTACAAAATAAAGTGTTGCTTTCTTTTCTTCTGTCTTATTATTGGCACTCTCTCTCTTTCTCAATGTAGGTTAAGGTCTTGTAAAATGACAGGTGAAGGTTGTTCTGCTGTGACTTCAGCTCTGAATTCAAACCCATCACATGTGAGAGAGCTGGACCTGAGCGAGAATGAACTAGGAGACTCGGGATTTGAAAACCTCAGTGATCTACTGATGAACCCACAATGCAAACTGGAAAAACTACAGTTAGTATCATTTTACTGTACAGCAGATCCAGTGTAATAAAAGTTCACTGTTTAGTTATTTAATTTAAGAGAGCAGAGCTCCAGTTACATTGTTTATACTGGTGTCTAACTAATACGTAATTGCTTTTAATTTAAAGAATTTAATTCATTTTAAATTTCAATGTACTGATTGTGTATATGTTGTACTGCAGAAATATTATGAGTCACATCCGCTGCTGCAACAGTGTCCAGAACACAGAACTAGTGTGACACTGTTACAAGCAGATTATAGGAACTGTAGAATAGACCAAATATAAGAATAGTGTACCTCTAAGATAAGATGATCATCATATATCTGAATCGTTGTCGTTTCTGTTGCCAACCAACCCCAGATTGTGTAAATGCAGTATTAAAGATAAGCAGTGTGGCTTCCTGACTTCAGCTCTGGAATCAAATCCATCACACCTGAGAGAGCTGGACCTCAGTGGCAATGAACTAAAACACACAAGAGTAAAACTGTTTTATGATATACTGAAGAATTCACGATGTAAACTGGAGAGTTTGAGGTCAGTAACACTCACATACAAGAAAGGAAATAGTTTGTAAGTATTTGATTGAAAATTAAGCAATAGTTTTTTTTCCCTCTGATTGCAGGTTAAGAAACTGTGGTATAGAAGTTGAAGATTTTTCTAATCTGGCTTCAGCTCTGAAATCAAACCCATCACACCTGAGAGAGCTGGACCTCAGTGGGAATAAACTAGAAAACAAAGGAGTGAAGCACTTATCTGAAATACTGACAGATGTACGCTGTAAACTGGAGAGACTGAGGTCAGTGACATTCACAAACATAAATCAAAGCACTTTAATGAGCTTAAGTATTTTATCACCTTAGTATGTTGTGATTGGAATAAAGTTGATTTATATTCATCTGGCTATCTTTTTGTTGTTTGTGTTCGTTAAGGTGATGTGACATTACAAAATAAAGTGTTGCTTTCTTTTCTTCTGTCTTATTATTGGCACTCTCTCTCTTTCTCAATGTAGGTTAAGGTCTTGTAAAATGACAGGTGAAGGTTGTTCTGATCTGACTTCAGCTCTGAATTCAAACCCATCACATGTGAGAGAACTGGACCTGAGCGAGAATGAACTAGGAGACTCGGGATTTAAAAACCTCAGCGATCTACTGATGAACCCACAATGCAAACTGGAAAAACTACAGTTAGTATCATTTTACTGTACAGCAGATGTAATAAAAGTTCACTGTTTAGTTATTTAATTTAAGAGAACAGAGCTCCAGTTACATTGTTTATACTGGTGTCTAACTAATACGTAATTGCTTTTAATTTAAATAATTTAATTCATTTCAAATTCCAATGTACTGATTGTGTATATGTTGTACTGCAGAAATATTATGAGTCACATCCGCTGCTACAACAGTGTCCAGAACACAGAACTAGTGTGACACTGTTACAAGCAGATTATAGGAACTGTAGAATAGACCAAATATAAGAATAGTGTACCTCTAAGATAAGATGATCATCATATATCTGAATCGTTGTCGTTTCTGTTGCCAACCAACCCCAGATTGTGTAAATGCAGTATTAAAGATAAACAGTGTGGCTTCCTGACTTCAGCTCTGGAATCAAATCCATCACACCTGAGAGAGCTGGACCTCAGTGGCAATGAACTAAAACACACAAGAGTAAAACTGTTTTATGATATACTGAAGAATTCACGATGTAAACTGGAGAGTTTGAGGTCAGTAACACTCACATACAAGAAAGGAAATAGTTTGTAAGTATTTGATTGAAAATTAAGCAATAGTTTTATTTTCCTCTGATTGCAGGTTAAGAAACTGTGGTATAGAAGTTGAAGATTTTTCTAATCTGGCTTCAGCTCTGAAATCAAACCCATCACACCTGAGAGAGCTGGACCTCAGTGGAAATAAACTAGGAGACTCTGGAGTTAACAATATTTATCCTCTGTTGAGCAATGTACAATCCAAGTTGGAAAAACTAAGGTTTGTAACATTATACTGTACAGTGTAATTAAAGTTTACTTTTGTATTATTATTTTAAGGCCAAACTCACAATGTTCATTGCTCTTCTGGCATTTCCTCATCTGAAGAATGAAACTACTACAATTTTATTGACTGACGGTTCAGGATGTTTATCAGTAGAAACTTTCAAATACTGATATAGCCAGCAGCCATATCACCCTGTAGCCCCAGACCGGTTGCCCACTGAAGCTGAGCAGGGTCAAGCCTGGTTAGTATCTGTGTGAGAGACCTTCTGGTAAAATTAGGTAGCTGCTGGATGAGGTGTTAGTGAGGCCAGCAGGGGGCGCTCACCCTGTGCTCTGTGTGGGTGTCAATGCCCCAGTACACTGACGGCGACACTATACTGTCAAAGAGTGTTTCTGGTGTATGGTGGCCTAATATGGCTGACGTCGCATCATCGCACCCTATTCCTGTGCGCAAATGATCATCAGATATCATATAAAGAGTTTAATCATAAGTTTTCAATCTTTCTCAAAAAACAAATGACCGCTGTGAAATTGTGCCATTTTACCAATTGCACTGAGACCCTGAAAGTGATTCCAAACAATATATTCACAAGATACCTCATATGTTGTACAGTATATATAGACATTCTTGCTGAACTTAGTCAGGGGGAAAGGAGAGTGAGCCAGTTGAGAGGAATGCATACAGTAGATGAACAAGGAGAGAAGTCTGGGCTAGCCTGTGCTCTTTTTTTAATATCTTCTCTCCAGATTTATTGTTTTATTGCAGGGTGAGAATAAATCTAGTCTTACAATTTGTATTTAGTAATGGTAAACTACACTAAAATTGCTATAATTATTTCACTTAAATAAGTGATTTCAGAGTTTCCTCAAATCCTATGCTCCTGGTTTGGTTTATGTTTCCAAGTTTCTGTTGTTGTATCCTTATATTGCATGACATTTACTGATGCATCACTTATGAGCAATAGTTGTTTCTCTTTCTGTCTCCAGTCTGTGTGGCTGCAGTATTACAGAGAAACAGTTTGTCGTCCTGACTCCAGCTCTGTGTTACTCTCTTTCACACCTGAGAGAGCTGGACCTCAGTGGGAACAAACTAGAAAACAAAGGAGTGGAAGCCGTGTGTGATTTACTGAAGAATCCAAAATGTAAACTGGAAAGACTGAGGTGAGGAACATCAATTTGACATTAAACAAAGTCTGAGTTCACATTATATTTGTGTAAAATAATTCCTTTTTAGTTCTCTGATGAAAGCAGGGTCTTAAATTGACACCCAAGTATCAACCGCAGGTCGATTTTGGTCATAGTGTCACAGACCACTATGTCGGGTGATAATTTTATAATCAACAACCTTTGTATGTGCTTTGAGGTACAAGTGACACCTGTCAGTCAGTAAGTTATGTCAGTAAAAAATGTGTATGATAAGATGCTTTCGACCACAGAGCAAACAGCAGCAGGAAAACTGCAGGCATATGCATAGAACCAAACAGAGCTTAAACAAAGGTAGTAGGTAGGTGGGAAGGATGCGTAATTAATAGGATTATAACATTTACAGAAAATGAATATCAATATATTACAGAGAAGAGAATATGTGTAAAATACATTTTACCAAACAGCCTCTTTATTCTGCAGCTCTTAATTTTCTTAAAATGCTGTTTAGAAGTGGTTTAATGGTGATACCATTATCACTAGCCATTAACTTTTTAAATTGATCATTATATTCAAATTGCAAACACATGTGAGTCTCCGCATGAAAGAACCACGACTGGCAGATCAATGTGCTACATTTGTCTACGAAATGGTAGGAAATTAAATGTGGAGGATTTTAACTGTGACAAGATGATTAACAGGCCAGTTTAAATGACGATTAATCGTAGTCGGAATCCTTGCTCTCGTCTCCCCAACCATTCCTCCTGCGTAATCTGTTTTTCTGTTCTCCTTTTCACTGCAAATTTGCGCACAGACAAATGGGATCACAAGCTTCTTGCAGGCCATAATTTTTAATGACATTTTAAGTCTCTCGCGAGAACTCCGGTCTCACGCACGTGTGATCTTGCGTTATTTACTTATCACTTCTCGCATGTGTTTGGTGGTGAAACGTAGTTTGTGTTTCGGCGATACTTTCTTTTGTTAAGTCATGCTGTGTGAAACACAACTCGGCTGTTGCACAACTCAACCTCACGTGATGTCATGAGCTTCAGCCAATCAGATTCAGAGCAAGGCATGGGTTGAGGTCACCGGGTAAATCTTTTTTTGCTTTTTTTTTTCAGAGCAGCAGGTGTGTTTTTTATTAGCTTATGAAGCCAATGTAAACTCTATCATTAGGTATAATTTTTATATTACAATGATATCATATTTTGTGCAGAGAGCTTGCTTTATAAATGAAAAAGCCTTACAATGTCGATGAGTAAACATTGAAATTCAATTAAAATTTACCATCAACAGACGTTGAATGAACGTTTCTCACTGACACGCCCCCAACTCGTACAAATCGGGGCTTAAAGAAAAATCAAAGCTGAGTTCCCACTGGTATTTACGACATTGTGGTGGCGTTCAACTCGTAATTACGATCTATACGAGATGACCTGAACGCAGCATATGTCCCAAAGCTTGCATATTCTTCTGCTACATACCCAAGTATACCTTTTCTTTACAAAAAGAGTACACACTTTTACTTCCTGTCTGTTTTCTTTCTAGCCTAAATGACTGTGAAATTACAGATGTTACTTGCTTGGCTCAGTCTTTGGCTGATAAAAAAGCATTGCGGTTTTTAAAAGAGCTCGATTTGAGTAAGAATAGCATCGGACCATCCAAGCAGAAGCTTGTTGACGTGCTACAAAACTCAGAATGTAAACTGAGGTGAGTAAATATCCTTTGCTGCAGTCACACTAACACCAACAAACAGGAATTGAAGATTAAATGTATTATATTCTAAAGAAAAATTTAGTTCATAATTTAGCAGGTTGAAGCAGAGAGGATGCAGGTTCTAGTTGCAGCATACTTAATTAAACAAATGTGTATCTTGTACTATTATTTGTAGTTTGATCATTTCTTTAATAACAAAGATAAAATAATGAAATAAAATAAAGAGAAATAAGATTTTGGTCATATTGCCCACCGTTACTTTGGCCTAAATGGTCTGTCATTTTCTTTTCTTTTGTTACCTTTTTTTTTATAAATATTTTTAAATAGGGAGATTATTTTGGCGTTACTGCCCAGTGACTTGCAGAATATTGTTTAAAACAAACATGAAAACCCCGATTAGAAATGTACATCAAATAATGTAAAATCAGTGATAGTCTAATAACAGGAATCCAATGTTAGTTAGTAATGTTACTCTATTGCACTTTGTACTCAAAGTAATTGAAATATAGTAACTACTTTGCAACTTGTTTCCCCTGAATACTGATTATTTCCTCTTTTAATTCCCCCATACAGCCTAAAGAAAGACAGCTGGTTTGGCTGCAACACTGATGCAAACCTCATTAGTGGGATTAGAAACATTGGATGGATTTCTCAGGAGAAGACCCTGTAAAATCAACAGAACAAGCAAAGTCACATCAGGTGAAATATCCTCTGAAGGTTCTCACTATAATAATGTAATAAATTAATATTGGTTTGATATGCTGCTACAGCCAATATTACTATGCAAAACCTACAGCTGTTATGAACTCAATACATACATTTTTTAGTAAATTAAAACCACTTCAGATAGCAATGCTTTTAACAAATGTACAGTTGATCATACTACTGTACCTCTTATGCATTACTATTTAAAAAGGTTTACTAATCAACGCTCACAGGAGGAAAAGAATCTGACTTTCGAATTAAATAATGCAGCCTTAATAGAAACATGTTGGAGTTATGTTAACTGGTTATTGTTTTAGTACTCCTTCAAATTATGTTTTGTTTTATGTTTTTACAGGTGAAACGGAGGAGGTAGTAGAGTCTGATTAGAACTCAAATGAGGTGGATTAATAGAAATATATATTATGAGTCTTAAGTATAAGGCCTATCTTATGATGATGTTGGGATTAAACTCATCTATGAAGCAATTCAAATGTTGCTAATTGTCAAATTGAATACTTAGTGTAAATAGATTTACCATTTATTGCACTTAGTTATTGTTCTATTTATCAAACAGCTAATGAAACTGAAGTCTCGCACATACACAGAAAATAGCTTAAATTATAAGAAAACTGAATTTAAGAATAACAGAATAACCAGAATACAGAGGCTCATATATTGAAACAAATTAGATCAAACTAATTACAAGAGGGTTGTCAATGGTTATCTTTAGGGTTAAGGGTTGGTTAGGGAATATATTAAATTTGAATAATTTTTAACGGTAAATCATTCCCAACAATTAACTAACACAAATATTGAATTGAAATGTCAGTCATTTCAAATATTTTTAAGTGTTAGTACATACAGTAGCAACTAGCAACAACATATAAAGCTATGGTCCTGGAAATGCAGTCCTTCAACGGCAGCCATGGTATTGCAGTACAGCCTCTGTAAAGCGGCATTTTTTTTTTTCCAACTCCATCCCCATTTTAGCCCAAAAGACGTTGAATCGCTGGTAGATTTATCACATCTCGCCTTAACTGCTGTAATGTTTTTTTCTGGACTACTAGCACACTCTTTTCTCGCGTTTGCAATATGAACTCCTCTATGAGCCGAGATTCGTCTTCAATATTTCATCTATGGGTGGCAAATCTTTCTCTGTTTTAGCCCATAAGCTCAGGAACTCTCTTCCCCTGGCTATTAGGACAACAACCACACTGCATGAATTTAAGTCTAAACTCAAAACCCATTTGTTTAAATGGTACACAGTCAGCCATGACATTTACCATATCTCAAGAAATTACGTACCTTTAGTCTGTTGCATCAGACCTGTGCTTCAACTGCCCACCTTTTACGCTATCTGTAAAATAGTGTTGTTTTTCTTTCCGTTATTGTTTCTGTTTGTATTCCAATTATAATGTGTTATGCATTTGTGATTGACCATTTCTTGGACTGGGCAAATGTCTATTGTTCATTTATGTAGGAACTGATTGTTTGTTTTTTACTGTTATTGTTTAAGCGTGAAACTAAACTTATTATTAGTAGTATTATTATATTTAATTCATACTGTGAGGACTGTCTCTATGTCTGTAATATTTTTTACCTGATATTTATAACGGTTAGATAGACCCTCTGGAAAAAAATTGTCTTTGCTAATATTATTTATTACAGATTTTTACAATGTGTGTTGTGTGTTACAGTGTCAAAATTTGGTAAGACTAAATTAAACAAGCTTTCTACCTTTTTAGTTTTTGTGCCAGGAATGACTAACATATGTTAATGTGGTACACTGATAAACATGAGAATGTCTACATATTTGGTTACACTTTGTTTTGACGGTCTATAGACAATCTACTAACTATCAGTGTGTAATTTTGCAACTACATGTCAATTAGTTGCAAAATAATATCAGATTTATTTTAAATGAACACAAAAATCAGATGAAAAATTAGCTTCAGTAAGAAATTAACTTTTAAATACTGCTAACTTAAATAAATGGTCAGTGATATCTTCCAAAGATTGTTCAATGGTGGCACATTTTTCCTATAGTGTTGACATGGCAACTATTATAGGCTAAATCAGTGGTTCCCAACCTTTTTTTGTCTGTGACCCCCTTTTTCCCAAGAAAATGTTTTAGGCCCCCCCTTCACATTTAATGATATTATCGCTCTTGTAAGCTTGCAACAAGGATAACAAAATATGTTTTTTTTTTCAAACAAACGGTATGTTTATGCACAAATAATAGCCTATAATATTGAAAATACAATGACTAAAACATCAGTAGGACCTTTGCAATTTAAAAACATAAGCCTAGGAGAAGCAATTGGCCCTATTTGAAATGCAAAAATAAAAATATTCACACTGGTGTTTAGGTTAAAAAAAAGAATATCTGCTATTAAATGACTGTTATCTGGGGCCTCAATACTTGCCATCTGTGAGGCTTTATCAATGTGAGGCTTTATTTTTACGCTTTTGGCGCAATAGCAAGCGATAATAAACTTGCATTTATTAACAGATGCGTCTTTCGGAAAGAACAGTGTAGCCGGAACTACTTCTCTCTGTGTACGTCTATGACGAGTCACGCAGGTACTGTAGTACTCCGCAGCGGCAGTGATCCGAACCAGTGTAAAATAGTCCCAATGTAAACACTTATTATAGGTGTACCATAGTGGTTCAGGATAGACAAAAACACGGATTGGAAAATGGGTTCATGATGAACTCACTCATTATATATATTTCATAAATTTTGAACAGAAAAAAGTTAAGGACTTTTATTTAATGCTCATTGCTCAAACCTTCAAAATATGCCCCGACCCCCCACAGAGCTCGCTGAGACCCCCTTGTGGGCCGCGACCCCCCTGTTGGGAAACGATGGGCTAATTATCTAATGTTTGTCATGCTGGCATGTGTGAAACGTTTTAAACCATGTGTGTTGCGACTAGCCTTGTGCCCCTCCTGGAAATAGAGATTCCATCACAGTGAGCTAAAAGTCATTGCATGGTGTCGTAAGCTCAGCTGATACTTTTTTTTAGCTGTTAATATAATCCGAAGGGAATACATTAATGACTGCCAAAATTTCTTCTTCTCTGACTAATACCCATAATGTTCCGGTATTTGTGGAGCAAAGATGATTCGAAACAATGATCTGAAGCGTGATCAGTGTTTGCAGATATTAAGCACACAGTCCACTAAAACTCTGATTAGATTTAGCTGATACTATCCTAAAATCACTCTCATCTCCCTCTTTATGCTCATAGAGATTTGAAGAAAGACTGTAGAAAGAGAGACGGCTGAGAGACATTACAATAAAGAAAAGGTCAGAGGAATATCACTGGGAAAAGATCAGGCTTTCGTTCTCTGCAGCACAGGAAAGTTTTTCTAAAATGATCGTGGGTGCTAAAGCCGATTATAGTGCTTCAGTTCAAACATCACAATAAGTAATCTATAAAAAAAAATGCTGTACTTTAAACAAAACTTCTTTATAGAGACATTGGCATGGAAGCCAAGCGTGGATCTTTACCTCATTTGGGAAAAGAAAGCAAATAAACAGAAAGCAAATAAATTGAGAAGTCGTTAGTTATCTTGTTTCCTGACTGCGTTTCTATTAACTGTTTTAGGCCTACACAACCAACATGTTAAAATGGCATTTCATTAATTTTGCTACAGAAAGTGTATTTATTTACTTTTATCTATGCACAATATACTTTTTTATTATTTACCTGTACTAATATTTTATTAACAACTATTACTTAACTGTAAATAACAGTGTTTTGTCAGGCAGTCTTTTCAAACAAGTCAAGGGTTCAATCCACCCCCCCCCCCCACCCCCCATGGGTATTAAAGGGAGAGTTCACTTTGAAACCAGATGATACACAATCTTACAGCTGATGCCACAGTGGAGGTGGAAAAATACCTCAGGGATGTGTTTTTGCCCAGAACTCATGATCCATGAACTCATGAACTTACTGGAAAGAGGGAGCAGTAATATTTCCTCTTGGAGAAATTATCTGTAAAAAAAAAAAGAAGTAGGCTGAGTCCTTCAGTAGCAGAGAAATTAATATTTTTGAATAAAAATCTATAACAAAGTGAGACATTGTGGCTTGATTTCTTTTATTAATATTCATTTTTCATGACCAAAATCACATTATGCAATGTGAAGAGACTGCAGGTTACAAGCTTCATATAGAAAAATACAATTAAAAAAAAATTACTAGCTCTTTGTAAAGGTTGTTTCAAATCAACACCTGCAAGTGACCACTAGGTGTCACCGTGGAGACGGGTTTCGGATTGATTCGAAGCCTCGAAACAAAATGGCACATTTGCTTCAACTGTTTCATTGCTTCATGAAGCCTCGTTCTGCCCATCACTACCAAATACAGAAGCATGTTGCAAACGTTCACAACACAACCAAATACAGAAACGCGCTGCAAGTAACACGGTCCACAACGGAAATGTTTACGGGGAACCAAAGTGACGGACCCGACTGTGAAAGCCTATTGCTGCGTCCCAATTCGCATACTATCCGTCCTAAATAGTATTCGAAAATAGAAATAGTACGTCCCAAATCGTAGTATGTTGAAATGAGTGTTCCAAAGATACCTGGATGGTCTACTTTTTCCGGTCAGAATTGGCTTTATGCACAGCTGCACTACTTCCTGAACTTCAGCCAGCTCCTTGTTTCCTGTCTGCCATTATTGGCCAAATTGATTAATTCAGTTGTACCTGACCTCAGTAGTCATGGCAACAATAATCAGACACACCTGAATTAATTAATCAATTTGGCCAATAATGGCAGACAGGAAACAAGGAGCTGGCTGAAGTTCAGGAAGTAGTGCAGCTGGGCATAAAGCCCATCCGAAGTGTAGATCGATGCACACTCTAACGGCTGATATTGCCCACAAACCATTGCGTGTTGGACGAGGATTCTGTTAGAACTACAAACACGAGTAAAAAGTGTTAAAAAACTACAGACACGTAGTCGATATGGAGGATGCGCGAGTCCCGGTTGTGTAGAGAGGTTTAGATAAAGAGCTTTGAGTGATTAATTATCGGTATCTAACCTGACGAAAATGAATTTATTCAATGTTGTCCACATTATATTGCATTTGCAGCAGCATTGTGAACTTTTGTAAAGACGCGTTTAGCCATTACGTTTTAAATGCATCATTATATTCAAATTGCAAACACGAGGAGAGCATGAAAGACCCACAACTGGCAGATGAACGTGCTCTCCGAAACGGTAGGAAATAAAATTAGGTAGAATGGAGGATTTTAACTGTGACAAGATGATTGACAGGGCAGTTTACGGTGACAGGATGCACGGAGCACGCGACAGAGCTGTCCGTTAAAGATGACGTGATAGTATGTCCCAAAGCTTGCCTACTCTTTTGCTACACACTCAAAAGTATGTACTTTTTCCTCACAAAAAGAGTACATACTTTTAGGGCGTATAGCTTAAGTAAGTGAATTGGGACGCAGCATATATTTTTTATAAATAAACTACACTATTAAAATAATATTGTATATAAATAATATTATATTATTATCATTTTTTTAGTTCTTCTATACTCCTTGCTTACAGCTCAAAATTCTACTTTCTTTTATTTAATTTCTTTTAACTTTCCCCCCGCAAAACACAGAGATTCAATTTATTTCAGACACAACTTGTATACAATATAGGCTACAACATGTATTAACAATATGCTCAATGTCATCGGAATACAAATGAGTAAAGAACGACCTGAAAACTAAACTAAATAAAAAAAAAAAGATAGAGAAGAAGAACATGAAGGCAATATATTAATCTATCAGTTACACAAATTGTTTCATTTTATGTTTAAATTTCCATAAAGAAAAGTTTCAGAAGAAATGTTAGGTAATGTATGGGCCAAAGTTTTAAAGTTGAGACACTGTCATATAGACATAAAACCGTTTTTTTGTAAAGTAAAAATAAAAAAAATGAAATAATTTATTTGCAACCGTTATGTTAATCATTATATTTCTGTCATCATCAGAACAACTATACAGCTGATGGACAACGTGCTGCGTTGTCATAGGAACATCCTAGGTAAAAATAATTACATTGGAAATTACGTTGTCTTGTTGCTCTCTTCATCAAGTGCGTTCCAAACGGCTACATAAATGACACACTAGTGTCATGCTCACGCCAAAGTCCCACTTGAAGAGCTCTGCCGTCTGCCCTTTGAAGGGAGTAGGGCATAGGGAAGCTCATGAGCAATGAGTACCATAGATATCTATATAAAGGCTAGATATGTCGTCCACGCTGCTGGCCAATGGAGGTCGACGTCTGCACCTGGCGGCCATCTTGTCACAGGCAGCTCGCTCACTCGTAACATTGTGTTAATGGTACATGTACTATTTAAATGACCATAACTTGCTCAATTTTCTACCGATTTTCAAACAGTTTGTTTTGTTATAAACGTCAGAGATGTAGTTATGACACTGCATACTTATGAATAAAAAGTGTATAAATAAATAATCATCCAGATAATTATAGCCACGCTAGTAACATTTGTAAGAAACCAAACCATTTGTAAATCCGTCAAGATTTCAACGAGATAAGAGTATTTGTGTTCGTGCTGACCAGTTGCATCAGCTTGTCTGTGACAAGATGGCCGCCGGTGATGACGATGGAAACTCCGCAGTAACACATCTAGCCTTTATATACATATCTATGATGAGTACATCCAAGACAGGTCCGTCACTTATTTGGTTCCACTGAAA
>NW_024121132.1:596815-707372 GCF_016745375.1 Pimephales promelas
TTTTAAATGTTCACTGCAGCCAGCATGACAAAATTTAGTGTATTTAGCCTATATTAGCTGCCATGTCAACACTATAGGAAAAATGTGCCAACAATCTTTGGAAGATATCACTGACCATTTATTTAAGTTAGCAGTATTTAAAAGTTAATTTCTTACTGAAGCTAATTTTTCATCTGATTTTTGTGCGGCATGTGTGTTGCAACTAGCCTCGTGCCCCTCCTGGAAATAGAGATTTCACCACAGTGAGCTAAAAGTCATTGCATGGTGTCGTAAGCTCAGCTGTTACTTTTTAATGCATTAATGACTGGCAAAATTTCTTCTGCTCTGACTAATACCCATAATGTTCCGGTATTTGTGGAGGTGGTTTTGAAAGAATTTGATTCCATGGGAGTATCAAATCTATTACAGAAAAGCTTAACCCACAGCTTTGAGAAAACACACGGATAGCTAGTTAATGGAGCGAATTTGTTTAATTATAACAAAACTGATATAGACAAAAATAGAATTCATTCATAACCGAGAAAAAAGAGAAAGATTAAAATAAGGTTATTATGCTACTGTGTTAGTGATAGTGATAGTTTTTTAAGCACTCCATTGTGTCTCTTAGGGATTATTTTATTCCAGTGATTGATTTCTTATTTCTGATGCTTGTGTCTTTTTAAAATGACACACTTCATGCACACTTGCAGTCTTGTGGACTTAGAATGGCAAAGCATGTCTTATTCACATGTCTTCAAATTCCAGAGTTATACGCCGTATTCACGGCAACACCATCTTTGAAAGCGAAAGAATGAAAGAATGAAAGCGAGGCTGTGAGGGATAGACTTGCATCTCTTCAATGGGCTGTACTGTTATTTAATGTGTTTTCGGATTCTTCTGCTCATGAAACACTGGAAAAATATCTTTCAAAGAAATGGCAGTTGACAAAAAACTCCCGACAATGTAAGCTGTGGAAAATTGTAAGTAATCTAGCCTCTTTATTCAGCTTTTTACAGCGGATGCCATTGGAAACACGGTAAGTCTATCCCTCTCAGCCTCACTTTCATACCTGTCATGGCGCTGCTCTGAATAAGGCCTATTGAACAGACCATGCAGCTGTAAGAAATTAAAACATCTGACTACATATGAGTCATGACAACAATATGTTTTTGAAAGAACAGTCTCCCCCCCCCCCACCCCCCCATTTTGGGCGGTGATTATGCAGAATAGAACGTATTTTTCATTTCATTAAACAACTATCATGTTCTTGATCTTTATTGTGATTCCCAGGTCATACTGAGTGGCTGATTTTTGTCACAGATCAACGCTTTGCTGTTTGCACTAGCATCTTTGCAGTAATGTCAGAGGAGCGAGGAATGAACTCGCTCTCTGGAGTGAATCTCCAAGAGAAACAGAGGTAAGGCAGTTTTCAATTCAGCTTTTTGAAAACTTTTTAAATTGAAACGTTTAAATCAACAAAACTGTTTAAACAAGTAGTGTTTTATACTTGCTGTGTTGTTTTTTACGTTTGGAAATATGAATTTAGAACTGCCTAAATGTTTTTGTTTTATTATTAACATGGGTTATAGAATAATACAAAACATGCATTGTAAACTGCAGGGTGACAATCTCTCTCTCTCTCTCTCTCTCTCTCTCTCTCTCTCTCTCTCTGTTCTTCTCTCTGTTCTTTGTGTCATTAGTGTAAGATCAGGCTCAAATGTTTCTGTGTCAGTGAAGAGTGACCGGTCAATGGAACAACCACTAAAGTTCAGTGAGAAAACACCATCACCAACCAAAAGGTACAGTTTGTCATTAAAATCGGAAAGATTAGCAGGGAAACTGTTGGATGTTTTCAAGCAGAAACTTGCGGTAGGAGAAAAGTCTTTCCTTGTGAGTTATGGTGAAGTGTAAGAAAGCCCAACAATGCCCCCTGGAGGTATCTTTATGTATGTGACTTTTTTGGTCCTTGCACAGGCATAGACAAGCCGGGATTGATTGGATGTCTTTGATTGGAAAGAAGGCAGAATTAGAGATCTGCTCGGTAGTAAAGTACAGGGGGCATTGATCAGGTCTCGCTTTCAGAATTTTTCTGAAATGGATGCTCCATCCAAGTTTTTGTTCAGTTTGGAAAAGAAAAATGGACAAAGTAGAACCATTCATTGTCTTCGGTCAGCCAATGGGCAAGAGCTCACTGAGACTGCTGATGTGCGCAGGAGGGCTGCTGATTTTTACACGGACTTGTTCAAATGTGAGTACACAGAGGACCAAGAGCTTGTACAAGAGTTTCTCGGAGGCCTGCCCCAAGTGCAGGAAGAGGCAAAAGAAAAGTTGGTGAGACAACTGACTCTGGAGGAATTGCGTACAGCTTTAATGAGCATGGAAAATGGTCGGGCTCCAGGGTTGGATGATCTAACGGTTGATTTCTACAAAGCTTTCTGGGATGTGGTGGGCAGTGACCTGTTGGAAGTTTTCCGTGACAGAATTGTCAAAGGACAGCTGCCTTTGAGCTGCAGGAGGGCAGTTTTGACCCTTTTACCCAAGAAAGGAGACCTCAAAGAAAACAAAAACTGGAGGCCTGTGTCTTTACTTTGTGTTGATTTTAAGATTTTATCGAAGACTTTGGCCAACAGGTTAAGAAAAGTGATGGAGCAAAGTATACATGCGGATCAGTCGTACTGTGTCAAACATTGGTTTAATTAGAGATATTTTTGATGTAGTAAAAATTACAGGCCAGAAATTTGGCATGATTTCATTAGATCAAGAAAAGGCCTTCGACCGAATTGAACACCAATATTTATGGAATATACTTGATTTTTTGGGTTTCCTCCAATTTTTATTGAAATGTTTAAGGTATTGTATGGTGACATTGGTGTTGTTAAGGTCAATGGTGGCTTGAGCGCCCCTGTAAAAGTTAAAAGGGGAATCAGACAGGGTTGTTCCATGTCAGGCATGTTGTATTCAATTGCAATTGAGCCTTTTTTATGTACATTGAGAGATAGTTTGGAAGGGGTGTCTTTGTATAGAGAACAGAGTTTGTTGTTTTTATCTGCCTATGCGGATGATATAATGGTAGCTGTTAAAGGAAGAAGTGATGGAAAAAATCAAAGGGGTGGTTGAGAGGTAAGAGGTAAAGTATCGTCAGCAGGAATAAATTGGTCTAAATGTACTGCATTAGAAGTGGGTGGGTGGACTCTGGGAAAACCAGAATTACCAGGTGGACTATCATGGGTTAAAGGTGGCGTTAAATACTTGGGAGTCTATTTGGGTGATGATCAAACTATGGTGTTATATAGATGGTTGAGGGAAAACTTAAAAAATGGAGGTGGTTATTGCCACAGATGTCATATAGAGGACGCTCCTTGATTATTAAGAATTTGGTGGCGGCATCATTATGGCATCGGGTGGCAGTACTTGAGCCACCTGCAGGTCTTCTGGCAAAAATCTAGGCTTTAATGGTTGATTTTTTTTTTTTTTAAATAAGAAGATGCATTGGGTACCACAATGTGTGTTACATCTAACAAGGGATGATGGTGGACAAGGTCTTCTGCATCTAGAAAGCCATAAAACAGTGTTTAGATTTCAGTTTATTCAAAAAATTTTGTATGGTCAAAGTAATGTATGGGAAGAGGGAACACATTTTATTTTGGAAAAAGTAGGAGGTTTGGGGTTAAATAAAAGTTTTTTTTTTGGATTAACTGTGAAGCAGGAGACATAAAAGGCCTTCCCTTGTATCGAAGTGTTCTAGAAGTCATTAGTAAGAACTGTATGGACTATGCCAGTGTCATCTCTTCATTGGCTTCTGGAAGAACCTTTAGTTAAAGGGGCAAGATTGGATGTTGCTGGACAAACAATGCCATGGAATGATGAAAATTTTAGTAACAGCAAAAATGATCACCTTAAGAAGACTACTGGAGGTCGCTGGTAATGACTTTGATAACGTGAGCTTGATCACAAAGCTTGGGACTCCAGTCACAGAGAGTGGTGGTTCGGTTTCTGGACAATGTAAAGAAAACTCTGAATGATGAAGACAAACTTTTAATTATGGAATTCGACAGTGGACGATCTGTACCAGAAGTAAAGGACAGTTTTCCAAACATGGATATTGCACCAAAGTTTACTGAAGAGGAAAGTTCTCATCAGTTGCTTGGGACTAAAAGATTGGAAAGGTTGGATTTTTGCTCTGTGAATGGAAAAATGTTGTGTGAACTATGTGTTAAAATGTTAAACAAGGAAAAATTGAAAGTGCGGGTTGAAACACCTTGGGCTGCTCATTTTGGTGTTGAAAATGATTGTAAACCTGTATGGAGGAATATGTACAAGCCACCATTGACCAAAGCAAATGGGGATTTGCAGTGGAGAATACTGCACGGTATTGTTGCCGTAAATGCGTTTGTTAGCATGATTAATTCAGCAGTTGATAGCAAATGTCCTTTTTGTGATCAAAGGGAAACTATTTTTCACTGTTTTGTACATTGTGATAGGCTTAAAAACCTGTTTTTGATGCTTAATGTCTTGTTTGTGGATTTTAAAGTTATATTTTCAAAGGTTGGTTTTATCTTTGGGTTCAAGTTTTGGTAAAACAAAAAAAAAAGAGGAAAAAAGGGCAACTTGTTAACTTTGTTATTGGAAAGGCGAAAATGGCTGTTTATCTGACGAGAAAGGAAAAGATAGATGGTGAAGTTGGTCGGGATGTAGTACAAGTATTTAAGAGTTTAGTAAGGGTTAGAATTAAATTAGATTTTTTAATTCTATAAAACTATGAATAATATAGAGGATTTTGAAAATGTATGGAATTACAAAGAAATGCTGTGCTTTGTTAGAGATGGTGAATTAATTTTTGCTAAATGTCTAGAGTAAGTGTTTGTTATTGTTTTCAAATGATTTAGACAATTAAAGTGTTATAAAAATCAACTCTCTCTCTCTCTCTCTCTCTCTCTCTCTCTCTCTCTCTCTCTCTCTGTGTGTGTGTGTGTGTGTGTGTGTGTGTGTGTGTTCTTTGTGTCATTAGTGTAAGAACAGGCTCAAATGTTTCTGTGTCTGTGAAGAGTGACCAATCAATGGGAAATCCAACAAACTTCAGTGAGAAAACACCATCACCAACCAAAAGGTACAGTTTGTCATTAAAATCGGAAAGATTAGCAGGGAAACTGTTGGATGTTTTCAAGCAGAAACTTGCGGTAGGAGAAAAGTCTCTCCTTGTGAGTTATGGTGAAGTGTAAGAAAGCCCAACAATGCCCCCTGGAGGTATCTTTATGTATGTGACTTTTTTGGTCCTTGCACAGGCATAGACAAGTCGGGACATGTCTGAACTGTGTCAGAGGGCAGTTAAGATACATAGGAGACTGATTTTGCTTTCTTACAAAAAGTGGACTACTGCATGTTTATTACTTTTAAATGTCTACTACTAAATGTTTACTACTACTATTAAATGGTAGAGTAGACACTGGAGAGACAAATTTGGTGTGGATCAGAGTATAAAACCAGTGTGTAGAATTTTGTATAAACCTCCTTTAGGAAAAAGAGTGGACATCTTCAGTTGATAATTTTATACGGCGCAGTTGCTGTTAATTCTTTTGTGAGTGTTATTAATCCGAATGTGTGTAATGCGTGTCCTTTCTGTGAAAAAAGAGAGACAATCTTTCATTGCTTTATGGAGTGTATAAGATTGTGTTATTTTTTTTTTACTTTATCGAATTGTTGTTTAGTAAGTAAAATTAAGTTTTTGCTTTTCAAAGTTTTATTCTTGGCTATCGATATGCAGCAAAGAATATAATAAAATGTCAACTTTTAAATGTTATTATAGGTGAAGCAAAAATGGCAAAATATTTAAGCAGGAGGAACAAAATCGAAGGGTCTGAAGGATGTGAAGTTGTGTCTATTAAAAAACAAACAGGACAAAATCAATAGTGTGGATTGATTTTAAGTTTTATAAGATGATGAAAGACTTCATGTTTTTTTCTTTATATGATGTTATAATGATGCAGTTTCTTCTGTTGTAGATGACCTTTTATTTTTTTCTTGTGTGTTACAATGAATATCTACAGTAGAGGATTAGCCAAGCAATAATAAAAAAAGGTCGAGATCAAAGTCATTATAAGGCGAAATTAAACTCGTTAAATTCCGAGAATAAAGTCGTATTTCGAGAAAAAAAAACTTGTTCAGTTTTGAAAAAAAAGTTGATTAACTTATTCAGTTTCGAGAATAAATTTGAATTTTGAGAAAAAGGTCTAAATAATCCACACCTTGAGGATCAACAAGTTAAATAATCCGTTTTATGGTATCCTGGAAAACCACTAAACCTTGATGAATCGCTCGTAGGTGAAGCCAGCGATAACCTTGCATTTGTCCACTGGTTGTCATTTCATGTTGGACAATAGCGAGAACATCGCGCAAATTGCATTGATTTTTTTCTTCTAAACAGACCTAGCCGCTTGCAAATTCTCTTTAAAGGTTGTATGCTAATTATTATTAGTCTCAATTAGCTAAAGTTGATAGTATTTTTTTGTTACTGAATGAATGCGTTATTCTCTACATTTTATTTAGACTTTTTTCTCGAAATTTAACAAGTTTAATTTCGCATTATAATGACTTTAATCTCAAGATGAATTTTTTTTATTTTTTTTATTATTGCTTGCCCTAATCCTCTTCCGTCTTAGGTAATGTGTATTATTGTGGTTATATTTATATTGGAATTGTGCTGTGTATAAGAATTATAAAATAAATGTTGTTCAAATAAAAAAAAGATTCTCTCTCTCTCTTTCTGTGTGTGTGTGTGTTCTTTGTGTCATTAGTGTAAGAACAGGCTCAAATGTTTCTGTGTCTGTGAAAAGTGACTGGTCAATAAATCCACCACCACTCTTGAGTGAGAAAACACCATCACCAACCAAAAGGTACAGTTTGTCATTAAAATCGGAAAGATTAGCTGGGAAACTGTTGGATGTTTTCAAGCAGAAACTTGCGGTAGGAGAAAAGTCTTTCCTTGTGAGTTATGGTGAAGTGTAAGAAAGCCCAACAATGCCCCCTGGAGGTATCTTTATGTATGTGACTTTTTTGGTGCTTGCACAGGCATAGACAAGCCGGGACATTGATTGGATGTCTTTGATTGGAAAGAAGGCAGAATTAAGAGGTCTGCTCTGTAGTAAAGCACAGGGGGCATTGATCAGGTCTCGCTTTCAGAATTTTTCTGAAATGGATGCTCCGTCCAAGTTTTTTTTCAGTTTAGAAAAGAAAAATGGACAAAGTAGAACCATTCATTGTCTTCGGTCAGCCAATGGGCAAGAGCTCACTGAGACTGCTGATGTGCGCAGGAGGGCTGCTGATTTTTACAAGGACTTCTTCAAATGTGAGTACACAGAGGACCAAGAGCTTGTACAAGAGTTTCTCGGAGGCCTACCTCAAGTGCAGGAGGAGGCAAAAGAAAAGTTGGTGAGACAATTGACTCTGGAGGAATTGCGTACAGCTTTAATGAGCATGGAAAATGGCCGGGCTCCAGGGTTGGATGATCTAACGGTTGATTTCTACAAAGCTTTCTGGGATGTGGTGGGCAGTGACCTGTTGGAAGCTTTCTGTGACAGCATTGCCAAAGGACAGCTGCCTTTGAGCTGCAGGAGGGCGGTTTTGACCCTTTTACCCAAGAAAGGAGACCTCAAAGAAAACAAAAACTGGAGCCCTGTGTCTTTACTTTGTGTTGATTTTAAGATTTTATCGAAGACTTTGGCCAACAGGTTAAGAAAAGTGATGGAGCAAATCATACATGCAGATCAGTCGTACTGTGTACCGGGCAGATCGATAACAGAAAACATTGGTTTAAAATGAGAGTAAAAATTACAGGCCAGAAATTTGGCATGATTTCATTAGATCAAGAAAAGGCCCTTCGACCGAATTGAACACCAATATTTATGGAATATACTTGATTTTTTGGGGGGTTTCCACCAATTTTTATTGAAATGTTTAAGGTGTTGTATGGTGACATTGAAAGGGTTGTTAAGGTCAATGGTGGCTTGAGCGCCCCTGTAAAAGTTAAAAGGGGAATCAGACAGGGTTGTTCCTTGTCAGGCATGTTGTATTCAATTGCAAATGATCCTTTTTTATGTAAATTGAGAGATGGTTTGGAGAGTTTGTTTTTTTATCTGCCTATGCGGATGATATAATGGTAGCTGTTAAAGGAAGAAGTGATGTGGAAAAAATCAAAGGGGTGTTTGAGAGGTATGGTAAAGTATCGTCAGCAAGAATAAATTGGTCTAAATGTACTGCATTAGAAGTGGGTGGGTGGACTCAAGGAAAACCAGAATTACCAGGTGGACTATCATGGGTTAAAGGGGGCGTTAAATACTTGGGAGTCTATTTGGGTGGTGACCAAACTATGATGAAAAATTGGGATGGTGTTATAGAGATGGTTGAGGGAAAAGTTAAAAAATGGAGGTGGTTATTACCACAGATGTCATATAGAGGACGCTCCTTGATTATTAATAATTTGGTGGCGGCATCATTATGGCATCGGGTGGCAGTACTTGAGCCACCTGCAGGTCTTCTGGAAAAAATCCAGGCTTTAATAGTTGATTTTTTTTTTTGGAAAAAGAAGATGCATTGGGTACCACAATGTGTGTTGCATCTAACAAGGGATGATGGTGGACAAGGTCTTCTGCATCTAGAAAGCCGTAAAACAGCGTTTAGATTTCAGTTTATTCAAAAAAAATATTTATATGGTCAAAGTAATGGGAAGCGGGAACACATTTTATTTTGGAAAAAGTAGGAGGTTTGGGGTTAAATAAAAGTGTTTTTTGGATTAACTGTGAAGCAGGAGACATAAAAGGCCTTCCCTTGTACTATCGAAGTGTTCTAAAAGTCATTAGTAAGAACTGTAAGGACTATGCCAGTGTCATCTCTTCATTGGCTTCTGGAAGATCCTTTAGTTAAAGGGGCAAGATTGGATGTTGCTGGACAAACAATGCCTGGAATGATGAAAATTTTAGTAACAGCAAAAATGATCACCTTAAGAAGACTACTGGAGGTCGCTGGTAATGACTTTGATAACGTGAGCTTGAGCACAAAGCTTGGGACTCCAGTCACAGAGAGTGGTGGTTCGGTTTCTGGACAATGTAAAGAAAACTCTGGATCATGAAGACAAACTTTTAATTATGGAATTCGACAGTGGACGATCTGTACCAGAAGTAAAGGACAGTTTTCCAAACATGGATATTGCACCAAAGTTTACTGAAGAGGAAAGTTGCTTGGGACTAAAAGATTGGAAAGGTTGGATTTTTGCTCTGTGAATGGAAAAATGTTGTGTGAACTATGTGTTAATGTTAAACAAGGAAAAATTGGAAGTGCGGGTTGAAACACCATGGGCTCATTTTGGTGTTGAAAATGATTGTAAACCTGTATGGAGGAATATGTACAAGCGACCATTGACCAAAGCAAATGGGGATTTGCAGTGGAGAATACTGCACGGTATTGTTGCCGTAAATGCGTTTGTTCGCATGATTAATTCAGCAGTTGATAGCAAATGTCCTTTTTGTGATCAAAGGGAAACTATTTTTCACTGTTTTGTACATTGTGATAGGCTTAAAAACCTGTTTTTAAGCTTAATGTCATGTTTGTGGATTTTAAAGTAATATTTTCAAAGGTTGGTTTTATCTTTGGGTTCAAGTTTTGGGGAAAAAAAGAGGAAAAAAGAGCAACCTGTTAACTTTGTTATTGGAAAGGCGAAAATGGCTATTTATCTGACAAGAAAGGAAAAGATAGATGGTGAAGTTGGTTGGGATGTAGTACAAGTATTTAAGAGTTTAGTAAGAGTTAGAATTAAATTTGATTTTTTATTCTATAAAACTATGAATAATATAGAGGATTTTGAAAATGTATGGAATTACAAAGAAATGCTGTGCTTTGTTAGAGATGATGAATTAATTTTTGCTAAATGTCTAGAGTAAGTGTTTGTTATTGTTTTCAAATGATTTAGACAATTAAAGTGTTATAAAAATCAACTCTCTCTCTCTCTCTCTCTCTCTCTCTCTCTCTCTCTCTCTCTCTGTGTGTGTGTGTGTGTGGTGTGTGTGTGTGTGTGTGTGTGTGTGTGTTCTTTGTGTCATTAGTGTAAGAACAGGCTCAAATGTTTCTGTGTCTGTGAAGAGTGACCAATCAATGGATCCACCACTACACTTCAGTGAGAAAACACCATCACCAACCAAAAGGTACAGTTTGTCATTAAAATTGTAAAGATTAGCAGGGAAACTGTTGGATGTTTTCAAGCAGAAACTTGCGGTAGGAGAAAAGTCTCTCCTTGTGAGTTATGGTGAAGTGTAAGAAAGACCAACAATGCCCCCTGGAGGTATCTTTATGTATGTGGCTTTTTTGGTGCTTGCACAGGCATAGACAAGTCGGGACATGTCTGAACTGTGTCAGAGGGCAGTTAAGATACATAGGAGACTGATTTTGCTTTCTTACAAAAAGTGGACTACTGCATGTTTATTACTTTTAAATGTTTACTACTAAATGTTTACTACTACTATTAAATGGTAGAGTAGACACTGGAGAGACAAATTTGGTGTGGATCAGAGTATAAAACCAGTGTGTAGAATTTTGTATAAACCTCCTTTAGGGAAAAGAGTGGAGATCTTCAGTTGATAATTTTATACGGCGCAGTTGCTGTTAATTCTTTTGTGAGTGTTATTAATCCAAATGTGTGTAATGCGTGTCCTTTCTGTGAAAAAAGAGACAATCTTTCATTGTTTTATGGAGTGTACAAGATTGTATTTTTTTTTTTTTTACTTTCTCGAATTGTTGTTTAGTAAGTTAATGAAGTTTTTACTGTTCAAAGTTTTATTCTTGGCTATCGATATGCAGCAAAGAATATAATAAAATGTAAACTTTTAAATGTTATTATAGGTGAAGCAAAAATGGCAAAATATTTAAGCAGGAGGATCAAAATCGAAGGATCAGAAGGATGTGAAGTTGTGTCTATTAAAAAACAAACAGGACAAAATCAATAGTGTGGATTGATTTTAAGTTTTATAAGATGATGAAAGACTTCATGTTTTTTTATTATATGATATAATGATATAATGATGCAGTTTCTTCTGTTGTAGATGACCTTTTATTTTTTTTTTCTTGAGTGTTACAATGAATATCTACAGTAGAGGATTAGCCAAGCAATAATAAAAAAAAGGTAGAGATCAAATAGCCTGGTTCCACCAGACTCTAGTTCATTTCATTTCCACATAGTACTGAAGTAAAATGAAATTGAGCGGAAGTGCGTAGGAGGGCGCAGCCAGGCTAGAGATCAAAGTCATAATAAGGCGAAATTAAACTCGTTAAATTCCGAGAATAAAGTCGTTGTATTTCGAGAAAAAAAAAAACTTGTTCAGTTTTGAAAAAAAAGTTGATAAACGTATTCAATTTCGAGAATAAATTTGAATTTCGAGAAAAAAGGTCTAAATAATCCACACCTTGAGGATCAACAAGTTAAATAATCCGTTTTATGGTATCCTGGAAAACCACTAAACCTTGATGAATTGCTCGTAGGTGAAGCCAGCGATAACCTTGCATTTGTCCACTGGTTGTCATTTCATGTTTGATAAAAGCGAGAACATCACGCAAATTGGATTGATTTTTTTTTCTTCTAAAAAGACCTAGCCGCTTGCAAATTCTCTTTAAAATTTGTATGCTAATTATTATTAGTCTCAATTAGCTAAAGTTGATAGTATTTTTTTGTTACTGAAAGAAAGTCTAAAATATAGCTAGACTAAGTGATCCAACTCTGCCATGTCCTCTAGCGGTAGGCAATGAACTCTGATCGAATACGTTATTCTCTACATTTTATTTAGACTTTTTTTCTCTGAATTTAACGAGTTAAATTTTGCATTATAATGACTTTAATCTCAAGATGAATTTTTATTTTTATTATTTCTTGCCCCTAATCCTCTTCCGTCTTACGTAATGTGTATTATTGTGGTTATATTTATATTGGAATTGTGTTGTATATAAGAATTATAAAATAAATGTTTTGTTAAAATAAAAATACAATTTTCTCTCTCTCCCTCTCTCTCTCTCTCTCTCTCTCTCTCTGTTCTTTGCGTCATTAGTGTAAGAACAGGCTCAAGAGTTTCCGTGTCTGTGAAGAGTGACAATTCAATGTTTGAACCACCAAACCTCTGTGAGAAAACACCATCACCAACCAAAAGGTATGTCATGAGTTTTACATCACATGTGTTAGCTAATTTCTCCATCGTGTTGTATGTAATAGAACTTCACTGAAAAAGACAATAAACCAAATCACCTGTATATATTTTTTTCTTTCTCTCTTTGGGTCATTAGTGAAAGAACAGGCTCACGTGTTTTGAGCTTTGTGTCTGTGAAGAGTGAACAATCAAAAGGAGAGGTCCCTAACTTTAGTGAGAAAAAAATATCATCTACCAAAAGGTATTTCATGTGTTTTACATTGTAGATTTGTGTTAACTGTGATACAATGTAATAATAATGTGATAAGCTACTCTTTAAATGTCTTTCAACTTTAAAAAAAAATTGTTTGGCCTTCCTCATAGAGGATGATGTTAGTATTTGAAAGGGTTTTAATATTGGGATTGGTATGTACATTTTCAAAAACATTAATAATTGATAGTCATTAAAAGAAGCAATCAAGTATATAATTAATTTTTACCAGGAATACTGCAAAATGCACACAGAGAACTTCTGGATTTAAAGTTTACGCAAAATGTTACATCTGGTTAAGACATGGTTTATGGCTCACATATATTTAGCTCTGTGTCTGTGAAGAGTAACTATTTAAAAGGTGAAGTATCAAACTTGTTGCTAACAATAGACTGTGTTCGAGTATACATCATTGGCTAGTTAAAACTGCATTTCCCACCAACTTTGTTTCTGTATTGATGAAGGCTGGGTAATAAAAACCTTCTGTTTTGATTGTGGTTTGATGCAAATGATAAAGACAACTGTGTTCCTGATAGATTCCATGTTTTCTTTTTTATGCGTGATTTAGTTATAAAGAGCAGAAGACTACAGTAAATATTGGTGCAGAACTTACGCGATGGCAAGCTCTAAAAGCACAGAAGGGATTGAAGAGTGATGTGGAACTGGCAACTTTTCTTCTCAACAGGTGAGAACTCAATATACCACATTTAACCTGCACTGTTTGATTTACAACATAAATAAGCTTCCATGCCAATGCCAGTTGACCGACTCACTCTGCCATGTTAATGTTATAGCCTCTGATGGTCCCATTGTCTTTAATATAAGCAAGGCTAATACTGTCATAACCTCAATATAATTAAACAATTTACTTTTTGATCTGTGGGTAATGAGACATAAGTCATGAGACAATGGTGTAGACAGTTAGCTAAAATGGACCTACTGTATGTTATTTAATTAAATGGAATGCATGTGTTACACTAGGCTACTTATGTTGCTTGTGAAAGTGGGCAAAAGCCAATCGCTCTGAAAACAACCAACGCTATATCACGACAAATTCATACAAATTCGTACGAGTGATTAAAAAGTGGCTAATTCGTACTAATTCATACGACCTCACTCGTACGAATTCGTACGATTTGTCCAAACCCACGTGATGGGTAGGTTTAGGAGCGAGGTCAGGGGTAGGTCATTCGTACAAATTCATATGAATTGACCAACTCGTAAAATATGTATGATTTAGAAAAAATCGTTCTAATTCGTATGAGTGAGCGAGGTTGTACGAATTGTTTCGAATTAGCCACCTCAGAAAATTCGCACACATTGTCGTGACTCGTGAGATCATATTGAACATTTGGTGTAAGTAAAATCCAGTGCCTTGCAGTCAGAACATAAATTTAAGTTAAACTACTTTGCACCCAGTTAGCATTAGCCAGCTGAAGAGGAAATGTGTGTAGCTAAAAATAATATTTTTTCTTGGGTGAATTGTGTGATAATTTTAGTTTTGGCAATTGTTTTCTCTATCTCCTGTTCACTGGTGTGTTTCACTTTTTGTCTAGGTGAAATTATCAAGGACATTTATGCTTGCCTTCATGTTGAGTTATAAATAATAATTGCTTACACCCCAATAGGAAAAAATCCCACTGTTAGTGCTCATCTCAAGAATAGTCTTGTATTGCGTAATGAAGCTAATTCTCAGCATACCACATTTGCCCACAAAGTACTTTTATCCTCAGATTGCTTTGGATGTATTAAAATGTTTTCTGGAAACATAGCATTTTATTTGTGTTTACTACATACACTGACCAAATCTATTTTCCTAACAGGGTTCAATATGAGAAATCAAACTCAGAATTCCAGAAGTACCGCCTCCGTAAGGAGTTCAGTGAATATCGCCTCAGGATCTTCCAGGTAGGTAAACCAAAACTGATATTTAAATTATAACGAGAGATTATGTGTCTTTGTGTTGTTTTGAAAAAATCAGCCTTTTTTTTTTTTTCCTTATTTCTGTTACTGATAATATTAGCATGGCTAAAGTCTGATTACACTGTATTCATCATAAACGGTGCTGTTTGTATGTAAAAGCCAAGGGCGCCGTAAAGGGGTGGAAGGTTAGGATGATTCTAAGGGCCCAGGCTGATTTATTTTTTTCTTATTTCTTTTCTATTTTTTATACATACTTTAAATGTGCTAGGCCCCCTCATGCCTTAAATGTGTATTTTGTTCGTTTTGACCATAGATTTAATATTTAAAAAAACAACTAATGTATTTACGGTTTCAGTCACACCCCTCCCCCTCACAATGGTTCATTCCACCTGCGCTGTCCGAGCTACAATTGTGAGTGTAGCGTCTCTTGCTCATTGTACTTGCTATGATGCTGGGCAGACAGTAACACACGCAGGCATGTCACATCAAAAATCAGGGCTTCAGAAACGGAAAGAAAAGAAGGAAAAAGAAGACGGAGAAGTCGAAGTCGACAGTATGTCGCACAGTTTTTCAAAAAGAGAAGTAGTTTGCCCCATTCCTGTAGTCCAAAACTTTCAGAGTTATTTTTGTTGCTTTATGGCCTACAAAGAGTCTTGTCTGAAAGTTTGAGTCCGCAGGACTTACCAGTGGCATCTGTTCCCTGTACAATACTGTGAACATTTAGAGATCAGGAACAAGTGCTGCACAATTTAGTGATAAAATCTAACTGAGATCTTTTTGGTTGTGATTTGTGAATTGATTTGAGTTCATGCCACACCATGTTTTTGTTTCATGTTCAGTTTTGTTTGTAATAAACTGCACTTGGGTTCTTCTCTACAACTTCCCTTCAGTGGATCCTTTACAAGTTTTTACAATTTCACAATTTTCTCAATTAAAATTTACTTTGCAAAAATCTTTTTTACTCTATTTTATGGGAAAAATGCAGGCGGCCTATAACAGTAAATAATTAAATATCAACACCAGTGGAGAAGAATATATGGATTTTCAAGGTTGCAGGAAACCTCTAATACATTTAATACAGTTAGTAGCTGAATAAAAAGCTAGAAATGTTTTGACATGAAATCTGAAGACAATAAACACATGGATGCCACAATAAAGTGGATCTATACACTTCATGCCATCTCGTGCATTTTCACAATAATAAATATATACTACAAAATAATATACAGTCTGCCTCATTCTGTGATAAGCCATTTCAGATCCCAAATGGAAGTTATTTCAAACACTCGAGTGACGTTATGAAGTGAGTTTAGAGTAAAACATGTAATGTTTAGTGCGTTTTGCTTTTCAAATGCACATCGTAAGCGACTTTAACTCACAGAGACTGAGACAGCAAAAACCTGTCAAAGTTTGTTTTCTTTACTTTACAAAAGCACAAAGTTTTGAGTGTACACAAATAAAAGTAGATCCTGATCAGTTTCAAATTATTGTATTTGAATTTTTAATTATTGTATGACAAAAAAATATATGATTATGAATAAATTATAGTATTTTAAGTTGATTTTGCTGCAATGTGGAAAAAATCCACCAAAATATGTCGGCACGTTTGTCGACCCAAGAGTGTTAATAAATACATTTATAATGAGTTTCACTTCAATAGTTTTTGTTGCATGCTAACTAATGTTCCAAAAATCTCTATTTCTATTTTATACCTTTACTGTTTATTCATATTTAATATTGTTTTTTAGGATCTTGAGAACAAATTAATCGTATTTTTGAAGAATGAGCTGGAAAGGTTTAAGAAAATATTACAAAAGGAGAACACACAATACTTTGTGCAGGACTTCAATGAGGGCATGTGTGGTATCAAAGAAGCAGCTCTTGATATCACGCTCTACTTCCTGAGAGATATGAAGCAAAATGACCTTGCAGAGACTCTAGAAGGTAAGATGCTCATGACAATCTGACATATTGTCACTCATATATTTTTAAGAGAAAAAAAGGTAAATTCCTTTGTGTTTTTGTTCCTGTTTGTGTGTTTAGATGAGCTGGTCCTCGTTCATCAGCGACAGCTGAAATTTAATCTGAAGAGGAAGTATCAATGTGTGTTTGAAGGAATTGCAAAGCATGGTGACTCCACTCTTCTGAATAACATCTACACAGATCTCTATATCACTCAGGGTGGTAGTGAACATGTCAATACAGAGCATGAAGTCAGACAGATTGAGGTTGCACTGAGGAGTGCAGACTCACAAGAGATACCAGTTCAATGCACAAATTTGTTTGAAACACCTGAACAAGACAAAGAGATCAGAACTGTACTGACAAAAGGAGTTGCTGGCATCGGGAAATCCGTCTCTGTGCAAAAGTTTGTTCTGGATTGGGCTGAAGGAAAAGAAAATCAAGATATCAGCTTCATATTTCCTCTTCCATTCAGAGAGATGAACTTAAAGGAAGAAAAACAAAGTTTGATGAGCCTTATAAGTCAGTTTTTCCCAGAGATAAAAGGACTAAACCTTGCAAGAAACGATAAATTCAAAGTCTTGTTCGTCCTTGATGGATTGGACGAATGTCGACTTCCTCTAAACTTTGATGGCAATGAGACGTGGCGTGACGTATCGTCACCAGCCTCTCTGGATGTTCTCCTGACGAACCTCATCAAGGGAAATCTGCTTCCTTCTGCTCTCATCTGGATCACCACCAGACCAGCCGCTGCCAGTAAGATTCCTCCTGAATGTATCGACCGCGTGACAGAAGTACGAGGATTCAATGATGCACAAAAGAAGGAGGAATACTTCAGGAAAAGGTTTACGGATGTGGATCTGGCCAACGAAATCATTGACAATGTTAAACAATCAAAGAGTCTCTTCATCATGTGCTACATCCCAGTCTTCTGCTGGATTTCGGCCACTGTTCTCCAGAACATTTTGGAAGAGAAAAGAAATAATGATCTGAAAATAAATCAGGCTGATGAAGCCTCCATAGCACTGCAGGAATCAACTATTGAAGACACTCCCAAGACTCTGACACAAATGTACACACACTTTCTCCGCTTTCAGATCCACCAGCAGAGCAGACGAAAGTATGATGTTTCCTTGGATAGAGATGCCATCCTTTCACTGGGGAAACTGGCATTTCATCAGCTGGAAAGAAACAACCTGCTCTTCTATGACACAGACCTGGAATCCTGTGGTATTGATTCCTCTAAAGCATCAGTGTACTCAAGCATGTGTACCCAGATCTTCAAGGAGGAAAAAGGGATCATTCTTGGTACCATGTACTGCTTTGTTCACTTGAGCATTCAAGAGTTTATTGCAGCCCTTTATGCACATCTGTTTCTAGACATAGAGAAGAAAAGTGTGTTTGATCAAGAGTCTGCAGAACAGGAAAACAACAATGACGCCATGATTGATTTGCTCAAGACTGCAGTGGACAAGGCGCTCGAGAGTGAAACTGGACATCTGGACCTTTTCCTTCGCTTCCTCCTCGGTCTGTCACTCCAGACAAATCGTCCACTCTTACGAGGACTGTTGACACAGCAAGATGACAATGACCAGAGCAAAAAGGAGATAGTTCAGTACATCAAGCAGAAATTTGAAGATAATCTGTCTCCAGAGAGATCCATCAATCTGTTCTACTGTCTGAATGAGCTGAATGATCAAACTCTGGTGAAAGAGATTCAGACCCACCTTAGCAAAGGAAGTCTCTCATCTGCTGACCTTTCACCTGCCCAGTGGTCTGCTGTGGCCTTTGTGTTGTTGACATCACAAGAGGAGATGGAGGAGTTTGATCTTCAGAAATTCAAGAAATCAGACAAGTGTCTCTTTAGACTGTTGGAAGTTGTCAAAACCTCCAAAACAGCTCTGTAAGTCATTTAATAAAGTAACATTTTTGCTCTCATCTAAAGCCCCGTTCACATTACACGCGATTATCAATGGTATCATTATCAATGGTGGTGAGCGGGTGACTTTTGGCGACACGCGCGACAGCGACCGGTGGCGACCGGTAAGGCGTGTCCAGCGACGCGACAAAGTTGAGAAATGTTTAACTTTATGCAAATGAAGGGCGATTTTCGCGATCGACAACCAATAGGAGTGAAGTCAGTGGAGTGCGTCACTCTTCAGTGCTGAGTCTGACCGAGGCAAGTTGAACGAGAAGCTCATTTTATCAGTCAGAATCTGTCCTATAATTCATGATATATCTCCGTGTACATACAGTGGTGTTCATCGTACTGACTCCGTGACTGAATGGTTTCAGGGAACCCAGATAGACTGGTATTTGCCCTTTTGCTGCAGTTAAATTGCCGCGATAGCAAAGAGCACTCACTGTTTCTCGTTCATCTTTAATATTATGCATTTTATGTACTGATTCTATTTATATTTAGACTTTCCTTACAAAATATTTGTTTGTAGCGGCAATAAAACGTATTTGTTGTCTAACATAGAGTAGCTTCCGTGAATGTCACTCACAAACATTACTAGGCAACCAGAAGTGGGGAACGCCCTCCAGCGCAGCCACAGGCGACCTGCAGCGATGAAGTCGCATGTAGTGTGAACGGGGCTTAAAAAGTACATTTATTAAAATCCATTTATAGTTAATTTTCAATCAACCCCAAGGGACATATTTACTAACAGCTTGCGTCAGTGCAATCCCTCTTTTGGCATTAAAAACAACTGTCAAGATTTACTAAAGACACACAGTGAAAAATTTGCACTCGACCTTATTTTAGAAGTTTCCCTTTCAGATGCTAAATTTATGGAAGGAAAGTAAAATGAATCCCGCAATGCGATACTAAGGTTTTCACTACTGAAATTACTGGTATTTCTGACCTTATTTACTGCCCCCCAAAAAGCATCTACCTGCTCTTGGTAGATTGCATTGGTCATTATGGAAACAAACAAAATTGATAACACTTACACTTTTAGCATCCATTTCAAGTTAATAACCCCCACATTCTCCATCTCGAGACACTTATTACGATGATAATGGCTTGCTACAGTACACAAGCACAAACTTGAAATACACTGTATGGCTTTAATGCAAAACTCATTTCCATTAAAGCTACAATATTCTGAATATTCTGTTTTTATCTTGCAGAATATTCAAAATAGTCTTATTAATTATTTGAAATGTTACTGTAGTTCACCATCCTCAGAGTATATTTACCATGAATCTAAAAATAATATATGAAAAATATATTTAATATTTGTATTCAGCAAATATATTGTATGTATTCAATCTTATTTTATATTTTGATATTTTCCTTCTTATAGGCTAAATGATTGTGACTTAACAGACAAAAGCTGTTCCGCTCTGGCTACAGTACTTGGATCAGATACCAATCTGAAAGAGCTGAACATGAACAATAATAATCTGCAAGATTCAGGAGTTAATGTGCTCTGCACTGGACTGAAGAATATAAAGTGTAAATTAGAGATACTGGGGTAAGTTGTGACACAACAGACAAAAAGTTTGTTAAATAAAATGGGTGTTAAATAATGTATAGAAATACTATGTATTTAGTTAATGTAAAGTTGAATTTACTAGTAATGGAAATCATGTAGAGTGTGACAAAAGGGCTGTCTTGACGAAATCTAAACATACTGTAAGTGGTCACAGGAGACGTTTAAAATGCATGGTAAAACCATGTGGAAATGGTAATGATTAAGATTAATATACTATATTAATATTCATGAGTACATTAATATACTCATTCAATATACAGTAGGTGGACAACCAGAATGTCGTTTACCGCCGCGGCAAGTGCCGCGGTAAATCTACCGTGGCAAAAATAAAACAGTCGTATTTCAAAGTCGGTGGCGAAATGACCACCAGGTGGCGCAAAGGGACATTTAGCGAAAGCAAAACGTAATTATGTAAAAGTAGCCTACATTTTAAATAGAATATAGCTTTAACTAGAATAGAAACTTTTAGGCTATAGGAGAACATTTTATTAATCAAAAGTTAAAATAGGCCTATCTCGCAGTCAGCGAAAATAAAGTGCTGCTTTCAATGACGCTAATGCGAAGACTGAAGAGCGCTTCTCTCGCGTGCGCACACTGACTGCTGAACAACCGAACTTCTGGGCTTTTGTCAGTGAGAAAAGTCGTGGTCGAGTGGTAGAACATTGGTACAATTATTCTGATGACACTGTTTCGAATCCCGCATAAACATGTATTAAAATTACCTTGCATTTCTATTTTACATTAAGGAACAAATCTCTTCCAACAGATTGACTTAATTTACATCTTCAAAAGCAGTTATGATAAAAAAAAAATTCCATGTAGATAAAAAAAAAAAAAAATCATAACCAAGCTAAGCAAGTTGCGATTTGCCGGTGGGGTATTTCCCCCTCCACAGTAATCAATGCTATAATTCGCCTAAATAGACAATATCAAATATATATTTTTAAATATGCAACACGCACGTTTAAACAACAAATAGCCTAATAAAATCTGAACCAGCGCTTCTGCGCCTGTATTGACACATAACATGCAGCGCGCGTTTCAGTTTCAGTGGCCTTAATAGCCTATTGTTCGACAAACGCGGCGGTGGTGACTTGAATTTATTTATTACTCATTAGACCGAACACATGGCTGAGTGGTAGAGCATAGGGCTACTGTTTTACCATTACAAACACATGGGTTCGAAGCTTGCTCAAACATAGATTACTTTTTATATTTAGGCTATTAATGCAGAAAGATTTGTTCTAAAACTCTGTTACACCATTTAGTTTTTTTGCTTATATTTATAAAATAAAATGACCATGCATTTCTATTTTAAACTAAGGAACAAATCTCTTCCAACAGATTGACTGAATTTACATCTTCAAAAGCAGTTATGCAAAAAATATAGAAAATAAAACTTAATGGGGTTCCATGTAGAATTAAAAAAACACCCCCCCCCCCTCCACAGTAATCAATGTTATAATTAGCCTAGACCATATCAAATATATTTATTTATTTATTTTTAAATATGCAACACGCATGTTTAAACAACAAATAATAAAATCTGAACCAGCGCTTCTGCTCCTGTATTTGAGAGATGTCAGTTTCAGTTTCAGTGGCCTTAATAGATTGATTCACGGCTTTTTAAAATGTCACGAATTGTTTTGAGGTGGTTTTGAACGAAATATTGAAGTTTATAATGGAGTATTTTTTTTTGACACACCACCACGCCCAGTGTAGGCCTAGGATCAAAAGCTACCCAATATATCGGAAAATATTTGAGTGGGTCAGACATGATTTTGACCACCAATTAAGTTTTGTTTTGTAGAAAGCTTGTAAATTTCGTTTCGGATAATTCTTTCTTCATTGTAATAAATGTTTCATCATCAAATTGACTGGATTAACACATTAGAAGTAAATATCAGACAATATAATCAGGACACAGAGGCGCAATATGAACTAGAAAGCTTTAAATGTCTACTTTTAAACAAAACATTTAAACACGAAAATAAATTGGCAACTCTCTGCGTAAGGCAGCAGGCTAATTCGAAGTAGCCTATGCGTTTAGGCCTATGCGCGTTCACTGCGAAGGCGAGTCAGCATCATCAACTTTATGCTGCTGACACAGACAGAAAACACTAGTTTACTAGAGTTTAGAGGAGCATGTTTGCAACAATAACACAATCAAACAGAATGTAAGCCCTGTGTGTGTGCATGTGCAGTTGTGTGTGTGTGCGTGACACGTTAAATGTTTTAGAATGTAACACAACATTCAAATGCAAATATGCGCCCTCCCCCACTTGAAAGCCCGTGTGTCCACCAAAGCGTTTTTCCACACGCCTGGCGTGTTTTCCCCAGAATTGTTTTCAATGGGAGCGACGCGTTTTTTTAAACGCCATGAGCGTAATCAAAGCAGCTCCTGAGATTAGACTAGCGTTTTTAGTATGTCCTTTTTTTCTTCGAACAATTCAAGAACAATATAGGCTATAGGCTACAAATTGAACATGGTTTATTTTTTGTAAAACTTTAAAACTGGCCTTTACTTTTCTTGACGATTCCTCGGTAGCTTTTGTTTGAAGGCATTCAGTTGCTCCAAAAACACTAACGTTAGAAACATAACTGCACTTTATCACAACGGATTAATAAACCGTACCCACGAGTTCCTAATCCGTGCTCTCAGATTTGTAAACCGTGCCCTCAGTTTTTGCAATCTGTACCCACAAATTCATAAACCGTGCCCACGCTTTCGCAATCCGTATGGGTTTGTAATCCGGACTCACGGGTTTGTGGCTCGTCCCCCAGAGTGTGCCGCATGATTCACAACACAGTCTCATGAAGATGCGTATCTCCTGTTTAGATGCGGGATGCATTGCATTGTTTTTAAAATCCTTTTTTAAAATGGATCATTTCTTGCATTTAAAAAAAATAAATACATTTAGGATACTTTTATTTTTAAAGTAAATTTTTAGAGGAAAAAGCTCAGTACTATAATAAGCGAAAATAATAATAATAATAATAATAATAATAATTAACACAGTTCAAAAACTGTAAAAGGTTTGGTTATAAGTTATAAATTATTTTATGTTAAATATATTACTGTCGTCGGTTAACTCATTCATAGTAGCCTAGTAATGCAAATAAAAATGCATTTAGGCTACAGGCCTATTTAGAAGACGCTTTTATCCACAAAAAAGAACAAAGCAATTCGTCAAATGTCAGTCTTAGACAATAATAATAGGCTACGATTCTAACAAACAAACACAGGTTTTAACGTATATCCAACTGTTTGTGTGCATGTCACGGCCGCGGCCGCAAACACTTGCATGTTCCTATCAACAGTGGAACAATTTATAATAATCTAGCATTTCTGGTCATACGGAAAAAAAAAAAATACATAATACATTATTTGCAACTACTTTATTTGTGTAAACTCACAATAACAAGAAAACGTCGTTATTTTTCAGACACATGCCTATAAATCACCTAAATCATCTCTCACATGCTCTTCTCATTTAGCACTGCGGGCAAAATATAGTTTTTAGAAAGTAAAATCTATTTTTTTTTTCATATTTATTTGCGAATATTTTAAATGTTTAATAAAGGCAAAAAGTCAGCCTATGCGTCAAAATCTTGTGTTTAGGCCTATATTTGTGATATTCTCAGCCCTGTTTTATTATTGTCTAACCAGGCCTATTATGACTGACATTTGACGAATTGCTTTGTTTCTTTTTTTTTTTTTTTTTATAAAAGCGTCTTATAAATATGTAGCCTAAATGTAATAATAATAGCATATTATTATTAGGCCTATTATTTGCGTTTATAACTTAAAATGAGTTCAATTAAGACAGGAATATGTAAAACAATTTATGAATGTTTTATTTTTATAGACCTATAACTTTGTGTTTGTCTTAGGCTATATTTATTTATTTATTTTTTTTGTAGCCTAAGTGAAGTCCTTTTAAAAACAATGCATCCCGCATCTAAACAGGAGGCCTGGTTGAATCATGCGGCACATTCTCGGGGACGAGCCACAAATCCGCGAGTCTGGATTACACACCCGTGAGTAGCCTACGGATTGCGAAAGCGTGGGCACGGTTTATGAATTTGTTGGTACATATTTCAAAAACTGAGGGCACGGTTTACAAATCTGAGAGCAGGGAATAGGAACTCGTGGCTACGGTTTATTAATCCGTGGGCACGAATTGTTAAACCGAGGGAACAGTTTGAGAATTCAGTGAGTAGCCTACAGTTTATAAATTGAAGGGACGGATTGCAAAAGCTACCTATTTAAGCTTCAAGAACGGTAGGATAAACATAAAAGCTGTCGGCCAAGAGCATGTAACGAGGTTCGATCTTGCGTCGTTTGGAAGTATATGAGGTTGAGGATGATGCGTTAACCACACAGCTATCGCTGGACTGCTGATGCGCTGTCGTCTTATACGATTCTAAAGCCTCATTGATGTAGCCTAATATGTTTTGACTGCAATGTTTTAAGGTTTCATTATTTTTTCAATTTAATTTCAGTATTGTGATTAATTAATTAATTTAACTACGTTTCACTTGAATTAATCTGCTACCATTTTTCAATCGCTCTGAAAGAGCCGCGGCGCAGCTGAAGATTACACAAAAAACGGACACTTTTCAAAGTCTGTGATTGTAGCGCCTCTTAGCGGCCAAAGGCAGCAAATACACCTCAACTTTTACCGCCGCGGCAAACCTGCGGCGGTAAAAACCACATTCTGGTTGTCTACCTACTGTATATTAATATACTCATCATGAAGCAATTTGTTGTCCAAATTGTACGTTCATATGACTCGTCTATTTTGCATTCGTTTTTTTTTTTTGGTTTTCTTAGAATGTATACAATGAAAAGCTGTTTATTTTCAGACTCAGTAAGTGTGATCTAACAGAGGAAAGCTGTTCAGCTCTGGCTTCAGTTCTCAGTTCAGACTCCTGCAGTCTGAAGTTTCTTGACCTGAGCAATAATAATCTGCAGGATTCAGGAGTGAAGCTGCTCTCTTATGGGCTAAAAAAGGGCTGTAAACTAGATAAACTCAGGTGAGTTCATGTCTAATATATTAAAGGTCTCTGGGCCTTTTATTTGTCTCCATATTCAGTCAGAAGTTTTTGTTTGAAAAAAAAAATTATTCATTTGTACAAGGACAAAATTCAGTTTCTTTTATGATTTAATATTCAGGTAAATTCATGTTACATTTTCTGATGTTCATTCCTGTTCTAGACTTTCAGACTGCAGTATTACTGAAGAAGGTTATACAGCTCTGGCTTCAGCTCTGAGATCAAACCCGTCACACCTGATAGAGCTGGATCTCACAGGAAATGATCCGGGAGAATCAGGAGTGAAGCAGCTTAATGATTTACTACAGGATCCAAACTGTCAACTGAAGACACTGAGGTGAAAAAGTGATAATATGCATGCTAACTATTTTTACAGAAACATTATTACAGTAAAACAACAAGCTGTTGTTGTCAGTAAATGATGACAGAATTTACACATTTGGGTGAACTATCCCTGTAACTTATATTAAAATATTAAAAAAGCAGACTTTTAGGGTTTTTAGCTTTAAATATTGTTATTCCAAACACCACTTTTAGTCGGGAATTTAATTGAGTCCTCCTTGAACTTCCCCTCTGCAGGTTTTTGGGTCCTGCTGCAGATGAAGCCTGTCAGTATGTGACTGGAATTGTGGGTAGAAACCTGTTAATCGAGAGAGAGCTGAATCTGAGTGATCTTGAACAAGGAGAAACACAAGTGAATCAGATCGCTGCTTTACTGCAGGATAAACACTGTAAACTTAACACACTAACGTGAGTATTTTGTCATTTTTTTATGGCACATTTAACGTTTCTTAAAGAAATCAGGTGACCAAAACACCATTTTTCAGTAATCACTGAATGGTAACATAAAGTACTTTGTGTTTGTAAATTCTCTCTCTCCTATTGGTCATTTTAGGCTGCGTAATTGTGGTCTAACAGAGGAAAGCTGTTCAGCTCTCGCTAAAGTCTTGAGATCAAACTCCAGTTTGAAAGACCTTGACATGAGCAACAATTTGCTGTCCGATTCAGGAGTGAAGAAACTCCAGAAAGGGTTAGAAAATACAAACTGCAAATTGGAGAAACTTGGGTAAGTAGATTAAATTAACAGGTTTTTATGTTGTAAATTACTAAAAACATTCTCTTTTGTAATTTTTTTGTAAGAATTACTCTTGTAAATTTAACAGAAAGAGAAGATTTTTCTTCTGTCAGCAGTTATGATTAATAATTTTTCAATGAACTATCCTGACAAGGAACTAACAATATCTAAACTTGATTTTTGGGATAAAATATCCATTTCAGTTGTTCAATTACATTCATTATATAAAAACATTATAATTATTATTATTACAAACGTATTTTCTGTAGACTCTCAGACTGCAGTATCACAGAAGAAGGTTATAAAGCTCTGGCTTCAGCTCTGAGATCAAACCCTTCACACCTGATAGAGCTGGATCTCACAGGAAATGATCCTGGAGAATCAGGAGTGAAGCAGCTCTATGATTTACTGGAGGATCCAAACTGTCAACTGAAGACACTGAGGTAAATGTTCTTGTGGCTCAAGTGGCTAAAATGACTAAAGGCTCTTTCACAAGCATGTGAAAATAAGTAATTATAGTTATGTAAATCCTCTGTCTCCAGGTTTTTGAGTCCTGCTGCAGATGAAGCATGTCAGTATGTGATTGAAATTGTGGGTAAAAATCCGTTACTCCAGAGAGAGCTGAATCTGAGTGATTGTGAACTAGAAGACACACGAGTGAATCAAATCGCTGCTCTACTGCAGGATAAACACTGTAAACTCAACACACTGCAGTGAGTATTGTTTTCATTTATTGTTAAATATTTTAGCATCTTAAAGAAATTAGATGGGCAATCATTTAATGTTGCCATCAAGTACTTTACATTTGTAAATTCTCCCTCTTCTCTTCAACATTTTAGGCTGCGTAATTGTGGTCTAACAGAGGAAAGCTGTTCAACTCTCGCTACAGTCCTGAGATCAAACTCCAGTCTGAAAGAGCTTGACATGAGCAACAATAATCTGCAGGATTCAGGAGTGAAGAAACTCCAGAACGCATTAGAGAATATAAACTGCAGAATGGAGAAACTAAGGTGAGTGATTTAAATTAACCATTTTTTTATCTATCACAATACATTTGATTTTGTTTAAAGTTGGATTCCTCTAGACAACTTTCCCCCCAATGGGATTATGCAATAAACATTTAATTTTTATATATTTTGCAGAATTTCAGACTGCAGTATCACAGAAGAAGGCTATAAAGCTCTGGCTTCAGCTCTGAGATCAAACCCTTCACACCTGATAGAGCTGGATCTCACAGGAAATTATCCTGGAGAATCAGGAGTGAAGCAGCTCAATGATTTACTGCAGGATGGACATTATCAACTGAAGACTATAAGGTAATTAGGTTTGTCCATAAGTTTTAAAAATGTAAAGTCCACTGTATGAAACTAGGTAAAAGGCTCAAATAGTTCAGTGTTGAATAAGAATAACTGGAAGAGGACTTTACTGAATTTCAATTAAAAGAAATTCAACACAACCATACAACTGATTTTCATTTCCCACTCAAGTTGCATGACAAAACATAATCAGATCAATAATTTGAATTAATTATGATTTCTACTATTGTAGAATTGCAAAAGACATCAAATTAATATTTTTTAATACATAAAAAAATCTACCTCATGTAGATTTTTAAAAAGTCCTGCAGCAGAGGAAGCATGTCAGTATCTTACTGAAGTTCTGGGTACAAGTCCATTACTTCTGACAGAACTGGATCTGAGTGAAGATAAACTCGGAGACCTGGACTGGGAGAAGCTCTCTGCTCTTTTAATGGACTCTCATAGCAAAGTGGAGAAAATCAAGTGAGTAAACATGATTTTAGACATTAAAACCTCTCTGTTTATTCATTATAAAAGACTGTCAGTCACATTTGTGAGAAGATATGAAGAACTACTGATTTTATGTATATTGAATAATAAATAATGCTCATTTTGTATTTAGGCTGAATAACTGTGAGCTGACAGAGAAAAGCTGTTCAGTTCTAGCTACTGTTCTCTCCTCCAAAACCATCCTGAAAGAGATGAACCTGAACAACAGCCGTCTGCTGGACTCAGGAGTCAAAGAGATCTGTGAGGGACTGAAGAATCCTGTGTGTGAGCTGAAGATACTGAAGTGAGTACATTTCTCTCAACCCCACAGCAATCACATAAATATTATATATTTCATGAATTTGCTTAGAATCTTGAGTCACCGATAACCTCATAATAGTGTTACCTCTAACTAAATGTAATACTAATAAAAACTGTAAATATCCAGGCCTATAATTACATAGTATCCTAAATCTTGGAAATAATGTAAGTATGAATACATTTATAACTCAGACCAACCATATGTTAAAATTACACTAGTTCTGTCCAATTAATTACTTCACATATAAATTACAGAATACAACTAAAAGTGTATAACCGGCATATCTGATTATGTGTTCATATATTCAAATTATGGATTCAGATTTGTCAAACCACAATGTTAATTGTAATTTACGTTTTAATTTTTTTAGACTTTCAGACTGCAGTATCACAGAAGAAGGTTATACAGCTCTGGCTTCAGCTCTGAGATCAAACCCTGCACACCTGATAGAGCTGGATCTCACAGGAAATTATCCTGGAGAATCAGGAGTGAAGGAGCTCTATGATTTATTGCAGGATCCAAAGTGTCAACTGAAGACACTGAGGTGAGTGTTCTCAATATAACAAATTGCAATAGATTTAAAACTTTATCTGGACTGGAAGCATTTAGGGCTGTCAACTTTAGTCGTTTAGTCGACTAATCGGTCGATGCCGTCGTGGTCGACTGACATTCTTATTGGTCGACCAGTTGCATTTTTTTTTATTTTTTTTTACCAATAGAAGGAATTTTTCAATGACTTACTCCTTGATATTTATTCATTTATAAGCAGTTATTTATTACTGTATTCTAAATATAATTAGCCTATGTTTTGTCCCCAACTTTAAAATGCTTTAATTTAGGCTATTTTTGTAACTGCGCCACAGTTTAGCGCACACACATAATACACTCGGGAACCGCACCTGTGGCTGGCTGCGCTGCTGCTCGCGCTCGGTAAGGGATGCTGTATTCATTCAGTTAGAACGCTGCTTGTTTTGGCTTTAGTCGACAAAATGTCCAGGAAATATAAATCTTTTGTCTGGCTGCATTTTAAAACAAAGACGACAAGACTGTGGAGGGAGGCGATCGCGTTGCCATTATGAGCGCGCAAGTCGCGCGCCTACATTTAAAATCGAACTTGAGCGCGCAAAAGACGTGAGCAGCCTTTTAACGGCTATATCATGCTGACTCAATAGATTGTGTTTTCTTAATGTTTTCGTTTTTATTTGTACACTTGACGCATTTGAAAATAGCCTAAATAATGCAACAAAACGAAAATAAACCTATACGCGGTCCTACAGCCTATTATAGGATTGTTTTTAAGTTATTTGGGTTTTTTTGAGTGTTGTTTAAAGCGCCTTGATCGTCAGGACTAAAGTTAACCCATAGCTTTGAAAGTAAAGAAGAATATAAAGCCTGTATAAACGAGAGCTTTTGTTGGGATTTTTCATTATGTGGCAGATAGCAGTTATATTTTTTGCAGCGTGTGGTGTGGTCAGGTGCGCGATTGGGACTGTACTATAGACCTAGGACAGAGCTCTTCACTTTTTGCAGTTAAAAAATCACTTAATTTTCAAAGAATTGTATTATTATTATAGTTTTATTTATTTGTGATGTTTTTTCGTTGTTGTTTTATAAATGCTCAATGACAATTGTTTAAAAAATGTTTAATCAAAACATCACGTTTTTTTTTTTGTTTTTTGTTTTAGTCGACTAATCGTTGAGCAGGACTCGACTTTGGTCGACTAAGGATTTCTTTGGTTGAATACAGCCCTAGAAGCATTGATGTCAGTTTAAAAAAATATATTAGTAATAGATTTTAATTCAAATTAACTTTCATATAACGGTTTAATCGGAAATGTTAAGACCCCTAACATTAAAAATAGAAAACTAAATATTTGCAAATTTTCAGGCTAAAAAAGAAATAGAAAGACCCCTAACATTAAAAATAGAAAACTAAAAATTTGCAAATTTTCAGGCTAATTTAGCTACTTTTAAAATGTATTCAGCAATTTTTAGCACATTTTGAAATATATGAACTGCACAAGCTATAATGTGCACTCTAGTGTCATGATGTATGTCATGTTTTCACCATCTGCTCACTGAAATTGAATTATCTATGATCAGTAAACTTAACAGGTTAAATTAGTAACCATACCTGGAAACTCATTCCTTTCCCTTTTCTTAAGAAAATCACATAAATTAAATAATCACATAAATGGTCTATTTCAATGTCAGAATAGTGAAATTTGCTGAAATGTCCATTTTCTTTTTCTTAAGAAATGGTTTAAAAGCAGCAGTTTGATGTTTATCATTTTAAACATTTTTTTTATCATTTGTAAAGTTTGGAGTTTTGTCAAAACTTCTATTGTTTTAACTGAAAAATTGTCTAAATCATTGTTTATATTTTCATTTAACTCTTTCCCCGCCAGCGTTTTAAAAAAAAGTTGCCAGCCACCGCCAGGGTTTTTGACGATTTTCGCTAAATTTTAATGCCCCGCTGAATATTTTCTTCCATGAATATATGAAGATGATATATATAAAAATAAAGATCTGAGCCTCTGCTTTTAGGCAAAAAAAAAAAAACGTTTTTATTTTATCTTCATTTGTTCTTTTTTTTATTGCCTCTTGTACAGAGGTAGGTTTTGTCAAAAACACAACATTTTGGACAAAAAACTGAGAAAAAGGTATTTTTTATCAAACAAGTGCATTTAAAAGCAGAATACATTCAGATGTTGTTTCCTTCATATATAAAACTTTCCAAAATAAATTAAAAACATAAATAAATGTAAAATATATCAAATTTCCCAGGATGTAAGGGAAATGTAACTTTTACATTTTTACAATAAAACTTCTGCCTCTGCCTCTCTGTGTTCTACCTGTGAATAATGAATAATTGGAATTACAATAAACAGGCCTAGACACACACACACACACACACACACCTACAAATACATATTACAATGTGGTAAATGTGCACAAAGAGAGAAATAATTTGACAATTACACCTTCATATTTAGACAGCCACACATAAATGCCTGCACACACACACATAAATATTATAGTGTCATAATATTATACGATCTATCTGCGGCACGTCCATGGCTAGAACTTTCTGTGACAACATGTGCATCTCTCTCACTGACTACTTCGTCCCGATCAGATTCAGAATTATCAAATAAAGAGTGATCGGACTCCGAGTCCATTTAACCTCCAGTACTTCAGCCATATACCTCTGCATTGTCTGTCTGATACATTCTCACTACTCCACTGTTTGAGACGATTGCAATCTGTTTCTCTGATCAAAGAGTTGCGCACTCATTCAGAACATGCGCGCGGGTCTTCCTTACCGTATACCACCTAAAACACGGATACCCGGAAAATTCCGTGTTTGGCGGGGATGCGTTTTTTCATAAAACATGGAAAATTCCGTGTTTGGCGGGGAAAGAGTTAATGGTTTAGGATGTTACCATAAATTTGGAATTGGTTAAAACCCATGTTGAATTATAGAATTAAACCATCATAAGGAAACCTTTAAAATGAGCACTTTAAAATGAGCCCTTTAACATGCTAGTAAAAATAAGTCATTATATGGTGGGTAATGTCAATATTCTTCTCCTGTCTGCAGGTTTTTGGGTCCTGCTGCAGATGAAGCCTGTCAGTATGTGAGAGGAATTGTGGGTAAAAACCCATTACTCCTGAGAAAGCTGAATCTGAGTAAACATACACTTGGAGACACACAAGTGAAACAGATCGCTGCTCTACTGCAGGATAAACACTGTCAACTCAACTCACTGATGTGAGTATTGTGTTCATTTATTATTGTATGTTTACAGTCTTGAAGTGTATTAGTTTATGTGTAATCCAATAAGTATATAACAAACTGTAAACTGTGAAAACTGGAGTTTTCTCCAAACAAAGCTCAAATTTACCTGGATAGACTTTTGCGAAATAGGCCACTGAGATCAAACTCCAGTCTAATGCTTCTGTCAGATGATGAATTATGTTTTTCTTCTCTGATCAAAAGATAATAATAAAATGCATTTCAACCTTTTTGATAAAAAATCTTAAATATAGAATATGATATATTAAATATATACTACATGATGTGTATATATATATATATATATATATATATATATATTCTTTAGACTTTCAGACTGCAGTATCACAGAAGAAGGTTATATAGCTCTGGCTTCAGCTCTGAGATCAAACCCTTCACACCTGATAGAACTGGATCTCACAGGAAATGATCCTGGAGAATCAGGAGTGAAGGAGCTCTATGATTTACTACAGGATCCAAACTGTCAACTGAAGACACTGAGGTGAGTGTTATTAATAATAACGTTCTATAGTCTTAAAACATTACAGACGAAGGAGAATGATCAAAAGACATTCATAAAAGCTTTGATAGTTTTTTTATGAAAGACATTCATAAAAGCAGGTAGTGTCAATGCACTTCTCTTCTGCAGGTTTTTGAGTCCTGCTGCAGATGAAGCCTGCCAGTATGTGACTGGAATTGTGGGTAGAACACCGCTACTCCTTAGAGAGATGAATCTGAGTAAACGTGAACTAGGAGACACACGAGTGAATCAAATTGCTGCTTTACTGCAGGATAAACACTGTAAACTCAACACACTGATGTGAGTATTTCATATGTTGCAAAATGTTATGTTACGTTTAATAGTAATACAGTAGTTGATAGTTCTATTTTGTCATTTGTTAGAATTAGAGCCACAATAAAATTATTCATTAAAATGAAAAGGCTTTGTCCAAGAACTCCGAGGAAATAAGTTACATCAAACTTTATAGTTAGCTAAACAAGACAATATTTTTTTTTAAATTATCTAATCATCAGTTTTTTTTAGGTAGGAAACAGGTTGTAGAATTACAGTAGAATATTTTTAGAAATATAAATTCTGAGCTGTATTTGTCACAAAATGCTTTTCAAATGTCACAGTACTGTAATAAGACTCAAACCTTTAACATCAGTGGGTCATCAATGATCTGAGTCATTGTTTTTTCTCGTTCTGTCTTCAGTCTGTGTGGATGCAGTATTACAGAGGAACAGTGTCTCATCCTGACTTCAGCTCTGAAATCAAACCCATCACACCTGAGAGAGCTGGACCTCAGTGGGAATAGACTACAAAACAGAGGAGTGAAAATCTTATGTGACATACTGAAGGATTCACACTGTAAACTGGAGAGGTTGAGGTAACAATGAGTTACAAAATTATATTTGTAAAAACTTCACATCATTTGTGCTTTTTGTGATGTGCTGAAATAAAAATACCATCTCTTCCTTGGTCTGTTCTTATTTTCGTCTCTCTTTCTCAATGTAGGCTAAGAGACTGCGGTATGACATCTGTAGGTTGTTCTGCTGTGACTTCAGCTCTGAAATCAAACCCATCACACCTGAGAGAGCTGGACCTGAGTGAGAATATACTAGGAGTTGAAAACCTTGGTGCTCTGCTGTGGAACCCAGAATTCAAGCTGGAAATACTAATGTAAGTAACATAGTTTACAGCAGCTACAGTGTGATTAAAGTTTACTTTTTATTATATATATTTATTTTAAGACATCATGGTTCAAGTTACATCATATGTAACACTCTACCTTTGCTCATTGATCCTCTTTATATTAAGTGTCTTTAAATGTCTTAGGTGATTCGGTCATTTTTTAAACATTTACTTTTTTTGTTGAAAATAATAAAATGAATGCCAGTCTATTGCTCTTAGTGTTACTGAAAAACTGAAAAAAAAAGTGTCGAGTTGTACTCGAAATGGAACAAGTGTGATGGTCAAAATTAGACGATGTCAATTAAAATAAAAGTCTGTAGCTCTTCAGTAAGGTGGTTATCATAGATCTAAGTCTTTTCATTTGCCTATATTTGTCTTCAGTCTGTTTGGATGCAGCATTACAGAGAAACAGTGTCTCAGTTTGAGTTCATCTTTGTGTTTAAACCCATCACACCTGAGAGAGCTGGACCTCAGTGGGAATGAACTAAAAAACACAGGAGTGAAGCACTTATGTGACATACTGAAGGATTCACACTGTACACTGGAGAGATTGAGGTCAGTAACATTCACCTAGAATAAAGTGAAGTGTTTGGGTATTTGAATAAATCAGAATTAACTTTTTTTTTCATGTACATGTAGGTTCAGATACTGTGATATGACAGGTGAGGGTTGTTCTGCTGTGACTTCAGCTCTGAATTCAAACCCATCACGCCTGAGAGAGCTGGACCTGAGTGGGAATAAACTAGGAGACTCAGGAGTGAAAAACCTCTGTGATCTACTGAGGAACAAACAATGCAAACTGGAAAAACTACAGTTAGTATCATTATATTGTGCTACAGTTACAGTGTGATCAATGTTTATTACGCTGTTAGGTAATTTTGTGATGATTCAGTATTAGTAGAAAGAGCAATGTTTCATATTCTGAAATCAGACAAATTATTTACGGTACTGTGAAGTGATAGAGAAGTGACAGCAGACTAAAAATTAGCATAACATGCATTATACTAGTGTTTGTTGGTCGTTGTCTTTGTATGGTGTCCTGATTTCCTGGCGCTTTCGTTTGTTCCTGTTAAGTGAAATTTGAAAACAAATGAACTATACTACAGGTCTGTATCCTCGTCTTCAGTCATCTGCACAAACCCTGACAACTAGATTATTTTAACAGAATTACAGCACTAATAGTACTTTTGACAACATCTATTTTTATTAAGAAACATTTGTATTTAGTGATGGGAAACTACACTTAACTAAATTGTGATTCATGTACAAAATTACATTGTTTTTCTCACATTAAAAAAGTACGTTAAAATGTACATTTTTTTAAATCATTAATATAGTTTATCATATATCATTAATAATGTATTGTCCAATTTTGCCAAAGTGAAGATTGCAAATCCTTAAATCCCAGTTATTCTATATTTGTTTATGGTTATACAATTAATTTTATAGACTTTACATGGATCTGAGTCATTATATTTTCTCTTTCTGTCTTCAGCTTGTGTGGATGCAATATTACGGAGAAACAGTGTCTCATTCTGACTCTGGGTTTGTGTTCAAACCCATCACACCTGAGAGACCTGAACCTTAGTGTGAATGAACTAAAAGATGCAGGAGTGAAGCACTTATGTTACATACTGAAGGATTCACACTGTACACTGGAGAGGTTGAGGTCAGTAACATTCACATACAAGAATCAAAACATGTTTAACCTGACATTTCTAAACCCTCATATACCCTGTGTGACTTGATTCCAGTTTAAATCTTGAGTTTTTAATTGCATTTATAGTATTCGTGGTTAAGTTCAAGTTGAGTGTTTAAAAAAATCACTTAGAATGTGTGAATCTGGCATTAAATATTTAAATGCTGCATGCAACTTATTACATCTGAGTGAAAAAAATCTTGTAAAGGGGGTAAGTGCATTATATTTGTGGCAAATTTTTCACTTTAATCTTTTTGCCAAGAAGATGATATACATTTATTGAATAAAAGATAAAATGTTTGTTTGTTTAATTTCTTCCGATTTAGATTAAGACACTGTGATATGACATATGAAGGTTGTTCTGCACTGACTTCAGCTCTGAAATCAAACCCATCACACCTGAGAGAACTGGACCTGAGCGGGAATAAAATAAAAAACAAAGGTCTGAAGCACTTTTGTGGCGTACTGAACGATTCAGAATATAAATTGGAGAGATTGAGGTGAGAAGCATTTATATCAACAATAAATATAATAATTGCACGTAGTGTTAGGTACGTGCCACCTAATATGGCCTAATAGTCCTAGGAAAGCAACTATCTGTCATTTTACATTGCAGTCTTTTAAATGTAAGTACATTATTTATTATAGCGGTGTGTCATAAAACAGTAGTGAAATATGGTAGCCTACTGTTGTGTATAGTGGAAAAGTATCAAAACACATTTTCGACCATTCTTTAGCAAGCTAAACATTTTATGACCATATATTTTTTCATATATTTTACATTACGTTATAAATGTAAATATATTGCACACTTAACATCATATATTTTTATATATTGTATAAAAATTGTGTTATATTTGAGAATATATTTCAAAAGTGAACAACAATGCAAATATATAAATGTATTTGGAATATATGCCACATTCACTTTTTACACTGTAAAATAATTCAATATATTTATTTTGTGTATGGGCTTCTAACTCTTCTACTCTACTCAGATGATCAGATCATGGGTGTCCAATCCTGCTCCTGTAAAGTTTAGCTCCAACTTGCCTCAATACAACTGTCTGGAGGTTTCTATAATGCCCAGAATTACCTTGATTAGCTGGTTCAGTGTAATTGGGGTTGGAGGTGAACTCTTCGGGACAGGGTTGGACAGGGTTTATAATTTAAAAATTTTTATCATAGTACTTAAATATTGTTATGAATTAGGAAATGGCTGGTATATTTTAACATCTATCAGTCACTTTGGCTGGTAGGCTAAAGATGTCATCACATTTATGTTTGCACAGTAAGATTTCATGGGCAAAAAAAATGTTTAGTCTATAGCTTTACTAAACACCGAGGTCACTGCCAAATCAAGCAAATTTGCATGCTGAGTGAGTTAAACAAGCGTTTTTACCCTTTCCACCGAAATGGGACTCTTATTCGTGCTAGAGAACAGTATGCGAATTTATCATTTACACATATATTTGTGAATTTAAATATATTATTTAGACTACCAGGGAAAATAAAGTGTTTGAATTTATGTGTCTTGAATGACATTTCATGGCATGGACATTAATTCACTGAATTAAAAATAGAAATTGAATGCCATGATGAGATGGACATTTGTTAAAGTGAAAGTCTCTTTCTCTGTCTTTTTCCAGCCTAAATGACTGTGGCATTACAGATGTGGCTTGTTTGGATCGGTGCTTGGCTAGGACGAAATCATTGCTTTTTTTAAAAGAGCTTGATCTGAATAAGAATAAGATAAGAAACTCAATGAAGCGGCTCAGTAAAGTGCTCAAGGACTCAGACTGTAACCTGAGGTGAGTAAACATATTTTTGTCATGTCACAATAACACCACAATTAATATGATTACAGGAATTGAATGGTAGTGTAATCTGTTATTAAAAAAGTAGTTGAAATATTGTAGTTGATATTAAATTTATTTATTTTAGACAACTTGGATTATTTTCTCTTTTGATTCCTCCTTCCAGGCTAGACAGCGAACAGACTCTTTTCAGAGCCGGTCCAAAATGCTGAGTGGCATTTTGGCATTCACTGAGTGGACGTGACACCATCAGATGAGGGATCTTCAGAAGAGCTTTGCTTTAGCTCTGTATTAAATATGTGATGACCTACCCATGAAACCTACCCATCACGTGGGTTTAGACAAATTGTACGCCACTGTTGGAGGATGTGATGTCTGTAACCAAAATCTACAGCATACATTATTCAACTATGAACTCTATTCGCAACTAACAAAATTAGCACAAAATAGAAAATCAGGGTTTGTGAAGTCAAGTCAGTCACCTTTATTTATACAGTGCTTTTTACAATTACAGATTTATACACAGCTTTACAGAGATAAAAGGAAAATGACGCAACAAAATTTGTTTCCAGAAGAAAATAGCGTCACAGTCCAGCATTTATATATGAAGAGTTCAGATGCAAAAGCCTCTAAGTGCCATTTGAAATTTTCTTCTAGAATGATCATTTTTATCAAGCTTGTATATTTAAGTTCAATAATTTCACTTAAATGGCAATGATAATTACCTATTAATTGTTATTTAAGTGAAATTACTGAACTTAAATAAACAGGTTTGATAAAAATCATCAATAAAGAAGAACATTTCAAATGGCATTTAGAGGCTTTTGCATCTGAACTCTTCATATATATACGTTCTTGAGAAAACTGTGATGTCATCGTCCAGCCAATGGCGAAAAATGCGGGAAAAAAGGTTAAAAGGCGACAGTGGCAAGGAATCAAAACTCCATCAGGTGACAGAATGAAGGAGGGGAAGAGTTTGTTATTAGTTTAAAATCTTAAGAAATCTTCAGAGAATCAGAATAGCGATTTTCTACATCTATAATATGGCAATGCATGACAAATAACAAACTAACGTGAAGTTTATTACACATTGTTATTAATTAAATGGTATATTAGTATATTCTACGTATGAGTATTTAAATGATTACTAATACTGAGCAAAGAGCAATAGAGCAAATGTGGTTAACATTAACAGAGAGTGACCCTTAATCATAGGAACAGTGTTAATTAACCCCCATTATATGGAATGTTCCAAGATCCAGATATAAAACGAAAGCAAAAGGGGATAGAGCTTGCCCCCAACTTTTTTTAGAGACTTAGGGGGGGTTGGGGGAATGACCACACAAATTGCATCCCTGTGACCTACAGTATGACTATATCAAGGTTAGAATTTGTGGATTGGTATTGTTACGAATTTGCTCAGAGACTGTTGAGATCCAAATGCAGCTTTAATTTAAGGGGTAATCCAAACACGTAATCCAAAGAACAGGCAAAAGGTCAAAACACAGTAAGCAGTCCAAACAAACTAAACAAAGAAACAAACAAAACAGGCAGGGACCAGAGGCAAGAGAGTAATCCAGGGAACAGGGCAAGATATCCAAAAACCAAGAGACAAGAAAACCGAAAGAATGATCAGAATTGCAGTGTAACACTTAAACAAGATTTCGCAAACAGTGAATGTGAACACAAGGAATATAAAGACAGACTAACAGGATGAGACACAGGTGAATGCAATCAGTGAATGAGGTACAGGTGAATGTGATCAGTGATGATGAGTACGGGCAGTGAGTTCTGGGAACTGTAGTTTGTGAGTGATAACAGTCTTATCTGGAGTGCCCTCTGTTTGCTCAAAAGGGCACTCCAGCTGTGACTGTTACAGGTATCATTCAATATATTTAAAATCTTTAAAAAAAAGAATCTTAACTGTTGCTTAAAAGTGTTCGTTATATGTTCATTTAATTCATTTTTATTACTAATTATTATTACTAATGCATACAGAAGAAAAAAGCTCAGACTAACAAAATAAATAAAGGCGCATGAATAGACACATGTGAGTAATGTTTTATTGTTGCTTTAGTATTCATAGGACAGAGTTGAAGAGTAGAGATGAAGCAATGTCTTTAGTACAAGGTATTAATCCTACAATATGGATTAAACTCATCTATTGAAGTAATTTAACTATTGGATTGCCAAATAACACTCAATTTGATCAGGTGACATAAATCGAAACTCAATGTTAAATGTGGGCTATTTTATTACTATTAATATGTCGTTTTTAGATTATTTTGTCATTTTACATTTGTGGACATTCCTATTACATATTATATTACCTACTGAAATAGTGTCACAAACTGCTTTTTTTCGTCATTTAGAGTAATTTATCCCGTCGGTAAAATAGCAACATCGCCCAAGACCCGCCCACAAAGTTACTTGCGCTTCACGCTTGATACTGCGTTTCAGATCGTTAAAGAGTAACTAAACACTAAAGGCCCATAGTCTAAGTTTATGTAACCGAATCCTATAGCCTTAACTTCTATTCATACTTTAATCTGTTACAATAATAACTAATGAACTGAGGTTTTTTCTCAGCCTTTCATTCACAATTACACAGTTACACAAAGTACACACTTAGTATTATTGTATTAGGTCATAGCTTTTTTCAATGATATCCATCTGGATGGTAAAATTATATCAGGCTTACCTAACTTAAGTGAGAAAACACCATCATCTACCAAAAGGCATGTCATTCTTCATATAGCCCTGCGTTAGCTAATTTCTCCACTGTGGTGCATGTGATAGAACTTGTAAACACTGTGATAGATTAATCTCAGAACAATATTTATGGGAAGCTGCTTCTCTATTGAAGTTTAGAGCTTCTTTCCATTACCACAATTACACAGGTAGTCACTAGGGGGCATAAAATCACCATGGAAAGACACAAGGCAATCAAACAAAAAACTGTCTATTGCCATGAAAAGAACAAATGTATGGCTATAAACCACATTCAATTACACAAAACGCTCTTCGAATGAGACTGAAGAATCTCCTTTAGGAAAGTGTTTTTTCCTCTCTGCTCTTTGTGTCATTAGTTAAAGAAATGTTTACCAAATGTACGTTTAAAATGGCTTAAAAATGTTTACCAAAGGGTACTTTGTTTCTTATTTTTGGTCACACAGAATGTGTTTCAACATATTTTGGTGAACATTTATTATGAAATATTATAGTTCAAATATTTATCAGAATATTCATTTTATATTTTTATTAAGATGTTTAACTGTACTTATTCTCACAAAGAAGATATGCAAAGAGCAGTGATTTAAAAACCTAAAGGGAGCGAAAAAAATCGAAATTCTGAAGCTATATATATTTGTCCCCGAGAGGAAATTAGTTTTCACTGTAGATGCGTATATAACACAAATATGTTAAGTTATTAACTTATCACAATAAAACAAAAAATATTCACAACACAACAAATATAGCATAAGTAACGTATATCAATGGCCGGTTTCTATGTATTTGGAGTTCGTATAGATACAGGAACAAAACTCTTCATATCTTGCCTTTCTACACATCGGTAACCTATACCTACGGCCAGAGGGCAAGGGGATAAAATATTTATAGAGGGGGTGGTCTGGGAAGGCCTTTATTAATGGCCGTGTGGAGTTCTTTTGATGCACTTTTTTGAGCTTCAAACTAATGGCTGCAATCCACTGCCATTATAAAGCTCAGAAGCAGGGTGTTTATTAATATAACTCTGATTGTATTCGTCTGAAAGAAGAATGTCGTATACTCCTATGGCTTGATTAATCATGGGAAACTTTTCATTTTAAAGTGAACTACTCCTTTAACAAAAATATCCTACCCTTTAACAATAACTTAAAGAGCTAATGCTTCCTTTTTCTCTTGGTTAAAAAATTGATTTCTCTTAAAATTTTTAAAGTGTTTGGTTACACTTTATTTCGATAGTTACTTTAGTCGTTCTACTAATTATAAGTAACTTTTCAACTATGTGTCAACTAACTCTCATTAGTATATTATAGTAGACTGTTAGGTAGGCTTTGGGTTAGGAGAATAAGTTTACTTGTAGTCGCCAAGTTAGTTGGAGACCCAAGCCGAGCTGAGGAGACAGAGCATATAGGCTATATATATATACATATATACATGTACATATTTATATATTCATTTGTATTAAGTTAGTTATATCTGTCTATAATGCACACATAAGCAAAACAAATCCTGCAAAGAAGCATCCAAGAATTTCATTATGTTTGTTGTTCTGTACATGAGACAATAATGCTTTGAGGAGTCTCTTCTAGCATCTAAATAAGCTTTAGTATTTACCAGTTCACAGCGTTTATGTACCCATCCTCCTCCTCATCTGAAGGATTGTTTCATCTCCCGGCAGTCTATCTAATGCATTTCGTTTAGTGATTATAATCTTAACTTTTGCCATCGTATTGCATTGTAAGTTATATTGAAAATATAAAGATGAAACCCTGATTATTTTATTTAGTTTGAAACGTTCACTAGTTCACTAATCACTAGCCAGCTTTATTTAGTGAGATTCTCCTGTTACAAGTGAACTTAAAATTTCACAATAAAATTTATGGCCAGAATATTATATGAAGACATTAGTTCTCATCTCACTGACAGTTATCTGTCTTAACTGACATACAAATCTTCAGCAGAACTAAGTGTTAAGCTCTATGTGTGATTGCTTTTCCTGCTGTGATCCATTATTCCACTCTGTACTCCACTATATTCCCTGATCCTCACCGCTGCTGAGACTTTCCCCGGCAAGTGTACAGATTATGTAATGAATGAATAAATTATCTTTATTTGACAGTACAAATTATGCAGATGAATTAGACAATATTTTGCCATTGACATGACTTCCTAATCAACCTGAATTCACCCTACAAATATTATTTAATCTACTTATTAATTTATTGATTCGTTCCTGAGGCCGAGGGTCAGTAGTTAAATTTGTTTTAAAATAAACGATTAACATAGCGACTTAATGTAAGATATTTCCTCATAAATAGGCCTAGTTCAACAAATTAAAACTGCTCATTCACACAGCCACTTTTTCCACCTTCGATGTGAGGTGTGATGTATTTATTTATTTATTTATTTATTTGTATGTTATGCTTATTATGTGAATATGTCTTTGAACGAGGTTTGTGTTACGGTGTGTTTGGGAAATAAATCGGGTCGCGCGCGCAGATCTGTGGGGTGTCTCGGGCGCGCGTGCACGGCAGCATCATCACGCGCAGCATCTTTCGCCCACAGACATCTCTGCGTTTCACTTAATTTTGACTTCTCAGACAAAAAGAGCGTCTACTACGGCGTCATATCTTTATATTCTGCTCGTCTGGATAACCGTGAGGACATTTGCGCCGCGGGATTGAAGTGTTTTCATGGAAAATGGCGAGATGGGCTCACGCGTGTCTGCTGCTGATTATGGTGATTTTCAGCGGATCGTGGACCGCAGTGGACGCGCTCACATTCCCACAGCATTTCACGTAAGAAACATTAACAATTCCACAGCTTTACATGAAATAATAACTCATTCCTACACTAATACACGCAAGACACGCTCATTTCCAAACCATTACACGTAACAAACCCTCATTTCCACAGCATTGCACGTAAGAATGTTAATTTCCACAACGTTACTGGTAAGAACAGCTCATTTCCACAAGCTCATATAAGACATAGCCTTGCTACTCTTTTCCCACAGCAAACACATAGGATAAGCAACGTTTCATTTAAAATACTGATTTCCATAACATTGAAAGGCTAATTTCCACAGTCAGCCTACATAAGAAATACTAATTTCCACAACATTAGCCTACAGCAAATGCACATTTTCTCAACGTTACACTTTAAAATGTTAATAATGTATGGTGACATTAACTTTATGTTCATAGTTTAGGGTAAATGCGAGTTTTAATAACCCCTAGAAGTGAACTAAATATCACAAACACCTAACGTTACTTCTGGTGACTATTCTCATCCTAAAATAATTTCTTGTATGGTTTGTTTGAATCCATTCTAATTTTTCTTTATATATATATATATATATATATATATATATATATATATAACATAACAATCTATTATCTCGTTTAGATAGATGCATGCGTATGTGTCTTCTGGCAGACAGACAGCAGATTTGAGATTTATAAACTGGTTCTATCTATCTATCTATCTATCTATCTATCTATCTATCTATCTATCTATCTATCTATCTATCTATCTATCTATCTATCTATCTATCTATCTATCTATCTATCTATCTATCTACTCAAAGTTTGTCTTCTGAGGTTTTCTTTCTCTGTAATGTGAATATGGGTCACAACAGCCCCTCATTTCCCTGTTCCTCTGTCCGTGTCTCTAGGGAGTGTGTGTCAGGTAATAGGCAGCGGGGAAGATCTAAGATGTGTTTGTGTGTGTGTGTGTGTGTGTGTGTGTGTGTTTCTGGGCCTGCTCAGATCAGCGGCTGAGAGTGCATCAGATCGCCTGAATCACTGACACACACCCTGATACACTCTCACCTTTACGTAACACATGATGCTAAACGTGCAGTGAACCAGCACGTGTGTGTGTGTTTACAGCATCTTTGATTGAAAGTGCAGGCTGAGTTCCTCTAGATAGAATAATTAAATCTCATCTATGATAGCAAGGCATATTCATTTTCCAAGAAACTTCACTTTAGCAAAGAATCTATCCCTTTTTCAGTAAAGTCAACATTTCATCAGAAAAAAAAGGTACGAAAGCTGTCACTGGGGCTGTACCTTTTCAAAAGTTAAACTTTTGTCCATTTTAGGTGCTATTATGTACATTTTACGTGCTAATATGTACATTTTAAGCGTTAATATGTTCATTTTAGGTGCTAATATCTACATTTAGGTGCTATTATGTACATTTTAGGTGCTATTATGTACATTTTAAGCGTTAATATGTACATTTTAAGCGTTAATATGTACATTTTAGGTGCTAATGTTGAAAACTGAATTAAATTGAATTGAATTGAATTGATTGAATTGAATTGAATTGAATTGATTGAATTGAACATGTACCCTTAAGGTACCAATATGCACCCTTTAGGTACAAAAGTTTACCTTTTGAAAAGGTACAGCCCCAGTGACAGCTTTTGTACCTTTTTCTGAGAGTGTATAACCTATAAGAATGCACTAGTGTGCCAATAATTATGCAAATAATTTTGTGATCATTTATGATGTTTAATAACCCTCATACCCAAACAAAGATGCCCCTCACATTTCTATCAGGCATGCAAAAATCTAGGCCTAGTTAGTGTTAATATGGCCAATAAGTAAAGCTGTCCGATATTATAAATACTATTTTAAGTGTTTACAGAAAAGGGTTTTACCAAAAGTAAACCTTGACATTATGCTTCTGACACCAATAATAAACAATTCTTCACATATTTACTGACCTAATGTGCACCCCAAACTGCTCTTATGATCTCAATTAACACTGATTATTAAATGCTGAATCCTCAGAGATTTCTCTAAGCGTTCGCTCATTGTGATCTCCTCGTGTTTATTGACGGCTCCAGCTATGGATGCTAAACAACCTGAACTTACGTAATATAACATAACTGCAGTTGGGCTGTAATCACTTGCAGATCTGTTCTGTTGTCGTGGAAACAGGTGATATTTATGATCAGGCTGCAGGGTTATGATTTAGCCGTACATGCTGTTCTGTAACAGGGCGGTTTAATGAAGCTGAACGAGACCTCGCAGATGTTCAATAATTCATCTGCATCTGTACATCAGGGCAGTTTCGTTGAGCTGACTGTGTGTTTGTGGACAGTATAAACATCACAGTCTGTACATTGATCATATTGATCGGTTTAGCCGACCGTGAGGATATTATATCATATTCTGTCACTGATACTGTGTGTAGTACGAATGAGGACAGTTCTGATGAGGTCACTGAAAATGTATTGTTTAACTTAGTGATTTTAGCATCCATTGTTTACACAAAAGATGTGAAATTATACTGTAAAAACTGTTAATTCAAGAATTGGAGAGAAAGACAACATGTTAATGTTTTCAGATGATCATCATCATAACATTGTTAATGCACCATATGTACTGCAGGGCTGCGATTCATGAGCTTCCCAGATAGCACAAGTCTATTTGATGTGATATTTATATCTGGAAGACGTATTTTTAAGAGTGTTTGCTCATCTGCAAGACGTCTAAAGGACGTTTCCTGTCAGATGTCAAATAGACGTTTAGAAGATGTCTTTAAGATGTAATGATTTAGAATGCATGTTAAACTGACATCTTCTAAACGTCTATTTGATATCTGACCGGAAACGTCCTACACTCTCAGAAAAAAAGGTACAAAAGCTGTCACTGGGGCTGTACCTTTTCAAAAGGTAATTTCACCTTTTCAGGAGCTAATATGTACATTTTATGTACAAATACGTATATTTTAGGTGCTAATATGTACATTTTAGGTGTTAATATGTACATTTTAGGTGTTAATATGTACATTTCAGGTGTTAATATGTACATTGTAAGTGTTAATTTGTACATTTTAGGTGTTAATATGTACATTTTCAGTGTTAATTTGTACATTTTTGGTGCTAATATGTACATTTCAGGTGCTAATATGAACAATTTAGGTTCTAATATGTACCAATATGCAGCCTTTGGGTACAAAAGTGTACCTTTTGAAAAGGTACAGCCCCAGTGACAGCTTTTGTACCTTTTTTTCTGAGAGTGTATAGACGTCTTGCAGATGAGCAAACACTCTAAAAAATACGTCTTCCAGATGTAAATATCACATCAAATAGCCTTGTGCTAGCGAAATTTCGATTCGATTCTGATCTTGTTTCAATATTGATTCATTTGGTTAAATTTCAAGTACAGAAGGGCCTAAAGAAACAAATCTCTCTCAACTAATACAAGGAAACCTGTCAGCCGCTCTTATTAAAGAATTAAAATGATCAACTCATTCTTATAAAGTCAAAAGTGTTGTTTATAATAATGTTAGAATATTTTTAATGAAATAATAAGAGTAAAAATACGCACTGTAAAGAAATATTGTTGGTTTAACTTAAAAAAAAGAAGTAACCTGGTTGCCTTAAAATTTTAAGTTCATTGAAATGGAAAAATTGAGTTAATACAATGAAGGAGATTCATTTAATCACCAGAAACTCAAAATATTATGCTATCTGAACTACATAAATTATCTAAGTTGATTTGAAAGAAAAAATGTTGTGATTACAAATCATGAAAATATTTTTTTTACTGGTAATAAAAGCTAGTATATATTTAGTCAGTCATTTTCTCTACACTATAAACTGAGACACAAGATGGCACCAATTGTGCTCCCGCTCAAAATAGAGGTCTGGGCTGCGATTGTCAATACATTTATTTGGTTTTTCAAGATTTTTTGCCTTAGTGATTTACTTGAAATATCTTTTCGCTCCCAATTTCGCTCCCTGAGCGACATTGACAAGTCCATTTCTTTCAATTTTCGGTAAAAATATAACATAAAAACATCATGATATATTTCAGCTACAGTGATATAAATCTCTGAAGCCTGTCATGAAACCTAGCAAACCTCTTTTCCCCCCCGTTGAGTAATGATTGTGTTGTGTGTGTTGTGTAGGATCATGCACTGGGCTCGTCGCATTGAACAGGAGATTGACAGAGTCTTGCAGCACATCAGCGGCGCTCAACAACTGAAGGGGGTAAGAATGTGTGTGTGTGTGTGTGTGTGTGGCTTTTCCAGTATCTCTGTCAAGCATGTGCTCATTACTGTGAGTCTGGCCCTCATATCAAACACCCACAAACAATGAGAAACTGAGACACTCCTGCAAAATCCATGCTGGAGAATATAATGATCCTGCCATTCCCGAACTGAGAGGCTGCAGCGTGTGTGTGTGTGTGTGTGTGTGTGTGCTCACATCACTGAGAGAACAGATGGTTCGCCTCTCTGATGCTAAAGTCATTCATTTACCCAGAATGCCACAGCGCTGTAGACTGAACGCTTCACTGCTGATCATCAATACAGGCAAATGACAGCTCCTATATAGTTGTATTTTTGTCCGGTCATCATCATCATCATAGTATTAATTTTTGAGATAAACATGTTTCTAATGATGGCGAATTATCTTCTGAAAAACCTCCAGAGCTGAGATTTAAAAATAAAGCCGAAATACACTCAAAGTAATACTAATCGCCATGTCTTTTGATCAATCCTGACCCAGAGCTAATGCTCTTGACCCTAACACTTGACCTCTGACCTCGACTTTCATCAGTCTGTGTGAGATGAGTGTTTGATTGTCTCTCCGTCTCACTATTCTGTCAGAGTTTGCGTTTATGCTTTTCTCAGAAATATTTATTTTTTAGCATCTTGCATTTTTAATATTTTTAACATTTTCAGCATGAAATATCACTCATAATTCATTACATTTTTATGATGTGTGAATTAGTGATGCACCGATGTGAAAATTTGTGGCCGATACCGATAACCGATATTAACATTGCTGTTATGGCCGATACCGATATTTACCGATGTCGATATCCCTGTGTAGAAAACACATAGCGAGGATTAGGGCTGCACGATATTGGTAAAAAATGACATTGTGATATTTTATTTTTCTGCGATATATATTGTGATATAAAAACAATTTCACCAGATTACTTGAATAGCTCTATTTGGATAGAATTAATCATTCTAGAATGACTGGGGTAGTTTTGTCATGGAGTATGTAAATCCGCATAGAAACTAATATTAATAGAATGTTAACAACATTTGTTAACATTCTATTAATCTATTAACCTTACACTTTACAATAAGGTTCCATTTATTAAAGTGTACATTTATTGTACACTTTAATAAATGGAACCTTATTGTAAAGTGCTTCCGATTTATGTCTCTTGAGCTCAGTGTTGGACAGATCAGTTGTTTTAACCATTCATTAAAGTGAATCGGTTCAAAGGAGTCATCAGTTCGCGAATCGGACGTGTCATTAACGGAACCACGGCACACGTTGTGTGATTATCCAGGCAGTTTAGAACATCGCACGAGATTTGTCTCGACCTATTTTACAGTCTATGGTCTCGACAGTCCACACAGAAAACATTTCATCACCAGATAGATTTTTTTTGGTTTATTGAAAGTGTGGTTTCACAATTCACAACCAGTAGTTCAGAAGAAAAAAAAACTTTTACCATCGTGTATTCTCTCAAAGATATTCAGTCAACTCAATTCATAAACATGAGGGAGGGAGAGAGAGAGAGAGAGAGAGAGACAGACAGAGAGAGACAGACATTTTGAAGACGACGCGCGTGACCGGTGCTTTCACTCTCCCTTGTTCCCTCAGTTAAACAAGCGCAGCAGTCACTCATCTACATCACTTACCGGTCAAATATGGCTTTGGCGGGACAAAAATACGATTTAGGAAGGCTGGCAGAAAACAGCTCAGAGCTCACCAGTTCCAGTCTTCGTGCGCTTGATGTTTAAATGCACTTGCGCTTTTAATACGCTTGTGCAAAAACAAACATCCCCGCCCCCACACTCACACCTACACGCACGTCAAATACACAGGGATGATCATCGGCCTGTTCACATCGGCCCTATTTTGACATCGGAACGATACCGATGTGTAAAAAATTGACCAAATCGGCCGATGTTATATCGGCGGCCGATATATCGTGCACCACTAGTGTGAATGCATTTCAGAGTAATCAGGACTAACATCATAATTACTGAAAGTACCTATCATAAAACTGAAAGTAAAATAAAATGCATACTTTTTTTAGACTATAAAACTAAATAAAGTACAAATTAAGGATAAGTTTATTTTTTGATCAGCTAAGTCGGCATGAAACTGAAGTTGCAATCATTTTTTCTTCCGTATTCTGACATAACTGCTTATCGAAGCGGTTGTGGTTTACTATTGGTCGATCTCATGTGAGTGACAGGTTGTCCCGCCCTCAAGCTAGTAGAGGGCGGGACTAGTAGTCTAGTTCTTGACCAAAATGCATATTTGAGTTGTTTTAACTAAAAGCAATTTGCTCTGACATATCTTAAAATATATCAGTGCCATTGTTTTGTCTCAAGATGGACGTCAGAAATGTTTAAAAATCGATAAAAAAATCGAATCACTATTTATTAAACCAGGACTAACATTGTAACGTTGCAAAAACTAACCTGAAACTGGAAAACATTTACAGTAATTACTGTAAATAAAACTAACCTAGAAAACGATAAATGAATGAAAAGGACATTTAAAAAATTTAGTTTTATTATTGCTAATTGCATTTGGCTTTAATTTGTGCTATTATCATGTTTGCATATTTTAAAACCAGGAGCTAAAAAAACGTAAGCAGATAAACATCTCATTTTATTTAGCAGGACTACATTGAATTTTGTGTTATGTTAGGCTACGATATTGATTTATTTTAATTTCTTCTTTGGAATAACAAGTTCATGGGTTTCATCCTGACTCACTGTCTTGTTTTAAATGCAGCGTCTGAAAGTTCAAGTTGTCAGTGTGTAAGTGAGCGTGTGCTTGATGTTCTTGTATTGATCTGAGCTCTAAACAGCTCTTGTTCTGGACTCAGAGGTTATTTACTGGCTTAATGAGGCTCGTCGTCTTCAGTCACGCCGCTGGATTACAGCAGCTGTTGTCTCGCATCTCATGGTGGAGCGCAAACACTCATTTACACGTGGAGAACTCACTGTAAAATGAGTTTATTTTTAGTGCGTCACATCTGAAAGGAAGTTACATGGGTTTTCCAGTGATGAGCGTTAATAATTTAAAACACACACACACATGCAGCTCGCTTGCTGTTTCCTCCAGCTGATGAATATCCTCTTGATGGTGGATGTATACTGTATGTATATATATGTGTGTGTGTATATATATATATATATATAGTTCAGTCTTGAAACTCTGTAGGGCGCGGGCTCAGTGCCACTTCTGAGGGCCCTAAGCAAATCTTTATGAAGGTTTCAAGATGCCTCGAAATGACCTCCACCCCCATCTGTTTTTCATAGCAGTTTCACTGTTAACAAACAACATGCAGTGATTTGAATTTCAATAAACATTAGTACACTTTAGAGAAAATAAGTATATAAATATATGAAGTAAAACACAATAAATTGCCAGTAAGAACAAGTAAAATCAACCTGTCAACCAAATGTTCATTGACAGATAAATGCTTTATGTAAGTAATGATCTGGCACCATGTAGCTATCAGAAAAACTAGCCTATAACACACTGCTGAAATGATTTTCCAAATGTGGGATTTACTAATGAAAATAAAGCATGATAAATATAGTTTAAGTAAACACGACTCTGCTAAAGCTGAATACGCATTTATTTCGGACTTTGTATCTCGCAATTCTGACTTTCTAACTCGCAATTGCGACTTTATATCTCACAATTATGACTATATCTCGCAATTCTGATTTTATATCTCTCAATTATGACTTTATCTCACAATTCTGACTATATATATATCGCAATTGTGACTTTATATCTCGCAATTCTGACTTTATATCTCGCAATTATGACTTTATATCTCGCAATTCTGATATTATATCTCTCAATTATGACTTTATCTCTCAATTCTGACTATATATATCTCGCAATTGTGACTTTATATCTCGCAATTATGACTATATCTCTCAATTATGACTTTATCTCGCAATTCTGACTTTATATCTCGCAATTCTGACTATATCTCGCAATTCTGACTTTATATCTCGCAATTCTGACTTTATATCACGCATTTCTGACTTTATATCTCGCAATTCTGACTTTATATCTCGCAATTCTGACTATATCACGCATTTCTGACTTTATATCTCGCAATTCTGACTTTCCATCTCGCAATTCTAAGAAATAATGTCAGAATTGCGAGAAGTAAACTCGCAATTGTGAGAAAAAAAAGTCAGAATTGTGAGATAAAAAGTCGCAATTACCTTTTATATTTTTCATTCTGTGGTGGAAACAAGCTTCCATACATTAACAATAACACATATATATATATGGATGTTAATTTTGTTTCAGATCTACAGCGAGAAGAGGAGACAGTTCAGTCTGGTCAGAAATAACCCTCGAGACATCGTAGAAAAAGTGGCGACTGACATTGAGAGACTGCTGGCCAAGAAACGCAAAGCGCTTGAGGTAAGAAAACATCCACACAATCACACACACACAGACACACACTTCCTTCAGGATTACTCTTGACGGTTGTCGTCTGTGTTTTGGGTCAGAAACTGGCGAGTGAAGCGGAGCGTCTTCAGAAAGATCATCACTGGCAAGATGGAATCAAGGTCAGATGGGTTTAACGGCGCCAATAGTTTTTACGCTCACTTTTGTGCATTCCACAATAATTTTGCAAGCTTTTTCCAGACTCTTCATGCACTTCAACATTTCACTTTTAAAATTGCTTTTGCATGTATGATCCAAGTCGATTCAGACTAATTATTCCTATGTTGCCTCAACTGATTCATTCAAATGAACCGCACGAATAGAGCGGATTCATTCCCTCTTTTTTACATTTCTTTCATCTGTGTACCTTGATGCACTTCACATCCGTATATCTCTGGTCCAGATACGAGCTTTACACACACACTCGCTGTGAGTCATGATTTCTGTGAGTCTGTAGCTGGAGGGTCTGTTTAAGCCCAATAGATTGTGACGTCTCGTTTTTCTGACTGATTTGATTCATTAGAGATGTTCAGCTCCACTGACTGAATTGTGAATTGTGCTTAAATGAGCGTTTGTCATGCGGAGGACATCTGTATTGGATCCTTCAAATACTCAAGCCGATTTTAAACAGCAGATTTTTGTATTTTTGTTCTGTGTGTTTATTTCAGGAGGAAAATATTGAATATTATAACTCTAAAGCAGAGATGGACTATGTAAGTACTGAGTACATCGTTGTCTATCGCCGATGTGAAAAACATGTAATATGTAGATTTACATGCTTAAGAAAGTGCCTGTATGAATATCTATTTAAGAAAAAATAATGTAATGTTAACGAAAATGACGCTTTCTTGGCATGTATGTAGGAAATACTCATGCATTCATACACAATTTCTTTTTAGAAGCTAGTTGCTCAAACTTCTAACTTCAAATCTACTATTTTGCATATTCATTTTATCACCATATGACTATGATTTTGACAATCAAACTCAAGCTGAAACAGTGGCCTCATATCTGTAATATGTGTGTGAATGTTTCTGACTATATTGTTTATTCTCATCAGGATGGTGAAGACATCGATTCTCAGATGTCGCTGAAACTGGAGTTCGTGTACGACCCGATCTTTAAGAACCATGTGAATTTCTCACACACCGCCGTCCAGATCCCCACAGACATCTACAAAGGCGGTGAGATCTCTAAGAGCCAATAGCTATGTTTCTGCTGGCATTGTTTTTATATTATGTATACTACATTATGTATTTTAAGTGTTGCGTTTTATACTTTCTTTGTTATTATACATCTATTAGAGCTCGACCGATAAAGGATTTTGAAGGCCGATACGGATACAAATATTTTGCGGTTTTAAAATCCCATATTACGATATATCGGCCGATATTTTATATATCTATTTATTTATTTATTTAAACTGGATATGATAGTCACAAATGCTTTATGCTTATTTGAGTTAAGAGAACTGATGGGGATGTTCTTTTAATTGTTATTCAAGCAATGTATGTATCGTGACCAACTCAACGAGTGTTGCCAACAGGAACGATGTAGAGTGCCCTCTGGTGGACAAACTGTACAACTCCAACTCTCATGACATGGTTCAAGCGTTTTTCGTCCGTTTTTATTTTATTTTTGAAATATTAATTTATCGGCCATTATAACTGCCGATACCGATAGTTTGGAAAATGTCTAATATCGGCCGATAATATCGGTCTGCCGATATATCGGTCTGGCTCTAACATCTATCATATACATATTTAAGTCATTTAAAGGCTGTTGTTCACTTGGGTATGTTTTATTACAACAAAAACATTTTGTTTAATCAGTTTACTCCAATAATCACCAGAATAAACGTTTGGTTCCTCGATTGCCAAAATAATTGTTAGTGACTGACCGTCCTAGTTGTAATGTGTGTGTCTGTCTGTCTGTAGCTCCAGTGATTCTGAACGAGTTGAACTGGACACAAGCTTTAGAGCGAGTCTTCATGGAGAACAGCAGAGACGACCCGTCGTTACTCTGGCAAGCGTTTGGGAGCGCCACGGGGGTCACGAGATATTACCCAGGTAACATGTTTATCTGTGCATGCTTATTTCTGTGTCTGACTGGAGGTTTCAGTATGTTTTGCATAAATATATTATTACCCAAAAAAATTATTTTTTATAACATTTCACATTTTAGCCGCTCCCTGGAGAGCACCGGATAAGATCGACCTTTACGATGTACGACGGAGACCCTGGTAAACACTTTCTGTATCTTTAGTATATGCAGGAATCAGTTCCCTTGTGAAAAAAAAGTGTGGTTAATTGTATTAAATGTACTTCAAATCTTAAAAGCATATTTAAATAACTGTATTTGCAAATAATATAATATTGATGAAATAAAAGGCCACTTAAATGTGCTTTTAGAGAGTACACTTTTATGACACTTAAATAGACTTTCACAAAGTGCACTTTGTGATAATGTCAAACAAGTTTTACATTAAATATATTTTATATGAATATTCTTTTGTCATGTATGAAGTACACGGATTTGTTGACTAACAAATTAAAGCACATGTAAAGTATTTGATTGTAATTTAACTGTAGTTATTTTTATTGTATAAAGTTCATATATATACATGTACTAAATTGTAAATTAATTCTAAATATAAGTATAATTATATAATAATATCATTCAATTTAGCAAGGCAATTTATGAATATATAAATGAATACTACTATATACATTTCTTTCATTTAATCACAATTAGTACGCTGTTGAGTGTCTGAAAACATTCAGTTTGCAATTAAAGTATATTATTTATGTAATAAGCATTGACCCTTCACTAAGCTCCTCCCCCTTGGTTGTCAAACCAGACTTTTCTTATAAAACTTTGTCATATAGTTGAAGTGATGTTTTTGTCCTCATAAAATAGTAAATGTTGTATATATTATTCACATCTGCAGCTTTCTTCAAAGAAATATTGAATTATGCATTCAAATTGGTGGAATATTCATTTGGAGACATGAAATCATATGTCAAACTGTCAAATAAAACTAAATCAGATTTGTTTTTAAATCCATAATCATCTAGACATCTATAGAAACAGTTGGCTGGCTTTGATTGGCCATTTGTGTGGGCGTGGCCTATGGCATGTTGATACTCAAACTTGTGTCACTGTTTTCCTCAGGTACATTCAAGGAGCGTCATCGCCGAAAGACATGGTCATCCTTGTAGACGTGTGAGTAGGCGTGCTTTTCTGCTGTGCGTTTGAGTTGTTTATTCAATATTGACGTCTTTCCCGTCCACAGGAGCGGCAGCGTCAGTGGACTCACTCTCAAACTGATCAAAGCTTCAGTCACAGAGATGCTGGACACGCTCTCCGACGACGATTATGTCAATGTGGCTAGGGTCAGTGCACTATTTCGAACATGATGTTTTTTGGATTGTGAAAGTAGCTTCTGGTCTCCCAGACTGCTTTTAGAAGTGGTTTTGGACACTTTTGATGTGGGAAACCACCTAAAACAAGCTGAACACCAGCTTGGGCAACCTAGGAGATCAGCTTAAACCAGCTTTTTCCAGCTCAGACCAGCCAACCAGACCAGGCTGTTTTTTTTAGCTATGCACTGACACTTTTGTTAATTGCCTGATAAAATATTCTTGAAATTTTTGCTGATATAATATAATACAAAAGCTGTTATGAAAAAGCTACTAAGTTAGTTATGTGTTAAATATTCACTGTTTATTCATTATATATATATATATATATATACTGTAATTCATGTACCTGTAGATTTACTTGAGCTGTGTTTCCTCTCTCGTTCTGTGGCAGTTCAATGAGAAGGCCGAGGCAGTGGTGCCCTGCTTTAGACACCTGGTTCAGGCCAATGTACGCAACAAAAAGATCTTCAAAGAGGCCGTGCAGCAGATGCAGGCCAAGGGAACCACCGATTACAAATCCGGCTTTCACTTCGCCTTCAACCAGCTGCTCAACGTGAGTCTGAACGCAATTTACACGAGAAGTTCATCGGCAGCATTTGTGGCGGAATTTATGGCTTATATAAATACACTGTTTCAATAGTACAGCTAAAAGACGTGAACAAATGAGTGTTAACATAAAACAGAAAACTCACTTATATCCATTTCACAACTTCATTGCTATAATGCGATGCCATAAACCCTAATATAACAAAAAAATAATGATTTACTCTCATATTGGCTTTAAAATCTGACTTCCTGGGTCAGTTTTGGAATTTAAGTTTGTAAAAAATCACTCCACAAATTCTGCAGATTGAGCTGAACTAGAACAGGACAACAGAGTATTTATTTAAAGGGATAGTTCATTTTGAAATTAATTTTTGGTACGTTTTAGCTCACCTCAAGGGCATCCAAGATGTAGGTGTCTTTGTTTCCACAATAGTTTCAATTTTGATATTTTTAGGTCAAACCGCTCGTTTTTCGTGTCTTAGGCCATCAATGTGTACTTACATTTATGAGTCATTAAATCATGTTTAATTTGGACTTCTCTGGGCATGCTCTTTGTGGTGGTGACCATAGACCTCCATTATATGACTGATAGACCAACGGTTTGACCTAAAAATATAAAAATTGAGACTACTGTGGAAACAAAGACACCTACATCTTGGATGCCCTTGAGGTAAGATAAAACATACCAAAAATTAATTTCAAAGTTAACTATCACTTTAACACACAGCTGCGTTTGGTGAATTTTGGACCAATGAGATTTCACCGTGGGCGGAGCTACCCAGCTCGACGCAATAGAAGAAACCAAACTTGTGATGATTTGTTGCTTGCTCTCACAGTGTTATAATCTATCTCTCCGTTTCTCGTTCTCACACAGAAAACGAATGTCCCTCGAGCCAACTGTAATAAAATCATCATGTTATTTACTGACGGAGGCGAGGACCGAGCTCAGGACATCTTCGAGCAGTACAACTGGCCCAATAAGACGGTCTGATCATCACTTTCCTGACATGATCTGATTTATATCTTCATTGTGTGTTGAGCGTCTTGTGTTTCTGCACTGCTGTTGTCTTCTGGAAGTGTGTGTTCCTCATAATTAGCCCTTTCCTCCAGTGAAACAGCTTGTTTCCTGTCTAATTTGCCGGGGTAATTGTGGGATATGTCATGGCATCTGCAGGTCCGTGTGTTCACGTTCTCGGTGGGGCAGCACAATTATGATGTCACTCCGCTGCAGTGGATCGCATGTGCTAATAAGGGTGAGACACGCGAGATTTTTCCTTGTAAAATTGCGACTTCTTCCTGAAAAAACAAAAGTCTGCCCTTACTATGATAATTTAAGTAGATTTATATGCTGATGCGTGTTGAAATATACAGAAATGACATGTGACGTCTCACTTAGTGCCTCTCTGTCTCGGCAGGGTACTATTTTGAGATCCGCTCCATCTGTGCTATAAGGATTAACACCCAGGTGAGTTACACACACATTAATGTGTACAAGGTTTTTCCTCTTATGGCCGGCAATATCAAATTAAGCAACATTGTAAATGATGTTATGATTTTAATGCGCCTTGGTTTATTTAGTTGAGGTTACTAAATGAACACAATTATTCATTCCGTTGAAACTCGCAAATATGAGATATTTTAATTGTGTAATTGAAAACTGATTAACAATTTAGTTGCAAAATAGAGTTGGTAAATCTGATTAGTTTCTGTGTTCATTTTTAACTAATTTTTTACAAATCAATTCTGCCCACAATCTCACAGCCCACATGTACAGTATGTTATAAACAAAACACTTTGTATGATTCACACTGATTCGCACTTTAGTTGGTAAATTTGATTCGTTTAATCGACTTGTTTATATGACGTGCTTCACTCAAAAATGTTTGTTGTCTCTCGAGTATATGGGAAACAAATCTCTTTAATGGTATGATGCAAACTGATTCATAATTCAGTCAATGAGTTGATTTATACATTTGATTCGTTTCAGTGAAAAGTGTTTTTAATTGAATCAATTCTTAACTAATTTATTAATTTGACGTGCTTCAATCAAAAATGTTTGTTGTCTCGCGAGTAAATGTGAAACAAAACACTTTAATGGTATGATGCAAACTGATTCACAATTCAGTCAGTGAGTTGATTTAAACATTTGATTCGTTTCAGTGAAAAAGTGTTTTTAATTGAATCAATTCTTAACTAATTTGTTAATTTGACATGCTTCACTCAAAAATGTTTGTTATCTCGCGAGTAAATGGGAAACAAAACACTTTAATGGTATGATGCAAACTGATTCACAATTCAGTCAGTGAGTTGATTTACACATTTGATTCGTTTCAGTGAAAAAGTGTTTTTAATTGAATCAATTCTTGACTAATTTGTTAATTTGACGTGCTTCACTCAAAAATGTTTGTTGTCTCGTGAGTATATGGGAAACAAAACACTTTAATGGTATGATGCAAACTGATTCACAATTCAGTCAGTGAGTTGATTTACACATTTGATTCGTTTCAGTGAAAAAGTGTTTTTAATTGAATCAATTCTTGACTAATTTGTTAATTTGACGTGCTTCACTCAAAAATGTTTGTTGTTTCGCGAGTAAATGGGAAACAAAACACTTTAATGGTATGATGCAAACTGATTCACAATTCAGTCAGTGAGTTGATTTACACATTTGATTTGTTTCAGTGAAAAAGTGTTTTTAATTGAATCAATTCTTAACTAATTTGTTAATTTGACGTGCTTAGCTCAAAAATTTCGGTGAATCAGTTCAAAGTGTCCATTTCAATGAATCAGTTCGTATTTGATTTGTTTTACACAAAACGTGCTTCACTCAAAAAATGTTTATCTCGCAATTTGCATATCAGCGATTCTTTAATACCGGTAGTGTGATTCAAATTAATTCAATATTCAGTTGAAAACATCATTTGATTTATTTTAGTGAATCACCTTATTGCAATTAATTTAATACATCTGTGCTTCATACAAAAATGTTCTTTGTTTAACAATTTAGCCATTTGTGTTATTTGTTTTATGCAATTTGTGTGGGTCAAGTAAGTATTTGTATGTTTCGTTATTGTGGCGCATACAATTATTATTGTTCCTCTGAATGGGAAAAAATAAATAATATTGAGATGTTCAATATATTAAAAAATATCAAGATGCATATTGTTATTTTCAGAATTTTTATTTAATTTATTTGGCCAAATCACTCAGCCTTAACTCAAACACAGATAGTGGTATTTTCAGGAAGGTGATATGCTTGAATGAATGTGTGTCACAGGAGTATCTGGACGTACTGGGCCGCCCCATGGTCCTGGCAGGGAGAAGTGCCAAGCAGGTGCAATGGACCAACGTCTATCAGGATGCTCTGGTGAGAGTCGCTTCCCCCCTCCTGCTGTCTCTGAGACATATGGGCCGCTTTGGGTCCGTCGTACTAACACACGTGAGTTTCTGCTTCGCTCACAGGGTTTGGGGCTGGTGGTGACGGGGACGATGCCGGTCTTCAACCTCACCATAGACGGAAACTCTCAGGTGACGCTCGGTTACTGGTGGATCGTCATCACGCTGAACTCTGCTGTGTGCAGGTCATTGATGTGTGTTTGTGTGTTCAGAATCAGCTGCTGTTAGGGGTGATGGGGGTCGACGTTCATCTGGATGAGCTGAAGAGACTCACGCCACAGTACAAGGTGAAGTCTTCTACACACACAACCTGCAACTGTTATCTAGAGCTACTTTTACCTTCTAGTTGTGTTGGTGTAACCTCTTTAGGTTGATTTATTTATGTTTTTCTCTAAAAAGGTTAGACGTCACCACATTAAAAAGTTAACCATCAGTTTATATTAATATATTTTAACCATCAGTGTAATGATAAAATATAATGTTTTATCATCACACACATTTTTAAAAACCTCATTTACCACATTTAGAAAAACATTAACACTTTTATATTTTATTATATTATATTTTTATTTTATATGACGCTATCTTATATTATATAATATTATGTTGTTAATGTTTTTCTAAATGTGGTTAATGAGGTTTATAAAAATGTGTGTGATGATAAAACATTTATATTACATCATATTAATAATATATTAATATACACTGATGGTTAAATGGTTACTTTTTTAATATTTGTGAAATTACATATCTTAATAAAAATGCGTATTCATTTATTATATCACATTATAAACGTTTTATAAACATTTTCATTTATATTTAAATTGTGTTACTGATTAAATATATATTAATTATACTACAGTATAGACATTTATTAGTTTAAATTATATTATAAATATATTCATGTAAATTATTCTTTTTTTGTAAATGTGGTTAACAAGGTTTTTTCAAATGTATGTTACTGATATAAAAATATTTTGTTATTTTATATTTTAAACATTAATTTTTACTATATTGTGAAGTGTGTTTTTCTAAATATGGTTAAGGGGGGTTTAAAAAATTGATAACTTATGAAACATATATTATATTGTATTACATTATATTATATAAAATGCTTGTCCAATCAGTAAAAAAATTGTGTTTCCTCCAAAACCTTCATGTTAAAAGTTATAGCATGATTTACCATTTTATCATAGCATTTAATATTAGCAATTTTGTGTATGTCTCAGTTGCAATTGTTGATTTACATCATACAGTACATTGTAATTGTATTATTATTTATTGTATAAAAACTAGTGTTGTATCCCTCCACTATGAGAATCAGGAAACATCCTCACAGATTGTTTATCTCGTTCTGTGTGTATAGCTGGGAGCAAACGGATACATCTTCGCCATTGACCCAAATGGATACGTGCTCATGCATCCGAACCTGCAGCCTCGAGTGAGACTCTGTGCAAACTGAAAGGAATAAACAATCCCGCTCATTTTTTCTTTTAATCATTTCATTTTCATGAACAAAATGCACCAACAGCCCATTTTTGTATTTTGTTTTATTTTGAGGAATGCAATATGTTCTTGATGGGTTTTAGTAAGATTCATCATACTCATCATGAGTGTTTGTCTCAGTGTTATTTCAGTATAATTGATATATTTTTATTAATATTTTTAATAATATTTTCCATTTTAATTTGAGTTAAAGGTTTTGTAATTGGGTTGTGCATTTTTGTCTTTTTTTTGTCTAAAATATTTATATTATTTTTATTTTTGAAATATATATATATTTATTTATTTATATGTATTTTAGAACTTATAGTTAAACTAAATAAAAATAGATTTGTTGCCTTGGCAAGTAGAAATTTCAGTTACCGTTTATATTATTCAAGTAACGAAAATGTTTTTAGTTTTAGTTCGCAATAATAACCCTGGTTTGTGCTGATGTTTGTGTCTTTACAGGAAGAGGATTTGCCAGAGCCGGTGACACTGGACTTCCTGGACGCAGAAGTAGAAGACAGTAGTAAACAGGAGGTGCCGTCTGTACTGATCAACAGTTCTGAGTATCCTCGCATGAACTCGCATCTCTGTTGTTCATAATAAATGAATCATTGTTTTCGGAGTGGGCGGCACCGGCACACTCACTTCATCTGTGAATCATTTGTCTGATAATTTATGTTAAATAAACGTTCAAACGCCTGCTTTTGATCCTTTTCAGATTCGTCGGCAAATGATTGATGGCCGATCAGGAGAAATTACGATCAAAACTCTAATTAAATCAATGGACGAGGCAAGTGTGTGCAATTAATGTGTCAGATGAAACTAGGACATGTGTGATATCTGGGACATGACTTTCTATATATGGCTCAAAATTACAGTTTCAAATTTCAGATATACATGTCTATGATGCCCTAAACGATGTCATTAATTAGCTGCACCCCAATTTGCCTAATTGCGTTATGACCCAAATATGCAATAGAAGTATATACTTCACTACTAATGTTAAATTAAATATTTTGTAAGTACTCCAGTTTTTACAGAAAATTACATCTTAAAACCTTTTATTTATCCAAGATTTTAAAATCTAGATACATTTTGTTGTTAAAATAAAAGTAATTTGAAATATTTAAATTTTATAAGAAGCCCGTAAATGAACGTAAAAAAAAAATATTTCAATGCTTTTGATTTCTCTCGCAAAAGTTTTGCATCCCCCCGGATACATTTTTGCGTTTTTGTTCGCTCTCAAAAACGAACTCGAAAGTTTTTCAACGGAACGCAAAGTTTCTCAGTGAAACATTTTTAGAGCGGATGACAAGTTTCTCAAGAGTGCAAAACATGGATGCATACTTCAAAAATCCATCCGAAATAGTGTGCACTACATTATTTAAGTGCATTAAATACAATTTTGTAGTGCTCTTCTATTTGAGACATACATAGAATGGCTAGAAGGTCTCGTTTTAGAAGGTTTAGTTAGAAATCTTACAAGATTGAAAGAGATCTGTGCAATTTTCTGATACATCTTAGCGAACGTGCCATCAATACACCGTTAAAAATTTTGCGTAAAAATGTCTGATAATGAAATGTTTTTCTTGCAGCGCTACATTGATGATGTCACACGCATTTACTCCTGGACACCAATTAACGACACTGATTACAGGTATGAGTCAATCGGGCTGTTCTGATTGTACAGTTTGACGTCAAACGTGCTGAACTCATTGGTTGTTTCCATGTGTCGCCCCCTGCAGTCTGGGTCTGGTACTTCCTCCGTACAATGAATATTACATCCAGGCTGATCTCAGCGATGTCATTCTCCAGCTGCAGTGTGAGTGTCTCCTTTAATACGGATGCTGTCTTGTGTAAGATTAGTGATCCTCCTGTTTCATCCTCAATAATCTCTCCTGCCCTTCTCTCAGATTTACAGTCTCTGCTGCCGAACTCTTTTGAGTCCGCTGGTCATGTGTTTCTGGCCCCCAGGTTTGTGCTCATAGATCTAATGTGATACTTCCTCTGTTAAATATATGTGAGCTCACTGGCTGTCTCTATCTGTAGAGAATACTGCAAGCGTCTGCAGTTGGCGGAGAATAACACACAGTTCCTGGCCAACTTCCTGTCTCTGATGGTGGAGATTTCACCTGAAACTGAAGACTGTGAGTAAACCGGAGAACAACACCAGCACTGATTATGACTGATTTTGTCCTCTGATAATTCAAATATTGCAGCATTCATTATTAAATATTACAGCTGTTATTAAATATTACAAAATTGATTTATAATTATTACAGCATTGATTACTAAATAATATACAGCTCTCATAAATATGACAGCATTTATTACTAAATATACAGTTCTGATAAATATAATATTGATTACAAAATATGACAGCTCTAATTAAATATAGCAGCATTTACTTCTAAATAAACAGCTTTAAATATTACTATAATGATTATTAAGTATTACTGTGTTTATTATTAAATATACAGCTTTAATTATGTATTACACTATTGATTACTAAATAAATATTACAGTATTGATTACTAAATATTAAAGCTTTATTTAAATAAAACAGCATATATTACTGCATATAGAGCTGTAATTAAATATTACTTCAATAATTAAATATTAAAGCGTTATTAAATATTTCAGTATGGATCACTAAATTGTACAGTATTGATTACTAAATACTACAGCTCCATTTAAATATTATAATATTAAATCAGTGATTACTAAATATGCAGCTATAATAAAATATTACCGCATTGATTGATAAATATTATCAATATATATTTATTAATTACAATTTCAACATTAATTTCTAAATATTACAGCTCAAAGTAAATACATATATATATATATATATATATATATATATATATATTATGTTTATTTGACAGGGACAAATGCATAAAACATTGCTTTATAAAGAATACAAAGTACAGTATCAATGGTACAGCATCAATCACTAAATATTTCAGCAGTTATTACTAAATATTACAGATCTAATTAAATAGTACACTATTAAATACAGCTCTTATTAAATATGACTATATTGATTAATACATATTGTAAATATTACAGCTAATGGCTAAATATTACAGCATTGATTACTTAATAGTACAGCTAGTATTGATACTAAATATGACATTATTATATTACAGGACTCATAATTAAATAAAAGTAATATATTTGCAATAACTAATAAAAACAATATCCTCATGAACTAAGACTAAATCATGATGCACAATTAAATATTTTCTCTTCTTCTGAAATGTGAAGACTTTATTTATTACCCGTGAGAATCTCATAATGTCATGTTTTTAACCGTGGTCACAGGTGATCATGGACTCATTCATAACCTGATCCTGGATTCGATGATCCTCTGGCAGCTCGCCACGCGCGTTTGGCAGAACAAAGACCTCAACACGTAAGATCAGACCTGTCAGAGTCTGTTGATTTACTGTGAACGCTTTCAGGTGTTCAATACACTCATTTCTGCAGGTACGGCTTCTTGGCACTGTTCGCGTCCACCAATGGAGGCGTCACACGCGTTTACCCCAACATGTGAGTGACGACACTGCTGGTACTGTAGTGACTTTACAATTACTACTCGTTATAATATGTGTGTGTTTGTGTGTTTCAGGGCTGCTGAATCATGGGACGAGGACCCGGAGCCTCTGAACTCAAACTTCTTCCGTCGCAGTCTGGACAACAAAGGCTACATCTTCAGAGCGCCAACACGAGCCTGTGAGCCCAATAAATTACAAACACTAAGCAAAAACTGGCAGACCAATAAATCAACCTATGGATAATAATGTTTGGGTTTTTTTACTTCATAACAACAGCTGTCTCTGCTGCAAAATGTACTGGTATCTACAGTATATCATTTTTTTAAACAAAACGAATTAATGATATTATTATAAAAGAATATTATTTAAAATAATATTAGTATATTTAGAAAATAATATTAGTATATTTAGAAAATATTTGTTATTTTTTTATTTATTTATAATTTGAGTAAATGCTATTTTTTGTTCATTAAATTGCATTTAAATTTTAGCATCATTAAATCAGATATTAGCCACCATGTTCTGTAGATATGAGGCCTTATTGCTCAACGGCTAAATAAAATCATAATTATCAACCCTAAAACTGAGCCCATTTAGCTTTCATAATGTGACATATTTCGAATCGTTAGGAGGATATTCAATTAGAAAATAAAAGTTGGGTGGGTCTTGTCTTTTACAGATTGATTAGATGGTTCATACATTTCATACCGATTTTAGAAGTTACGAGTCATTACAAAAGATTATGAAGACATTTTGGGCAATAAAACCGAGAACATTTGTTGAGACACTAAATTAAGTCCATTTTGATATCCTGAAATCATTAAGAATGGGTGATATTCATGCCTTTATGTAAAATTTTCTCTGATGTTTGTGTCTAGCGATGGATGATCTGTTAATCTCAGAGAACGGCACTGTGGGGATTCTGGTCACCACCGCTGTGGAGGTCGTGATCGGAGGCAGAACCATGAGGCCTGCTGGTGTGTTTCTCACAAAGCTGATAAATCATCACGGTGGAGGTTTAAAATCACATTGACAATCCTCATCGTGTGTTCCTCTTATTAGTGGTTGGCGTTAAGCTGGATTTTGAGGCCTGGGTCGACAAGTTCAAGATCCTCGCCAGCAACGTATCAGACAGCAAGCAGTCCGCACATAAGGTCAGATTTTTTGGGAAGAGAGGAATTATGGAAGAAAAGTGTCACCCCTCTCACATTATGTTCATCTGTACTGGCATGAGTGTGGTGGTGAGATGTTGTAACTTCATGTTTGTGTTGTGCAGTGTGGCCCGTCCAGATCCTGTGAGATGGACTGTGAAGTGAACAGCGATGTGAGAAAACCTGCACACTCAAACTCTACATGATAGCAGATCTTCTTGGCTGTGCATGTTTTGGTTGATCTTGTTTTGAATGTGTGTTTCAGGATTTGCTGTGTTACCTGATCGATGATGGCGGTTTCCTGGTTATGTCCAATCAGAGAGATCACTGGAAAAAGGTAGATGCACCCAAACACCAAAAATAATATTTATATAGTCACATGAAATCTATCTATATATAAAAATCTTATAGAAAATGTTTAACACTATATTATATTATATTTATATTATATTTAGGGCTGTCGATTTAATGTTAATTTAATTAATTAAATAAGTAATTTGTTTTAGAAAAAAAAATTGGGATTGGGAGGCGAAATATGATGATACAAGGTTCTGCCCGACAGCGACGATATATATAGAATATAATACATTTAGATTGTAGAATACTCAAATTAAATTCGCATTTGTGTTAGCTACACATTAATCATGATTCATTAAATGACAGGCTTTGCTCAAACTTTTGCCATTGTGTTACACTGTTGTCGCTTGCGAAAATCAAATGGCGGCGATATGGGTGTAATGGTGTGTTCACACCGAACGCGAATTTAATCGTTTGCGCGAGTAGATTACATACAAAGTCAATGCAAAGACGCGAATAGACGCATCATTCGCGCCGGGCGTTGCGAATGGCGCGAATTGGGCGACGCGTTTTACCGCGAACGACTTCCGCGCAAGTTGAAAAACTCGAGCAAAAGATTCGCATGACGCTTTGTTGTGCCAGCCAATCGATACGTCCGGTCTATCACTGTTGTCGAAAATGGAGGAGATGCTAATTGTTGCCGTCTGTGGGTCCCCTGAAGTATATGATACAACGTCGTATGCGTCGAGACAGGCTGTCATCCAGGCGCAGTTCCTGGAGAAGACGGTGAAATTCACCGAATTGAGTTCGCCTCTGGATGGTGCTGTGAACCCAGACACGTCGGCGTTTGGCTTTCCTCCGTATTTGGGACTTCCACAACAAGTACGGAGCAGCAATATCTTTTATTTCAGTGTTCAGACATGACGGAAACGTATGCCCGAAAGAAATTGTGCTGTTTGTTTTTTTTTATTCGCGAGTGATGCGGACTCGCGAATGGGTTCAAATGTTCAAGCGTCTAACTAGACGCGGTAGACGCGTATTTGACGCTCTATTCGCGTTCGGTGTGAACACACCATAAGTGTGCAGATTAAGGGGCGGTAATATTATAATAAGATCCCTTTCCTACGTCAGAAGTGGAGCAAAAATTTGATCGGCATATTTTTTACATGCTTGCAGAGAAAGGCTTACCAAAACGTTACCAACGTTACTGGGTTGTCTACACAAAGTTACACGTTTTCTGGTTTGGTAGATGCACCGGAGACCCGATTATAGCACTTAAACACAGGAAAAAGTCAGATTTTCATGATATGTCGCCTTTAATATATGAATAAGCACGTCTTTATGTCCACGTCTGTCTCAGGTGGGGCTGTTCTTTGGCGAGGTCGACCCCTACCTGATGTTCGCCCTCTACAACAACTCAATCTACGCCCGCCATCAGACCTTCCAGTTTCAGTCGGCCTGTGAGCCGACGGCCAGCAGCCACACGGGAGCCGCACACAGAGGATTCTACGTGGTGAGAAACTCATGTGTTCATGTTCAATTGATTCATTTATGGTGCTGCAGTCCATTTGAATCTCATGTAGGGAAACTGATGAAATGCAGCAGTGTTTAGGCGATAAAAGTCTTTGTTTGTCACTAGCCCTCCATTGCTGATTTCCTCAGTCTGGCCTGGTGGACGTCAGCAGCAGCGTGGTGAGTACAACTGGGGAACGTCTATAAAACATTCCCTGTTGGTTGATAGAGAGATTATGATTCAGAAGATATACATCAAATATAAGAAAGTGAAATTCTGTTTTGGTAAATCCGTTCATGATAACATTGTTTCAGATACTCATGCGTTAATGTCGCTGGTCTCTTTCAGGTCTGTTCTCCAGCAGTCCCTGTATGGACTTATCTACAGCAGCTGGTTCACCACAGGTTTGTTTTTCTCAGATTTTGTCACATTGTTAAAAAGAACATCTACAACAGGTCATAGTGGTCTGTTGGCTTGTTTTATAGGGCACATTTAAGCTGTTTAGGCTGGTTGGAGAAGTTTTTCTCAGCAGGACCATCTAAAGCCTCGTGCAAACCCGGACTTTTATCGCTCGCACTTATCGCTGACATTTTTCAACGTGTCTTTTTGTTCATACCCAAGCGATTTTCACTGGTTATACGCAGAGTGAATGTGAAAATTCACTCCCAAACAGTAGATGGCGCTTATTGAAAAACAGTTCGCAAGTACACAAGGTGGCGCTGTGCAACTTTATGCTTCTGACATTCACACACTTTTTGCTAACTGGCAAACAGATCATGGATATTTTGAGCAGCAGCAGCTCCAGCAATAAAAAAATTATTGTTCTATTGAATGAGGAAAGGCGACGGAAAAGACGCCGATATTGTAACTTCAGCAGTTCTCATTGGTCGGACAATTTTTAACGCGGCTTTTACGCCTGCCGCTTTGCATGCCGGTGTGCATACTCACTTTGCCGCCCTTTGTTTAGTCACGAGGCGCTAAACGTCGTCGATAAGCACGAGCGATAATTGTCCCGGTGTGCTCGAGGGTTAAAGCCCATTCTAACCAAAATTCAACATCTGAAACGCTCGTAGAAAGCAACAAGGTGTATCGCAGAAATACCATTATGTTTCTAAAGTAATGAAGCAATACTCCAAACACAATACATTTTAAATAGATATCTGCTCTTGATACTTCATAGAATATATTTTTAAATGAGCTTTGATCATTCTTGGATTGCATTATACCCATTTTCTAGCAGACGCCTGGGCTGAGAGTTCAGACTCTAAAGGGAGCACCAGCTGCGTGACAGTTCACAGTCAGTTCTACTTCACCAACACCACCAACTCCTTCAATGTGCTGCAGGACTGTGGGAACTGCTCCAGGTGTGTGTTTGTGTGCGAACAGTCCTATGTGGATTTGAACACACTTTTCTGACCACAAACACTCTTTCTGTCAGGTTGTTTCACGCCAAACGTATAGAAAACACGAACCTGTTGTTTGTGGTGGCTGAGACACTGCCCTGCAGCTCTTGCGAGATCGAGAAACTCCTGCCTGTCAGAACAAAGTGTATCCTTCCTTCCCATGATCCCCTGCTCACAGAGCAACTCTAACAGCAGTGTAACAAAAGAAACTCCAAACTCCAGTCTAACACCAAAGAAACAATATAGCTAACACCATAGCAACCTCATAACATTGTGCTAGCAACTGCCAACAATATTCAACACCTTAACAAACTGCTTTTAACCCTCAAATTCTCTGTTTTCTGCTTGATTGATGGATGGATGGATGGATGACAGACAGAGCTTGTGGCGTTTCCTTAATGCTTTCTTCTCCAGCTCAAGAAGAGAACCCATGTGATGTGTTAAATTCTGCCCGCTATCGGAAAGGACCTGACAAATGCTTCGACTACAACTCAGAGGTGAAGTTGCTTTGATCAAACACTGTTGTTTGTTTGCTTCTTTAGTTGATATTTTGTAAAGATGATTTTTATATTGGAACTGCGCCCTAGCAGCCTAACCTTACATCTTGCTAACCAACTAGAACACCCTAGAAACTACATAGCAACACACAACATCATAGCAATCTCAAAACGTCCTAGCAGCTGCCAGAAAAATTTGAGCAACCACACAGCAACATCCTGGCAACCACCCTGAACACCCTAACAACCTCATAACATTGTGTCCTAGCAACTACCATGAACACTCAAGCAACAACATAGCAACATCCTGGCAACCACCCTGAACACCTTAACAAACTCATAACATTGACCTAGCTACTACCAAGAACATTCAAGCAACCACATAGCAACATCCTGGCAACCACACAGAACACCTTAACAACCATACAGAACACCCTAACAACCTCATAACATTGTCTTAGCAACTACCAAGGACACTCAAGCAACCACGCAACATCCTGACAACCACCCAGAACACCCTAACAACCTCATAACATTGTGTCCTAGCAACTACCAAGAACACTCAAGCAACCACATAGCAACCACCCTGAACACCTTAACAAACTCATAACATTCATCCTAGCAACCACATACAGTAGCAACATCCTGGCAACCACACAGAACACCTTAACAACCACACAGAACACCGTAACAACCTCATATCATTGTCTTAGCAACTACCAAGAACACTCAAGCAACCACACAGCAACATCCTGGAAACCACCCAGAACACCATAACAACCTCATAACATTGTCCTAGCAACTACCAAGAACACTCAAGCAACAACATAGCAGCATCCTGGCAACCACCCTGAACACCTTAACAACCTCATAACATTGTCCTAGCTACTACCAAGAGCACTCAAGCAACCACATAGCAACATCCTGGCAACCACACAGAACACCTTAACAACCACACAGAACACCCTAACAACCTCATAACATTGTCCTAGCAACTACCAAGAACACTCAAGCAACAACATAGCAACATCCTGGCAACCACCCTGAACACCTTAACAAACTCATAACATTCATCCTAGCAACCACCAAGAACACTCAAGCAACCACATAGCAACATCCTGGCAACCACACAGAACACCTTAACAACCACACAGAACACCCTAACAACCTCATAACATTGAACACCTTAGTAACATAATAACATTACACTAGCAACCACGAATAACACTCAACCAACCAGATAACAGCATCCTGGCAATCCCCAAGAACACCCTACCTACCTCATTACATTGTCCTAGCAACCACCAAGAACACTAAAGCAACGGCATAGCAACATCCTGGCAACTATCCAGAACACTCTAGAAACTACATAGCAACTAAGAAAATCATAACAGTGTCCTAGCAACAAACTAGGCAACCACCCACAACTCTCAAGCAATCACAAAATAATGTCCTGTCAACTATTCAGAATACCAAAGAAACAATATAGCTAACACCATAGCAACCTCATAACATTGTGCTAGCAACTGCCAACAATATTCAAGCAACCACATAGCAATGCACTAAAACCTCTTGGTAGACTTTAAAACTGCATAGCAACACCCTAGCAACCAGCAACAAAAAGCCTGGCATTGTTATAGTACATTTATGTTGAATGTTAACCATAACATCCTCTGTGTCCCGCAGGAGAACACATCTGAGTGTGGCAGCGCTCACTCTTTACACTGTCCCATGGGAGTTCTGCTCTGGATTCAGTTATTGTCGCTTTACGTCATTCTACGATCGTAATCTACAGAGTCCCACTGGCTTTGGTGTTCCTGTCCCTCATCTGTACAACACTCCGGGTCCAATCCTGACATCCTTCTGATTTTCCAGCTCTCTTTCTCATCGTGAGCTGCATTCCAGCTGTGTGCCATTACAGCAGAGCATGATGGGAAAACATGTCTTAGTAACCCGTGACATTGTGCAGATCCCAAAAAATAAAAACAACTGTCTTAAATCATTCACCTTTATATTCGGAAAACGTACAAAACAACAACAACAACAACCTTTCTGCTGCCGTGAAGTATTTTTGCTTGCCAAACCCAAAAACAGGAAAGGACCTGGTTTGTTTCGAAAGACTGAAACACGACACAAGTTTTGACAGTTATTATCACAATCTCGCATTGAGTGTTTATTCGAGTCTTGCTTTGTTCTTTGGATTTAGTGCCAAACCCTGATGTATGTGGATGCTCATATGCGTGGGACACGCAGCTTTCATTGAAATATTTTGTTCCAAGGCCATGTTGCCAAAAGAGAATGCCGTAATATCGCAAACAAGAAAAAGATTTTGATTTCGCTTTGTGTTTATTTACAGCTTTGCCGAATGTTTAAGGGCATATATTGTGTATAAAACTGCTGCCTGGTTTGTTACCCAACAGTGCCTTGGCGCACTTGTCCAAATGGACCAATAATAGCACTGGATGTGGATTTGAGTGACCCGGAATGAATGCTGAAGAAAGTTACGGTATTGAATGTTAACTTGACTTTGGTTTACAGCATAAGGGTGAACGTCATGAAACCTGGCAAACATACGTTTTTCACCCTGAATCAAAACAAACCAAAAAATTCACAAAGAAAATGAAGCCTATTTTGAGGACCATTAAGATTTTAAAAATAATAAAGTTAATTTTCCTAACAATTCTCATTACCGTAATAAAAAAAAGTTTATTCTCATTACCGTAATGTGAAAAAATTCAAATTTTAGCAAGTTATACTGCCTTACTTTGTGATTATTTAAATGTATCTTACTGTAATTCAGTAAAAATACATTAAAGTAATGTAACACAAAAAAATCAAGTGTTCCTACAAATACCCTTCATTGAAAAAAAACGTTCTCATTACCGTTATGTGGAAACAATCCTAATTTTAGCACTTGTTATATTACCTTAATTTGTGATTATTTAAATATTTTTTACTGAAATTCAAATAATGTAACAATGTGAAATATCCACAGTGTTTCTACAACACCTTTCATTTTCTATTTATAATTGTTTTTTCTGTTGAATTTGGGGGGATTTCTCGTGAGACTCGCCCGCGCACGTCCTTTAGCATTCAGTATGGGTTTTACTATACACGTTCTACTGATTCTGTCTTTAGAAAGGCACTCAAATTGTTTTAAATTCTTTTGATGTAAATATGGTTATTCCACACTGAGTTGATCTAGTGTGTTTTAATGAAATGGAATGCAAACTGATGTCTCGCTGTCCTGCTGCATGCTGGGGGAAAAACGATAACTGCTATTAAACTTAATAATGAATGATTTCAGGACATTTACTGGAAAGACACTCGACCCTTACAGCCATTCGATGGACCAATTTTATGTTCTCATTGAGTTCATTGATGCTATCGAAGGGTCGATATGTATTGATTTTGATTTAGTTTAAAAGATACGTTGTGTATATTGCTTGCGAAATGTATCGAGTGTGAATTTTGAGACGCTTTCATGCTTTTATTGAGATGTTTTGGTTTTTATCGCTGATGTTTTGTTGCTTTTCATTGATTATCGATAACAAAGGTCAATCTAGAAAAAAAAATTTGAGTTGGTGGTACTTCATCTTTTAATGTGGCCACACTTCCAAAACACCTGTACTTCCAAATGAATCCGACTGGGCCAAGATTCTGAAAGGGTTTCGCTTGACGTGTTTTGTATCGTAATGGCTTGAGCAATACTTTGAATTATGTCAACAACGCTGAAATGCAAGTGAGCGCTACTGAATTAGTGTAAGGAGAGCATGAAATCAGTATTGAGCCGCTTTCTTTGGATGACTTTGATTCAGGCTTGTCTTTGAATATCGGCTTAATGTTTGTACGTGAGCTATGAGTGTTCTAACAGAATTATTTAATGCCAATAAGAGTATTTATACTACTGTCTTTATGTAAAATTATCTCTGTGTTACATTGAATTTAATTATGTGAATAGGAATGTTTTAAGTATTTTTTTTTCTGCAGATGTTTGTACATTTTGTGAAAGGGTTTTTCCTCCCTTTCTGCAGTCTTCCATATCACTTCATTTTGTACAGATGGCACAAATCTATCAAGAAATTTGTATCATATTGTGTCGTTCTCTTCTGGGAGATGTTTATAAGAGAATTGGTGAGATAAAGACATTCATATTTTTCACGTCAACTTGGTATGGATTTTTATTTTTTACTCCAGAATAATGTATTTGATAATGAAAGAACAGCAGGTTTTTATTACAGCAGTAAAACAAGCACAAGTAATCATATTTTATGGTTACTTCCTGTGGTGTTCTAGGCTTTTTTTCAGTTATTAATATATTTATTTTCAAATTTTTACTTATTTGTACTTTAACACATTAGCTTTTTTTTTTATCTATTTAGATTTTAGATCTTTCTATATTTATTTTATTTTAAAGTATTTAGTATGTTCTTTTTATATTTTTACTAAACCAGAATGCTGAAAATGATTCACAAGCCGAAGGAGTTTCTAAATGGATATGAAATTTGTTGTTTTTTCCCCCTATAAAGCTTTGAAAGAAAAACCATGACAAAGAATCACCACAGCTTCCTCAGCCAGATGCTTGGCCTTCACTTTAAGCTGGAGCTTGTCGACCAGACCCTTTAGTCTGGTCACGTTCTTCTTGTCTTCCTCTGTCTGTAAAGTAGAAATTGTTTAAAACCCCATCCAGCACTGTAAATTGTTCAATCTTTCATTCCACTGCACAGATTCTTCTTCATCCTCTGCAGGTGAGCACTGGTGTCCTGTTCCTTCAGCTCCTCATCCATCATAGCATCATTAAAATAAAGAGCCATATAAGATTGCTGAACTATAAGACAGCATCTTTGAAGATCTGTTATATTGGAAGTGGAATAGAAAAAGTAGTAAACACTCACATCATTGATGAACCAAATCAGCTTCAATCTTCTTGGCGTTAATAAGACTTGTATTCTCTTGAGTTTCCCCCCTCTTCTTTCCCTTCCTCAATAACCAAAATAATAAAAATTCAGTTATGCGTCTTTGAAGCAGAAAATGGCATAAACCACATGCATGAATCACAAGTTTCAATACCAGCTGAAGCCAGTTTTCCAGTGGATCTAAAGTAAATCTGAATGAATTTACCCGAAGGAGAAGGGAATGATTCAGAATTTCAAAAATGTATTCAAATTACCTCACAGACTTACAAATTAATGCCTCACAGTCTTTGCATTACCAAAAGCCTCCAGCAGTGGGTTGGCAGGAATGATTTGATCATCTAGCGAGCCCTGGTGGGCATAAAAGTTAATTCATGTAGAATTAGATGCTGACAGTATTTTCCTCAGCTCTTGAGCTCCTATTTTGTGAGCACCGATTGTTTCACAACAAAATGTTTTACCTTGAAGGAATATCCTGTCCCCTGAACTATTTTGAAAATAATCTGCGTGAATAAAACATGTTTAACTAACAATAATTATTTTAAATCAAGGTGTTTGTGTTACTGTAACCGTCTGAAACATCACATCAGTGGTCACTTACGCCCAGGCTGTTGCATCGCGAGATATGTGCAAGTATCGCGAGAGGTGAGCTGGAGCAGGAAGTGTAGTGAAGATGGATGGTGTCGGATTATGTGCTAACAACAAACAGAAACAAAATCAAATGTTACCGAACAAAATGCGAGGCGAGTTCACCAGAAACCAGAGGAAAGACTCTGAGGTAAGAGTCAAACGAAGCTGTTTAAATCCCTATGCTTTGTATTTTTGCAGTTTAATGTTTGTTTTGACAGCAATGTTAGCATCAGAAATTCCAAGAAAAAAACATGTATAAAGTGATTAAAAATGCAAATTAAATAAACAACCGTTGATAATATGAAAAGTGCATCATTAACCAATTATAAAAATGTAAGTATGCTTGAACAACGTTTAGTAATTATCTCGTTAATAAAAAAACAGTTATTTTTTATATTAAGCTATACATTAATGCATAAACACGTTAATGAAAAACACATTGAAATGTAATGAGTAAAGTAATTAACATTGCTCATGAATGATTCTTTGTTAAGTTTATCTCTTCTCGTGAGGATTCTGATCCGTTAACGTTATTTATATCAGCTGATTGATTGATGAACATTAATATCGATCTGTCTTACATTATACTTTGCCATAACTTACTTTTAAAATTAGCACATTTATTACAGAACTAATACAATTTAAAAGGATATATAATAGGCTACCTGAGTGCGAAATAAATGTAATGTGTGTTGACTCTCAAGTGCATATTATTTGCAATTAGATTAAAATGTATTGTAAGTGTTGTTTTTTTTAGTTTAAATGAGTACATATTTGTTTATATGCAATTTCGTAATTCTGTTGTCTTGGAAATATTAAAGTTAGGTGCACTGCTGAATGTACCGACAAGCATTTGTTTATTATTCATACATATAGGGCTAGGCGGCCTACCATGTATATATATAGTATACTAAAATATACTTTAATGTAATTTCCATTGAAATTTGCATGTTGTGTATTTAAATATCTTAGAAATTACAAGTTTCTAATGATACAGTTGCAATTTAGTGCATTTAAATAAATATCAACTTTAAATGCAATATCAATTAACATTGTGTTTGTCAATACATCAAAATAAGTTTTAAAGCACAACAAAAGATTATTAAAACAATGATTAAAATATCCTTAAAATATGGGTTAGTCATGAAAGTGTAACTTAAGTTTTGATTGATATTATATCATCTGTTAGAAGTAAAACATTTTAAATATCCTTTTAAGATTTGAAATGCACTACAAGTGCACAGTGCACTTCTTTTTCACAAGGATAACTCATTTCAAACAAGGCTGCATTTACACTGCAGGTCTTAATGCCCAATTCTGATTGGTTGGCTAAATCAGATTTGTTTGTTTATTTTGGTTTTTACTAGGGCTGTGCAAAAGTTAATTGCGATTAATCGCATCCAAAATAAAAGTCTGTGTTTACATAGTATATTTGTGTGTACTGTATATAATTATTTTGTATATATAAATTCACACACATGCATGTATATGTTTAAGAAAATGTGTTATTCCTATATAAAATATTTATATTTATATAATATAGATTGTGTATTTATATATATATACAGAATTTAAGCGCAAATAATTCTTAAATATATACATGCATGCACAGGTATTTATATATACAAAATAATTATATACAGCACACTCCAATATATTATGTAAAACAGACTTTTATTTTGGATGCGATTAATCGCAATTAACTTTTGCACAGCCCTAGTTTTTACATGGAATTACATCTTTTAAATTGGACCCATATCTGAATTTACACTATACACTTGGCAAAACAACCCAAGGTAGATGTACTGACCTGGAAAATCTTGGGCCAAAAAGGGAGTAAAAATTGTGACACAGATGAAATGATAATACAAGCTTTTGCTTTCTGCACCATCTGTGACCACAGGTCAGCAAACAGCATTCATCCTCCTTTCCACCATTGATAAGAGTCATTAGATTGTACCTGAGTAGACAAAGACGTATATTGGACAGGAACATCCGACATTGGTGACATTGGTCAAGTGGACAGGAATATTCAATTTGTAGGACTGAAACCATTACAAGTTTGTGGGTCATATCCAATCTGTCACATGGGAGGGTATAAAACATCGAAATTAGGTCATGTAATGTGAATGCCTGTTCTGTCTATCCTTAAATGTTGTGACTGAATTGTCAGCTCCTATTGGACAGTTACACTGACTCCGTGTTTGTGTCTCAGGGTTTATCAGAGACTCCTGATTTGGAGTTTGAATATTCAGATGCAGATAAATGGACAATCGAACTGTCAGGTGAGAGTTCATTCATTTGGTTTACTGTTCTTCTGTAGTTAATATCATATTAAATGCCCAGCCTTCATTAACCAACTGCGACTACAATAATGCATTTTCCTCTTTTAAGTTGTTTGTAGAGTTGTACAGTTACACAGAGGGACCAGAGTTTCTACTCAACAGAAAGTGCTTCGAAGAAGATTTCCACACTCATAGTAAGTACTGATCAGAGTTATACAAACTCACATTTCATTATTAAAATGTTGTTTTTGTGGCTTTTGCAAGATGATGAGTAAGTCACAAAAGATCAAATGTTCATGTGCTTTTGCAGTGCCCGATCAGAAATGGACCGAACTGGATTTGGTTCAGCACAAAACTCATGCCATGCGTCTGCTGGACGGACTGGACGTGATCGGCCGAGAACGCAGGTTAAAAGTTGCCAGAGCCATCTTGTACATGGCTCAAGGTAAACTATGCATTATATATGCATTGATTTGATTGGAAACTCCCCTGAGTCTCGTGTGAATAAGCTCCGACTCTGACTTTTTTCAGGTACATTTGGTGAGTGTTCCTCAGAACTGGAGGTGCAGCACTGGATGAGGTATAACGTCTTCTTGCTGTTGGATGTGGGAGCGTTCACTGCGCTGATGGAGCTGCTCAACATGGAGATCGAGTGAGATGAACTGCACATTCAAACGTTCATATTACACATGTGAAAACTTCAATAACTCTTGTTAAATGTCTCTCAGTAACAGTGCTGCGTGCAGCAGTGCGGTCAGGAAACCTGCCATCTCATTGGCCGACAGCACTGACCTCAGGTACAACAACACACGTCACATGCATTTAGTATACTTTGGCCATCCATGTGACATTTACACGATAACACAAAACCATGTCCCCTGAGGCGCTCTGTGTTGGAATGTCTTTTTTGTTTTGGTCTGTGTGATCCCGCCCACTATAAATTTACCTAATAGTATTTCGACACACCGGGTTGCCATTTAGCCATTGATCCCAACAAATGAACTAGGTCAGAGATCACATTTTCTACTTTCCCTAAATAGCCTCAGCAATAAAAACATTGCAAATACATTAACTGATCAATTAGTGTACGGCACATCACTTTCCATGGTCAAATCGCGCTTGTTCTTGTTGCGTGTCCTCAATCTGGCAACCCGCGTGAGTGTCGAGTCTGAGGAGGCAGCGTGGTACCCATTTTATCGGCTAGCTGTTAGAGCCCGACCGATAAAGGATTTTGAAGGCCGATACCAATACAAATATTTTTGGGTTTTAAAATCCGATATTCCGATATATCAGCCGATATTTTATTTATTTTTTTAAACTGGACATGATAGTCACAAATTTTGTCATGCTTATTTGAGTTTAGAGAACTGATGGGGATGTTCTTTTAATTGTTATTCAAGCAATATATGTATCGTGACCAACTCAACGAGTGTTGCCAAGAGTGCCCTCTGGTGGACAAACTATACAACTCAAACACTCATGACATGGTTCAAGCGTGTTTCGTCCGTTTTTATATTATTTTTGAAATATTTGTTTATCGACCATTATAACTGCCGATACCGATAGTTTGGAAATTACATAATATCGGCCGATAATATCGGTCTGGCTCTACTAGCTTTCAATATTACATACTGCACCTTTAGATGCACTCCAGATGATGAGTCCTCCATAACCCTGTGCATGCGTGTGTTTTCAGGGTGTTGCTGAACATCATGTACCTGATAGTGGAGACCATCCAGCGTGAAGAACCCACAGACAGTCCCGAATGGAAAACCATTAGAGAAACCTTCAAATCTGAGCTTGGTCAGTGTTATTTAGACTAAGATTATTTGAAGATGCGTGTTGAGTATTGAAGAATAGAAATGTTATGAATGTCCCTGGCAGGTTCTCCTCTCTATAACCATGAACCTGTCTCCGTCATGCTGTTTGGGATGGTGACCAAGTTCTGCAGTGGCCACGCGCCGCATTTCCCCATGAAGAAAGTCCTGCTGCTGCTCTGGAAGACCATCCTGGTGAGAAGGACGGACTTTGTAACTTTAATTTTGGGTTATGTGTATGTTTCAAGTCATGAATCGTTTCGAAAGGATCAATTCCTTCCTTTAACAGCAGTTTAGAGCAGTTTATTTTTTTCAGTTCAATAAAGCTATTTATTAAATTGCCTTTCGGTCACTCGCTAATAGTGGTGCGACGTCTGATTCATTTCTGCGAACCACTATTTTTGGATGGTTGAATCAAAAACTATTGCAGCCGTTGACATTAAGAGATCCTGATAATAAAAGGCCTACATTTTAAAGTATTCTTTGAGCATTTTGGAACCTAACAGCCCTAGTTTTTATGGTCTATGTGTCTAAGTTCATTCTGGGAATGTTCATGCAAACTAATGACTTAACATAACCCAACCCTTTCTTCACACATCAATACCAGCTTTGAACTGAAAAAGTGTGATTATGAAATAAATAGTTTTAATATTTCTGATTGAATTAGGTGAAACCAATTTAAATTTTTTCTGTTTGGTACATTTAAAGCTACACTGTGTGATTTCTACCCCCATCTAGTGGTGTAAAGATATATGACCGTCCAGTGAATATTAGTTTTTGTTCCTCTCAATTCCAATTTCATTTTAACTCGTACAGTGGCCAGTGTAGTCCAAGATTAACATGGTTTCCAGTTCGACCTCGTCCATGAGCGTTAACTCAAAGGTAAACGCAAAAGGCGAAGCTTGAATTAACGGGTATGTCCCTCTTTGGCTAATGTATTTTCAAGATGGAGGGGCAACATGGCGACCGACATTAGATCCCCTTACCCGTATGTATTTTCAATGGCATATTATACACTCACGAGAATACTTTATTACTTGAACGAAGTAAATATACATTAATGAGCACACATTTTTGAAAGAACTAAGTGTTTTTAGCTAAGAATAAACTAAAAGAGTTACACAGTGTAGCTTTAACTAAAAAAAAAATTTACATTTTAATTTTTACTACACTTTTAGTTTTTGTTTTTCACATGGTTCCAATGTTTCGGTTAAAATGGTTTTAAATGTCAACATCTCTCGTAAAATCTCTTTAAAAAGTGTGGATTCTATTCTTGGAATTAATTCCAGAACATGGAATTGAAGTCAATTCCAAAGATTTTGGAACCTAACTGCCCTTGTGTTTGTGGTCTGTGTGTTTCCGGTCTCATCCCAGTTCACTCTGGGAGGGTTCGAGCATCTGCAGGGCTGTAAGGTCAGCAGACGGGTGTCGTTGGGTCTCCCGCCGCTGCCGGAGGACAGTATCCGTGTGGTGCGGAGCATGAGAGCCGCGTCTCCGCCGGCGTCCGCCTCTGACCTCATCGAGCAACAACAGAGACGTGCCCGGAGAGAACACAAGGTATGTATTTGACGAAAAACTGTGGAGTGGAAATAAAACGATAAAGTGAACCCTTTACATCTATTTCTACAGGCTCTTATAAAGCAGGACAACCTGGATGCGTTTAACGAGAAGGACCCATATAAAGCCGATGACACCCGCGAAGATGAAGAGGAAAACGATGACAATGACAACTCTCTAGAGGCGGAGGCTTTCCCGCTGGAGCGCGACGAGGTCATGCCGCCGCCCATCCCGCACCCCCCGTCTGAGAGGGTCTGTTTCCCCAAGGGTCTGCCATGGGCTCCGAAAGTCAGGTAGAAACTCGACTCCATCGTTTATCTGAAGGCTTTCTCAAATGTAAGTTTCACCTATGTCGATTTTAACAGGGAAAAGGATATTGAGAACTTTCTGGACTCCAGCAGGAGTAAATTCATCGGTTACACGCTGGGAAAGTGAGTGTTGCATGCCACTCAATTGCTCATTTCCTGTGAGCCTCAGTGATGCATGTGTGTGTTTGTGTTGCAGTGACACGGATACAGTGGTTGGATTGCCCAGACCGATACATGAAAGCATCAAAACTCTCAAACAGGTAATGGCATCATCCATCGCTTATTAACTTGACTCCTCCATATCTTCACACATCAATCTAGCTTTGAACTGAAGAAGTGTGATTAGGAAATTAATAGTTTTGTTCATTCATTTTTTTAAACTTTTTTTCATTCATCACATTTTTTACATGGTTTAATGTTTCAGTTACAATGGTTGTAAATGTCATTTGTGATTTATTTAAAAGTGTTATTTTTTAAATTGATGAAGCATTTAGTCTTCTATAAAATATATATTTTTTAACAATAGTAAAAGTATTGAATCAAAATTAAATTAATAATAAAATATTTGCAACCCATAAGTTGTTGGTTTAATATATTTAATATAATATATTTTTATAAGTTGTTGTTTTTTTTTTGGTCACAAGAACAACATTGTTTAGGTCATAAATCAAATGTCAATTATAAGTTAAAGTAAGACTAAAGACTAAGAATTGTTTATTTTGAATATTATTATAAGTAGTAGTGTTGTTGCTATGACCATTAATACAATAATCAACTAAATTTAATTAATACAATATCTGTAAAAAATGTAATCTTTTATTAGTTAAAATTGTAAGACTAACAAATAACATTATTTGGTGGAAGAATTGTTTATTGTGATGTAATGATTAATTATATTAACTTTATTGAACATCATTTTGTTACGTTATTTCATCTTTGTTTGTGTTTGTATTTCATCATTGTTTCATCATGTTTAGTGATTTTACACATCTTAACTAAAGTAAAACTTAACTTGTGACTAAATGCTCTGAGATGTGTATGTAGATACAATATAACATTTAGTTTGTGTGTTTGCTTCAGCACAAGTATGTGTCGATCGCTGAGGTCCAGATCGCTAAAGAAGAGGAGTATCAGAAGACCCCTCTGTCTGGCGTGAGTGTCCGTACATTGATAGATGTGTGAATGTGATGATGACTTTAATAACGCTATGTTTGTGTGTGTTCAGGGTGAGGAGGAGCTGGAGTTGTGTGCTACAGAGCTCTTGTACCAGGGTATTTTACCCAGTTTACCACAGTATATGGTGAGAGACTAACAGTTCACACACCACTCGCACTGCATTTGAGCCATTCTCGTACTGACACACTGTGTGTGTGTTTGTTCAGATCGCTCTGCTAAAGATCCTGTTGGCTGCTGCTCCCACATCCAAAGCCAAGACCGACTCCATCAACATCCTGGCCGACGTGCTGCCCGAGGAAATGCCGTAAGACACTGTTAAACAGCACAGTTGCAGATGTTTGTGCTTTCCGTGAATCAAACTGAATGAAAAATCATCAGTGGAGCTTATGATGTGAATGAATCATACCACTGACTTAACTGAATCAAAGTGATTCTCCGAATAATTTGAGTCTCTGTGAGTGTGTGTTTGAAGCTGAATTGCTCACCTTGGTTGCCATGGCAACTGTGAGCTCATGGCATCAGATGCTGTAAAAAATATCTCCTGGGTTATACATATTCATGACATTCTCTCTGGAATTATTGACTGTGATTTGTAAATTTTATAAATTAGGGATATTTTAGGGTCATTTGAGATACTGTTGTAGCATTTATTATATATTATATGATTTATTATATGTTAAATTCTTTATATATATATATATATATATTATATATATATATATGATTATTGAATTCTTTTACATTTAAATTTTTTTAGTAATTTTTTGTTGTTTTTGTAATTTTATTAGTTTAGATGATGATTTAATAAAAAATATTTTTATACGATTGCAGATTATTTAGAATATTTACCGATACAAATTGTTTGATTTTCTTAAGGTTACTATAATATTAGAGTTAAAAAATTGTGACAAATACAATATTGTCATTATTTTGAATATTATTATAAGTAGTAGTGTTGTTGCTATGACCATTAATACAATAATCAACTAAATTTAATTAATACAATATCTTGTAAAAATGTAATAAAGTAAAAAAAATATTGATTTTTACATTTCTTTTATTAGTTAAAATTGTAAGACTAACAAATAACATTATTTGGTGGAAGAATTGTTTATTGTGATGTAATGATTAATTATATTAACTTTATTGAACATCATTTTGTTACGTTATTTCATCATTGTTTGTGTTTGTATTTCATCATTGTTTCATCATGTTTATTGATTTTACACATCTTAACTAGAGTAAAATCACTTAACTTGTGGCTAAACGCTCTGAGATGTGTATGTAGATTGATTATAACATTTAGTTTGTGTGGTTTTTCAGCACAAGTATGTGTCGATCGCTGAGGTCCAGATCGCTAAAGAAGAGGAGTATCAGAAGACCCCTCTGTCTGGCGTGAGTGACCGTACATTGATAGATGTGTGAATCTGATGATGACTTTAATAACGCTATGTCTGTGTGTGTTCAGGGTGAGGAGGAGCTGGAGTTGTGTGCTACAGAGCTCTTGTACCAGGGTATTTTACCCAGTTTACCACAGTATATGGTGAGAGACTAACAGTTCACACACCACTCGCACTGCATTTGAGCCATTCTCGTACTGACACACTGTGTGTGTGTGTTTGTTCAGATCGCTCTGCTAAAGATCCTGTTGGCTGCTGCTCCCACATCCAAAGCCAAGACCGACTCTATCAACATCCTGGCCGACGTGCTGCCCGAGGAAATGCCGTAAGACACTGTTAAACAGCACAGTTGCAGATGTTTGTGCTTTCCGTGAATCAAACTGAATGAATCATCAGTGGAGCTTATGATGTGAATGAATCATACCACTGACTTAACTGAATCAAAGTGATTCTCCGAATAATTTGAGTCTCTGTGAGTGTGTGTTTGAAGCTGAATTGCTCACCTTGGTTGCCATGGCAACTGTGAGCTCATGGCATCAGATGCTGTAAAAAATATCTCCTGGGTTATACATATTCATGACATTCTCTCTGGAATTATTGACTGTGATTTGTAAATTTTATAAATTAGGGATATTTTAGGGTCATTTGAGATACTGTTGTATTATATATTATATGATTTATTATATGTTAAATTCTTATATATATATATATATATATATATATATATATATGATTATTTGTGTTCTTTTTACATTTAAATTTTTTTAGTAATTTTGTTGTTGTTTTGTAATTTTATTAGTTAGAGATGAGACTGATAAAAAAAAAATCTGCAGATACGGATTGCAGATTATTTAGAATATTTACCGATACCAATAGTTTGATTTTCTTAAGGTTACTATAATATTAGAGTTAAAAAATTGTGACAAATACAATATTGTCATGTTAACTTGCTCTACTACATTCAACACGAGAGATTTTCTTCACACACAGTATGAGTTGCAGTCTGAACACGTTTTTCCGCCCCCTTTTGATTAATCAGCACTGATCATCGGCGGTTAAACAATTTGCCAATAGTAAATAATTGCTTTTATCAACCGATACGGATTATTGGCTGATATATCAATGCATTTCAAATATATATTACTCTTTGATTGGTATATTGATATATCTAGTTTTTGATTGGGAGTTTCAAACTAAAATAAGTAACTTCACTAAGTTGTGTAATTGTATTTTTAACACTTACCATAGACTTACTAACTTTACTAAAGGTGTTGTCACATTTACCGTTGCTCAGTGAATTTCCGTGGGTGAAAACCAGAATACATGTGATCCGAAAATATCCATTTTGTCCAAATATTGCTTATTTTCAAGTTTCAAGGTCACATGAATTCAATGTGCTGAACAACAGAAAGCTGATGGTTTGAAAGTGACTTTAATGTAAGCTGTGCTTCATGCATTCACGCTATTGACAAATGCAATTTCGCTAATGTGACTGACCTTACTTGTGCATGCTTTGACGCGTCCTGTCTGGTATCTCTTTCTAGCACTACGGTTCTTCAGAGTATGAAGTTGGGCGTAGATGTGAATCGCCATAAAGAAATCATTGTCAAAGCCATTTCAGCCATACTGCTGCTGCTACTGAAACACTTCAAACTCAACCACGTCTATCAGGTACACAAACACATTTTTGAAGCTGTTTGTGAGGTGCTTTTCTAGATTTTTGTCATACCCTACATGCAACTCACACAACCCATTTGACATTGGTATTATTATTATATTATACAAAATGTGATTATAGGCCATTTGTAAGCCTTTTAAATAGTGAGGTCTAGCTAATTTTTTGTCAGCTTGCACCATGGTAATGACGATATTTTTGACTATTTGCAAAGTTTTGGGCTTCATAATTATAGTAACAGCTACAAGTAACAAGTTTTCTCCTACAGTTTGAATACATGGCACAGCATCTGGTGTTTGCCAACTGCATCCCGCTGATCCTGAAGTTCTTCAACCAGAACATCATGTCCTACATCACCGCTAAAAACAGGTAAAACTTCAAGTCAACTTTTGTTCATTATGGTGTCATGAACATAAAGATTGCTTTAACCAGTGTTGAATTTTCATGTTATGCTTTATGGGTAATGACATCTGTCATATCGTATCTCTTCGGCAGTATCTCGGCTCTGGATTTCCCGCACTGCGTCGTTCACGAGCTTCCAGAGCTCACCGCTGAGAGTCTGGTGAGAAAAACACACCTCAATGCATCTAATCAGGAATGTTCCCAGAACATTCACTAACATTCTTTAAAAGTTGTGTAAATGTTTGTAAAAACGTTATTAAAATAATGTTTTTGGAACGTTCATATAACGCTATTAACGTTCTTCTAACGTTGAGAGAAAACGTTCCAAGAACATTGTTCTAAGAACATCTTTATGATGTTATTTGTGATCGATGAAAGTTCTCATAACGTTGATAGAAAACGTTCTTAGAACAATGTTCATGGAACATCTTTATGACGTTATTTGTGATTGATGAAAGTTCTCGTAACGTTGATAGAAAACAATCTTAGAACAACCACAAATAACATCATAAAGATGTTCCAAAAACATTGTTCTAAGAACGTTTTCTATCAACGTTATGAGAACTTTCATCGATCACAAATAACGTCATAAAGACGTTTGCTATCAACGTTACGAGAACTTTCATCAATGTTCTTGGAACGTCTTTGTGACGTTATTTGTGATTGATGAACGTTCTCATAACATTGACAAAAACGTTCTTAGAACAATGTTCTTGGAACGTCTTTATGACGTTATTTGTGATTGAACGTTCTCATAACGTTGATAGAAAACGTTCTTAGAACAATGTTCTTGGAACGTCTTTATGACATTTTTGTGATTGATGAAAGTTCTCAGAACCTAACTTTGTTAGCTGGGTGCTCCTCTGAGCTAGCCTTTGAGCTGTTTGATATGTTTCATTACAGGAAGCTGGCGATAATAATCAGTTCTGCTGGAGGAACTTGTTCTCCTGTATTAATCTGTTGCGCATCCTTAATAAACTCACCAAATGGAAGCACTCGAGGACCATGGTGAGACACCACACAAACCAAGAACATCTAATGTAGCTGGAGAGAGCCATTCAGTAGTGGTCAATTCAAATTTTGCGTATTTCTAGATGTTGGTGGTCTTCAAATCGGCTCCCATCCTGAAGAGGGCGCTGAAGGTCAAGCAGGCCATGATGCAGCTCTATGTGCTCAAGCTGCTCAAAGTCCAGACGAAGTATCTTGGGGCGGCAATGGAGGAAAAGCAACATGAAAACAATGTCGGCGATATACCAGAAAGTGCGCCATCGCCTCAACGACGACTGGGCATATGGAAACGGTGAGTAGGGGAAGAAACCGGACTGGGATCTTCACTAAACAATTTGATGCGTCATTATTAAACCTGAAATTTTAGTACCACCCGGGTGTCAGAGTTAAACGTGTTCTCTGTTTCTGACAGCAGACCTGGACGCTCGCCCGTGGGATTTCCAGGCGGAAGAATGCGCCCTACGTGCCAACATCGAACGGTTCAACAGCCGACGCTATGACAAGAACCAGAGCAACCCAGAATTCCTCCCGGTGGACAACTGCCTCCAAAGTGTGCTGGGACAGCGGATCGACCTTCCGGAAGACTTCCAAATGAACTATGACCTCTGGCTGGAGCGTGAGGTATTTTCCAAACCCATTTCCTGGGAAGAGCTCCTGCAGTGAACACCTGTTGTGTTTCAGCACCTGTTCACTACAGCAGCTGTGAAAATGACCATTACCACAGTAAAACTTTTCCGACAACACTACGCTTCATAGATTCAACAACCGGGACCATTTCCTGTGTGTCTGTTTATATAACGTAACGGCTCGCTTGTAGTTAACTTGCGCGTTATTATTATTTTTTTAACTCTTAGAAAGGGAACTTTGACAGATGTGCTAAGAGGTTTTTGTTTGTTTTTGCTGCTTTTGATTATTGATTCTCCATAACTGAATATTAAATCTGATCTTATTGTGAAAGACTGTATTTATCCTGGAGTGTATTGATGTGTTTTTCATTGGCTCTGTATACAATACTCAATGCAATACAACAATCTTCTCTGTGAACCATTGTTGTTTTTGTCATTCATTTTAACCCTAAAACAAGCAACGTGTCTCAGGAGATGCATCGTTTTTATTGTCTTTTTGGGGGCATAAGAATGATTTTTACTTACGGCAGCCTTGTGTGAAAATGCTCAATACGCAACATGACATCATTTGCGTAAACATATACGCCACTTTCGAGTCAGGTGGCGTGTTATCTCCACGCATTTTGTGCTATCAGCGTGTATGCGTATATGTCTACGCCATTAACGTCCGCGTCATTCCGCGTGTCTGAACACGCAGTCAAATCTCCAGTCATAAATGCCATTAACCCCAGTGACGGTTAAGTTTAGGGATGGGGTTGACGTAAGTCATATCTTTTTTTTTTACCTTCGATGGTAAGGGAACAGTCATGAATGCCATTAACCCCAGTGACGGTTAAGTTTAGGGATTGGGTTGTTGTAAGTCATATCTTTTTTTTTACCTAGGATGGTAAGGGAACAGTCATAAATGCCATTAACCCCAGTGACGGTTAGGTTTAGGGACGGGGTTGAGGTAAGTCATATATTTATATAACGTTAAGTCAACGGCGTTCATAAACACGCTGAAAGGCGATTATGCGTCTTGATAGCACGCCAAAAATGGAAATACGAATTGGCGTATCATACACGCGCTACTTCATGAGATCAGTCTGCAATACGTCATATTAAAACAAAATAGATACGTAGCTAAATTGTCATTTTGTTGTGACAGAACTGATGCTGGCTGCTTTCAAGTTCACTTGGGAAATTTGTACATCTAAGTCATCGAAGTCTTTTTAGAATGTCGTCGAAAATTGTTCATTGGTTTTACCTTTTCTGTTCGTGGAGTAAGTAGTTACATATTGCTGTCATCTGACGACTATCGCTTATGAGATTCTCTGAAATGTGAAAAAGATCTATCGATCTTCCATTGAAGATAAAACACTAGTGCTGGTAATTAGAGCCCGAACGATAAAGGATTTTGAAGGCCGATACCGATACAAATATTTGTTGATTTTAAAATCCGATATTCCGATATATCTGCCGATATTATTATTTTTTATTTCAGAAACGCGCAACAAAATATTAACAGATTTCCCTAACATTAGTTATTTGTAGTTAATTATGAGTTTTAACTAAACTAATATGATAATGCATAACTGGTTCTCTCTGCCCGACTCTGGCTGGATCAGTAGGTTGCTGGATGTGTGGTTCGTTATACACGAGTGTTGCCAACAGGGACGGTGTACAGTGTCCTCTGGTGGACAAACTATACAACTCCAACACTCATGACATGGTTGAAGCGTGATTCGTCCGATTTTATTTAATTTTTGAAGTATTCATTTAATCGGCCATTATAACTGCCGATACTGATATTTTAGAAAATGCCTAATATCGGCCGATAATATCGGCCTGCCGATAATATCGGTCTGGCTCTACTGGTAATGCATGGTTTTCTATATGAAATAATGTTAGCACTTCTTTAGACTTTCTCCCTATTGAAAAAATATATTAAAAAACAATCAGCTCGGGAACAAAATTATCCACAGGCAAACCTAGAAACAATTTACCTACAAACCTATTTCCAACTTTAAAATGTGAGCTGATATTCCTTAACTTTGACTTTTAAAACCTTATTAGTAGAGCCAGACCGATATATATCGATTGAATGAGTATTTAAAAAATAAAATAAAAACGGACGAAACACGCTTCAGTCATCTCTCCTTGGCCTGTTATAATGAAAATGTATGTTTTACAACTTGCAGTATGATGTTATCTATTGCTAAATTATGGCTCATCATAGACTAGCTAACCACAAAGCAAGCTAATGCCACTATCATCAGTGGAAGACCGCTAACGTTAACATTAATGAGCTTGGAAACCACAATGAACTTTTTCTAAATAAAGTAATGATTACTGTATTTATAACTAGCATATCTCTAGTTACAGTCCCTGCATTGTGAAATGTAAGTTATACGTTGCGAGGAGTGAACATTTAGACATAGAGAAAAACTATCAAATGTATCTTGTGCAGAAAAGTTAGCTTTTCTTTTACACGTGTGTGAAATCCAACAATATTTAATAATAAAAAAAAAAAACGGCCGATATATCGGATTTTAAAACCCAAAAATATTTGTATCGTATCAGCCATCAAAATCCTTTATCGGTCGGGCTCTACTTATTACCTTTTGTTTTACTTGCTCTGAAATGAGACATTTGTACCAGTTGCCCTGTGACATTTTAAATGATCCCGAACATGAAAGATATTGTGTGGTAATCATTCACATTAAACTATACATTTTCTTGGGTGGTTTCAGCATGTGAGAGGGGGAGTGTGGAAGAGGGGGAGAGATGTGTTCTGAGTCACTTCAAGCATTTCCTAATTTCTCAATTCTGACATGAACTTTTATGTGGTTGTTAAGGCAAAAATTCAATAAACAGACATCACTGCGTAAGAGACAATTTAATAAAAGGAAAAGAGGTTTATTATTCTTGCAAGAACAATAAGGCTCAGTCACCAACACAGATTACTGCGAAGTGAATGACGCCCAGAACACAGGCCGGAGTCTGTCTATAAAGCTCTCCCAAGGTTATTTACTACAAGCCATTTTACAGAGAAATTCCACAAGCCATAGGACTCACATGCTGGGTTAGATTTACCGCTCAACCCCTCTTTTCTCCCCAGTCTAAGATGACCTCTGACCCGGCCGGTTCTCTGGTGCCTCACTCCACTCTTGATAAAGAAAAGACAAATTACCTCATTTACAGATAGCAAAACCATAAGACATTCCTCCGTTATTACATATAGGAGGTGAACAGATAAAAACATAAGACCCAATAATCATGCGTAATACATGTGAGATTAACATTTTCCCAACAGGTTCTTCTGGGATACTGCAACAAAAAGTACCGTCTTTGTCCAGAATGACAATGTGAGTTCTTACATGTGTGGCATGCCTCTTTTGTGTTTTTTCCTGTGAACATTAAGGCATCCTTTTCGTATGAACTTTCCCACACTGATCACACTTGTGTGGTTTCTCTCCAGTGTGGATCCACTCATGTTGTTTCATTGATGTTGACAGATGGAATCTCTTGTCGCAGTGTAAACACTTGTAAGGTTTTTCTCCAGTGTGAATTCTCTGGTGCAGTTTCACTGCGTGATCTGTAACAAAAGTCTTCCCACAATCAAAGCACACGTAATTCTTCACACCGCTGTGTCTTTTCTGGTGTACTTTTAATTCACTCAGCTGACTAAAACCCTTTCCACACAAAGAACACGCGTGAGGCTTCTCCTTATTGTGAACTATCAAGTGGTTCTTCAGGGAAAGCGATGAAAAAAATGCTTTTCCACATTGATCACAGTTAAATGCTCTTTCTCCAGAGTGAGAAAGCAGATGTGATTTAAAATTGACGGCCTGTGTGAAACTCTTCCCACACTGATCACACGTGTACAGCTTCTCTCCAGTGTGGATTCTCATGTGATACTCAAGGTTTCTTCTGTGTATGTAACTCTTCCCACACTGATCACAAGTGTGCGGCCTCTCTCCAGTGTGGATTTTAATGTGATAATTAAGTTGATGTTTTTGTCTGAAACTCTTCCCGCACTGATCACATGTGTACGGCTTCTCTCCGGTGTGGATTTTAATGTGTTCATTAAGTTGCTGTTTTTGTCCGAAACTCTTCCCGCACTGATCACATGTGTGCCCCTCTCCAGTGTGGATTTTAATGTGATCATTAAGGTCCTGTTTTCGTCTGAAACTCTTCCCGCACTGATCACATGTGTGCGGTTTCTCTCCAGTGTGGATTCTAATGTGATCATTAAGGTGCTCTTTTCGTGTGAATCTCTTCCCACACTGATCACATGTGTGCCTCTCTCCAGTGTGGATCTTTGTGTGTTTATTAAGGTTTCCTCTTCGTGTGAAACTCTTCCCGCACTGATCACATGTGTACAAATTCTCTCCAGTGTGGATCTTCATGTGAATTTGAAGACTTTTGTTGTTTGACAATCTCTTTCCACAATGTAGGCAAGAATTTTTGTCTCTCCTCAAAGATTTTTCTCCAGTTTTGACATGATGATGTTTCTCCTCTCCTTTGCTCAGTTTTTCAATCTCCTTGTTCCGTTCCATTAAGTCTGAAATAATAATGGTGGTTTAATTGTGTCTTTTCAAGGAAATGACTTCAGAGATCTTTGAGTTTATCAATCAGACGAAGCCCTTCAGCAGAACAACGCCTCTAGAAAGTATCCAGCTAACATATATAGCCTACATACTTCCTTGTACCAAATATGGCAATGCATTCTATTGGTTATTTTGAGAAATAGTTTGTACCATGTGACTTTCTTGAAATAGCATTCTCTGACTTCTGGGGACTTGAAGGCTGATGCAACAGACCAAAGTCACTCACAGAGGAAATGATAGTACACAAATATGTAGCTAAATTACTTATTATCTGAATAATAAAATCTTCAACAATATCCTTAAAAAAATAATAATGAGGAAGTGAAGACTAACATAATACCAGAACACAACAACAATACAATGGTACGATGAATTCTGAATTGTCATTGGAACTTTCCATGAATTGGGCACATTTATTTTAAAGTTCTTATTTTAATAAATAAACTATTGGCACAAATCCCATGTTTCCAACACAATCTCTCAGATATATTAGTTTTAACAAAAAAGCTTTTACACAAACTGTTGTTTTTTTTTAAATGCATTTATCAAACCTGTTACCAAAATTTCAGAAAAATAACCTATAATTACTATAACTTGTAAATTGAAGCAATAGAAAAACATTTACCAGTTAAATTAGGTTTTGATTAACTTACACATTCAAAACTTTAGTAACACTGTTGCAAAAATTCTGAACCAGATATCAAATAAATGTAAATAAAATAGCTCAGATAATATTTAGAAAAAAGAAACTTTACACTGATCTCGACAAATCGCTGACATTTAAAAAAATGATTGTATTCATCTGAAAGAGGAATGTCATGTACACCTAGGATGGCTTCAGGGTGAGTAGCCTATTATCGTGGACTAATTTTAATTTAATTATTAAATTGTCTTAGTCGATCGTCGGGAGAACTTAAAATTACAAACTCAAAATTTCGACAAAAAAAATCAAAGGGGTACCTCTGTTGACTTTTTCGGTGCAAAAAAAGTTTCTCTGATCTTCTTGGAACTCTGGATTCTGATAGAGGGCCATGAGACTTAGACCTGAGTGCAAAAATGGAGTCTCTAGATCCTTCCAGAGCTGAGATATCGAAACTCAAAGTTTCGACCCGAAAAAAAAACGACAGTGTTACCCCTTACGTTTTTTTTTTTTGGGCGAAAAATCAAGTATCCCCAATCTTCTCGAAACTCTGGATTCTGATAGAGGGCACTGAGACTTGCACCTGAGCGCAAAAATGGAGGCTCTAGACCCTTCCAGAGCTGAGATATCGAAACTCAAAGTTTCGACCCGAAAAAAAAACGACAGTGTTACCCCTTACGTTTTTTTTTTTGGGCGAAAAATCAAGTATCCCCAATCTTCTCGAAACTCTGGATTCTGATAGAGGGCACTGAGACTTGCACCTGAGCGCAAAAATGGAGGCTCTAGACCCTTCCAGAGCTGAGATATCGAAACTCAAAGTTTCGACCCGAAAAAAAAACGACAGTGTTACCCCTTACGTTTTTTTTTTTGGGCGAAAAATCAAGTATCCCCAATCTTCTCGAAACTCTGGATTCTGATAGAGGGCACTGAGACTTGCACCTGAGCGCAAAAATGGAGGCTCTAGACCCTTCCAGAGCTGAGATATCGAAACTCAAAATTTCGACCCGAAAAAAAAACGACAGTGTTACCCCTTACGTTTTTTTTTTTTGGGCGAAAAATCAAGTATCCCCAATCTTCTCGAAACTCTGGATTCTGATAGAGGGCACTGAGACTTGCACCTGAGCGCAAAAATGGAGGCTCTAGACCCTTCCAGAGCTGAGATATCGAAACTCAAAGTTTCGACCCGAAAAAAAAACGACAGTGTTACCCCTTACGTTTTTTTTTTTTGGGCGAAAAATCAAGTATCCCCAATCTTCTCGAAACTCTGGATTCTGATAGAGGGCACTGAGACTTGCACCTGAGCGCAAAAATGGAGGCTCTAGACCCTTCCAGAGCTGAGATATCGAAACTCAAAATTTCGACCCGAAAAAAAAACGACAGTGTTACCCCTTACGTTTTTTTTTTTGGGCGAAAAATCAAGTATCCCCAATCTTCTCGAAACTCTGGATTCTGATAGAGGGCACTGAGACTTGCACCTGAGCGCAAAAATGGAGGCTCTAGACCCTTCCAGAGCTGAGATATCGAAACTCAAAATTTCGACCCGAAAAAAAAACGACAGTGTTACCCCTTACGTTTTTTTTTTTGGGCGAAAAATCAAGTATCCCCAATCTTCTCGAAACTCTGGATTCTGATAGAGGGCACTGAGACTTGCACCTGAGCGCAAAAATGGAGGCTCTAGACCCTTCCAGAGCTGAGATATCGAAACTCAAAATTTCGACCCGAAAAAAAAACGACAGTGTTACCCCTTACGTTTTTTTTTTTTGGGCGAAAAATCAAGTATCCCCAATCTTCTCGAAACTCTGGATTCTGATAGAGGGCACTGAGACTTGCACCTGAGCGCAAAAATGGAGGCTCTAGACCCTTCCAGAGCTGAGATATCGAAACTCAAAATTTCGACCCGAAAAAAAAACGACAGTGTTACCCCTTACGTTTTTTTTTTTTGGGCGAAAAATCAAGTATCCCCAATCTTCTCGAAACTCTGGATTCTGATAGAGGGCACTGAGACTTGCACCTGAGCGCAAAAATGGAGGCTCTAGACCCTTCCAGAGCTGAGATATCGAAACTCAAAATTTCGACCCGAAAAAAAAACGACAGTGTTACCCCTTACGTTTTTTTTTTTGGGCGAAAAATCAAGTATCCCCAATCTTCTCGAAACTCTGGATTCTGATAGAGGGCACTGAGACTTGCACCTGAGCGCAAAAATGGAGGCTCTAGACCCTTCCAGAGCTGAGATATCGAAACTCAAAATTTCGACCCGAAAAAAAAACGACAGTGTTACCCCTTACGTTTTTTTTTTTGGGCGAAAAATCAAGTATCCCCAATCTTCTCGAAACTCTGGATTCTGATAGAGGGCACTGAGACTTGCACCTGAGCGCAAAAATGGAGGCTCTAGACCCTTCCAGAGCTGAGATATCGAAACTCAAAATTTCGACCCGAAAAAAAAACGACAGTGTTACCCCTTACGTTTTTTTTTTTTGGGCGAAAAATCAAGTATCCCCAATCTTCTCGAAACTCTGGATTCTGATAGAGGGCACTGAGACTTGCACCTGAGCGCAAAAATGGAGGCTCTAGACCCTTCCAGAGCTGAGATATCGAAACTCAAAATTTCGACCCGAAAAAAAAACGACAGTGTTACCCCTTACGTTTTTTTTTTTTGGGCGAAAAATCAAGTATCCCCAATCTTCTCGAAACTCTGGATTCTGATAGAGGGCACTGAGACTTGCACCTGAGCGCAAAAATGGAGGCTCTAGACCCTTCCAGAGCTGAGATATCGAAACTCAAAATTTCGACCCGAAAAAAAAACGACAGTGTTACCCCTTACGTTTTTTTTTTTGGGCGAAAAATCAAGTATCCCCAATCTTCTCGAAACTCTGGATTCTGATAGAGGGCACTGAGACTTGCACCTGAGCGCAAAAATGGAGGCTCTAGACCCTTCCAGAGCTGAGATATCGAAACTCAAAATTTCGACCCGAAAAAAAAACGACAGTGTTACCCCTTACGTTTTTTTTTTTTGGGCGAAAAATCAAGTATCCCCAATCTTCTCGAAACTCTGGATTCTGATAGAGGGCACTGAGACTTGCACCTGAGCGCAAAAATGGAGGCTCTAGACCCTTCCAGAGCTGAGATATCGAAACTCAAAATTTCGACCCGAAAAAAAAACGACAGTGTTACCCCTTACGTTTTTTTTTTTGGGCGAAAAATCAAGTATCCCCAATCTTCTCGAAACTCTGGATTCTGATAGAGGGCACTGAGACTTGCACCTGAGCGCAAAAATGGAGGCTCTAGACCCTTCCAGAGCTGAGATATCGAAACTCAAAATTTCGACCCGAAAAAAAAACGACAGTGTTACCCCTTACGTTTTTTTTTTTTGGGCGAAAAATCAAGTATCCCCAATCTTCTCGAAACTCTGGATTCTGATAGAGGGCACTGAGACTTGCACCTGAGCGCAAAAATGGAGGCTCTAGACCCTTCCAGAGCTGAGATATCGAAACTCAAAATTTCGACCCGAAAAAAAAACGACAGTGTTACCCCTTACGTTTTTTTTTTTGGGCGAAAAATCAAGTATCCCCAATCTTCTCGAAACTCTGGATTCTGATAGAGGGCACTGAGACTTGCACCTGAGCGCAAAAATGGAGGCTCTAGACCCTTCCAGAGCTGAGATATCGAAACTCAAAATTTCGACCCGAAAAAAAAACGACAGTGTTACCCCTTACGTTTTTTTTTTTTGGGCGAAAAATCAAGTATCCCCAATCTTCTCGAAACTCTGGATTCTGATAGAGGGCACTGAGACTTACACCTGAGCGCAAAAATGGAGGCTCTAGACCCTTCCAGAGCTGAGATATCGAAACTCAAAATTTCGACCCGAAAAAAAAACGACAGTGTTACCCCTTACGTTTTTTTTTTTGGGCGAAAAATCAAGTATCCCCAATCTTCTCGAAACTCTGGATTCTGATAGAGGGCACTGAGACTTACACCTGAGCGCAAAAATGGAGGCTCTAGACCCTTCCAGAGCTGAGATATCGAAACTCAAAATTTCGACCCGAAAAAAAAACGACAGTGTTACCCCTTACGTTTTTTTTTTTTGGCGAAAAATCAAGTATCCCCAATCTTCTCGAAACTCTGGATTCTGATAGAGGGCACTGAGACTTACACCTGAGCGCAAAAATGGAGGCTCTAGACCCTTCCAGAGCTGAGATATCGAAACTCAAAATTTCGACCCGAAAAAAAAACGACAGTGTTACCCCTTACGTTTTTTTTTTTTGGGCGAAAAATCAAGTATCCCCAATCTTCTCGAAACTCTGGATTCTGATAGAGGGCACTGAGACTTACACCTGAGCGCAAAAATGGAGGCTCTAGACCCTTCCAGAGCTGAGATATCGAAACTCAAAATTTCGACCCGAAAAAAAAACGACAGTGTTACCCCTTACGTTTTTTTTTTTGGGGCGAAAAATCAAGTATCCCCAATCTTCTCGAAACTCTGGATTCTGATAGAGGGCACTGAGACTTACACCTGAGCGCAAAAATGGAGGCTCTAGACCCTTCCAGAGCTGAGATATCGAAACTCAAAATTTCGACCCGAAAAAAAAACGACAGTGTTACCCCTTACGTTTTTTTTTTTGGGCGAAAAATCAAGTATCCCCAATCTTCTCGAAACTCTGGATTCTGATAGAGGGCACTGAGACTTACACCTGAGCGCAAAAATGGAGGCTCTAGACCCTTCCAGAGCTGAGATATCGAAACTCAAAATTTCGACCCGAAAAAAAAACGACAGTGTTACCCCTTACGTTTTTTTTTTTGGGCGAAAAATCAAGTATCCCCAATCTTCTCGAAACTCTGGATTCTGATAGAGGGCACTGAGACTTACACCTGAGCGCAAAAATGGAGGCTCTAGACCCTTCCAGAGCTGAGATATCGAAACTCAAAATTTCGACCCGAAAAAAAAACGACAGTGTTACCCCTTACGTTTTTTTTTTTGGGCGAAAAATCAAGTATCCCCAATCTTCTCGAAACTCTGGATTCTGATAGAGGGCACTGAGACTTACACCTGAGCGCAAAAATGGAGGCTCTAGACCCTTCCAGAGCTGAGATATCGAAACTCAAAATTTCGACCCGAAAAAAAAACGACAGTGTTACCCCTTACGTTTTTTTTTTTTGGGCGAAAAATCAAGTATCCCCAATCTTCTCGAAACTCTGGATTCTGATAGAGGGCACTGAGACTTACACCTGAGCGCAAAAATGGAGGCTCTAGACCCTTCCAGAGCTGAGATATCGAAACTCAAAATTTCGACCCGAAAAAAAAACGACAGTGTTACCCCTTACGTTTTTTTTTTTGGGCGAAAAATCAAGTATCCCCAATCTTCTCGAAACTCTGGATTCTGATAGAGGGCACTGAGACTTACACCTGAGCGCAAAAATGGAGGCTCTAGACCCTTCCAGAGCTGAGATATCGAAACTCAAAATTTCGACCCGAAAAAAAAACGACAGTGTTACCCCTTACGTTTTTTTTTTTGGGCGAAAAATCAAGTATCCCCAATCTTCTCGAAACTCTGGATTCTGATAGAGGGCACTGAGACTTACACCTGAGCGCAAAAATGGAGGCTCTAGACCCTTCCAGAGCTGAGATATCGAAACTCAAAATTTCGACCCGAAAAAAAAACGACAGTGTTACCCCTTACGTTTTTTTTTTTTGGGCGAAAAATCAAGTATCCCCAATCTTCTCGAAACTCTGGATTCTGATAGAGGGCACTGAGACTTACACCTGAGCGCAAAAATGGAGGCTCTAGACCCTTCCAGAGCTGAGATATCGAAACTCAAAATTTCGACCCGAAAAAAAAACGACAGTGTTACCCCTTACGTTTTTTTTTTTGGGCGAAAAATCAAGTATCCCCAATCTTCTCGAAACTCTGGATTCTGATAGAGGGCACTGAGACTTACACCTGAGCGCAAAAATGGAGGCTCTAGACCCTTCCAGAGCTGAGATATCGAAACTCAAAATTTCGACCCGAAAAAAAAACGACAGTGTTACCCCTTACGTTTTTTTTTTTGGGCGAAAAATCAAGTATCCCCAATCTTCTCGAAACTCTGGATTCTGATAGAGGGCACTGAGACTTACACCTGAGCGCAAAAATGGAGGCTCTAGACCCTTCCAGAGCTGAGATATCGAAACTCAAAATTTCGACCCGAAAAAAAAACGACAGTGTTACCCCTTACGTTTTTTTTTTTGGGCGAAAAATCAAGTATCCCCAATCTTCTCGAAACTCTGGATTCTGATAGAGGGCACTGAGACTTACACCTGAGCGCAAAAATGGAGGCTCTAGACCCTTCCAGAGCTGAGATATCGAAACTCAAAATTTCGACCCGAAAAAAAAACGACAGTGTTACCCCTTACGTTTTTTTTTTTTGGGCGAAAAATCAAGTATCCCCAATCTTCTCGAAACTCTGGATTCTGATAGAGGGCACTGAGACTTACACCTGAGCGCAAAAATGGAGGCTCTAGACCCTTCCAGAGCTGAGATATCGAAACTCAAAATTTCGACCCGAAAAAAAAACGACAGTGTTACCCCTTACGTTTTTTTTTTTTGGGCGAAAAATCAAGTATCCCCAATCTTCTCGAAACTCTGGATTCTGATAGAGGGCACTGAGACTTACACCTGAGCGCAAAAATGGAGGCTCTAGACCCTTCCAGAGCTGAGATATCGAAACTCAAAATTTCGACCCGAAAAAAAAACGACAGTGTTACCCCTTACGTTTTTTTTTTTTGGGCGAAAAATCAAGTATCCCCAATCTTCTCGAAACTCTGGATTCTGATAGAGGGCACTGAGACTTACACCTGAGCGCAAAAATGGAGGCTCTAGACCCTTCCAGAGCTGAGATATCGAAACTCAAAATTTCGACCCGAAAAAAAAACGACAGTGTTACCCCTTACGTTTTTTTTTTTGGGCGAAAAATCAAGTATCCCCAATCTTCTCGAAACTCTGGATTCTGATAGAGGGCACTGAGACTTACACCTGAGCGCAAAAATGGAGGCTCTAGACCCTTCCAGAGCTGAGATATCGAAACTCAAAATTTCGACCCGAAAAAAAAACGACAGTGTTACCCCTTACGTTTTTTTTTTTTGGGCGAAAAATCAAGTATCCCCAATCTTCTCGAAACTCTGGATTCTGATAGAGGGCACTGAGACTTACACCTGAGCGCAAAAATGGAGGCTCTAGACCCTTCCAGAGCTGAGATATCGAAACTCAAAATTTCGACCCGAAAAAAAAACGACAGTGTTACCCCTTACGTTTTTTTTTTTTGGGCGAAAAATCAAGTATCCCCAATCTTCTCGAAACTCTGGATTCTGATAGAGGGCACTGAGACTTACACCTGAGCGCAAAAATGGAGGCTCTAGACCCTTCCAGAGCTGAGATATCGAAACTCAAAATTTCGACCCGAAAAAAAAACGACAGTGTTACCCCTTACGTTTTTTTTTTTGGGCGAAAAATCAAGTATCCCCAATCTTCTCGAAACTCTGGATTCTGATAGAGGGCACTGAGACTTACACCTGAGCGCAAAAATGGAGGCTCTAGACCCTTCCAGAGCTGAGATATCGAAACTCAAAATTTCGACCCGAAAAAAAAACGACAGTGTTACCCCTTACGTTTTTTTTTTTGGGCGAAAAATCAAGTATCCCCAATCTTCTCGAAACTCTGGATTCTGATAGAGGGCACTGAGACTTACACCTGAGCGCAAAAATGGAGGCTCTAGACCCTTCCAGAGCTGAGATATCGAAACTCAAAATTTCGACCCGAAAAAAAAACGACAGTGTTACCCCTTACGTTTTTTTTTTTGGGCGAAAAATCAAGTATCCCCAATCTTCTCGAAACTCTGGATTCTGATAGAGGGCACTGAGACTTACACCTGAGCGCAAAAATGGAGGCTCTAGACCCTTCCAGAGCTGAGATATCGAAACTCAAAATTTCGACCCGAAAAAAAAACGACAGTGTTACCCCTTACGTTTTTTTTTTTTGGGCGAAAAATCAAGTATCCCCAATCTTCTCGAAACTCTGGATTCTGATAGAGGGCACTGAGACTTACACCTGAGCGCAAAAATGGAGGCTCTAGACCCTTCCAGAGCTGAGATATCGAAACTCAAAATTTCGACCCGAAAAAAAAACGACAGTGTTACCCCTTACGTTTTTTTTTTTTGGGCGAAAAATCAAGTATCCCCAATCTTCTCGAAACTCTGGATTCTGATAGAGGGCACTGAGACTTACACCTGAGCGCAAAAATGGAGGCTCTAGACCCTTCCAGAGCTGAGATATCGAAACTCAAAATTTCGACCCGAAAAAAAAACGACAGTGTTACCCCTTACGTTTTTTTTTTTTGGGCGAAAAATCAAGTATCCCCAATCTTCTCGAAACTCTGGATTCTGATAGAGGGCACTGAGACTTACACCTGAGCGCAAAAATGGAGGCTCTAGACCCTTCCAGAGCTGAGATATCGAAACTCAAAATTTCGACCCGAAAAAAAAACGACAGTGTTACCCCTTACGTTTTTTTTTTTGGGGCGAAAAATCAAGTATCCCCAATCTTCTCGAAACTCTGGATTCTGATAGAGGGCACTGAGACTTACACCTGAGCGCAAAAATGGAGGCTCTAGACCCTTCCAGAGCTGAGATATCGAAACTCAAAATTTCGACCCGAAAAAAAAACGACAGTGTTACCCCTTACGTTTTTTTTTTTGGGCGAAAAATCAAGTATCCCCAATCTTCTCGAAACTCTGGATTCTGATAGAGGGCACTGAGACTTACACCTGAGCGCAAAAATGGAGGCTCTAGACCCTTCCAGAGCTGAGATATCGAAACTCAAAATTTCGACCCGAAAAAAAAACGACAGTGTTACCCCTTACGTTTTTTTTTTTTGGGCGAAAAATCAAGTATCCCCAATCTTCTCGAAACTCTGGATTCTGATAGAGGGCACTGAGACTTACACCTGAGCGCAAAAATGGAGGCTCTAGACCCTTCCAGAGCTGAGATATCGAAACTCAAAATTTCGACCCGAAAAAAAAACGACAGTGTTACCCCTTACGTTTTTTTTTTTGGGCGAAAAATCAAGTATCCCCAATCTTCTCGAAACTCTGGATTCTGATAGAGGGCACTGAGACTTACACCTGAGCGCAAAAATGGAGGCTCTAGACCCTTCCAGAGCTGAGATATCGAAACTCAAAATTTCGACCCGAAAAAAAAACGACAGTGTTACCCCTTACGTTTTTTTTTTTTGGGCGAAAAATCAAGTATCCCCAATCTTCTCGAAACTCTGGATTCTGATAGAGGGCACTGAGACTTACACCTGAGCGCAAAAATGGAGGCTCTAGACCCTTCCAGAGCTGAGATATCGAAACTCAAAATTTCGACCCGAAAAAAAAACGACAGTGTTACCCCTTACGTTTTTTTTTTTGGGCGAAAAATCAAGTATCCCCAATCTTCTCGAAACTCTGGATTCTGATAGAGGGCACTGAGACTTACACCTGAGCGCAAAAATGGAGGCTCTAGACCCTTCCAGAGCTGAGATATCGAAACTCAAAATTTCGACCCGAAAAAAAAACGACAGTGTTACCCCTTACGTTTTTTTTTTTTGGGCGAAAAATCAAGTATCCCCAATCTTCTCGAAACTCTGGATTCTGATAGAGGGCACTGAGACTTACACCTGAGCGCAAAAATGGAGGCTCTAGACCCTTCCAGAGCTGAGATATCGAAACTCAAAATTTCGACCCGAAAAAAAAACGACAGTGTTACCCCTTACGTTTTTTTTTTTTGGGCGAAAAATCAAGTATCCCCAATCTTCTCGAAACTCTGGATTCTGATAGAGGGCACTGAGACTTACACCTGAGCGCAAAAATGGAGGCTCTAGACCCTTCCAGAGCTGAGATATCGAAACTCAAAATTTCGACCCGAAAAAAAAACGACAGTGTTACCCCTTACGTTTTTTTTTTTGGGCGAAAAATCAAGTATCCCCAATCTTCTCGAAACTCTGGATTCTGATAGAGGGCACTGAGACTTACACCTGAGCGCAAAAATGGAGGCTCTAGACCCTTCCAGAGCTGAGATATCGAAACTCAAAATTTCGACCCGAAAAAAAAACGACAGTGTTACCCCTTACGTTTTTTTTTTTGGGCGAAAAATCAAGTATCCCCAATCTTCTCGAAACTCTGGATTCTGATAGAGGGCACTGAGACTTACACCTGAGCGCAAAAATGGAGGCTCTAGACCCTTCCAGAGCTGAGATATCGAAACTCAAAATTTCGACCCGAAAAAAAAACGACAGTGTTACCCCTTACGTTTTTTTTTTTGGGCGAAAAATCAAGTATCCCCAATCTTCTCGAAACTCTGGATTCTGATAGAGGGCACTGAGACTTACACCTGAGCGCAAAAATGGAGGCTCTAGACCCTTCCAGAGCTGAGATATCGAAACTCAAAATTTCGACCCGAAAAAAAAACGACAGTGTTACCCCTTACGTTTTTTTTTTTTGGGCGAAAAATCAAGTATCCCCAATCTTCTCGAAACTCTGGATTCTGATAGAGGGCACTGAGACTTACACCTGAGCGCAAAAATGGAGGCTCTAGACCCTTCCAGAGCTGAGATATCGAAACTCAAAATTTCGACCCGAAAAAAAAACGACAGTGTTACCCCTTACGTTTTTTTTTTTTGGGCGAAAAATCAAGTATCCCCAATCTTCTCGAAACTCTGGATTCTGATAGAGGGCACTGAGACTTACACCTGAGCGCAAAAATGGAGGCTCTAGACCCTTCCAGAGCTGAGATATCGAAACTCAAAATTTCGACCCGAAAAAAAAACGACAGTGTTACCCCTTACGTTTTTTTTTTTGGGCGAAAAATCAAGTATCCCCAATCTTCTCGAAACTCTGGATTCTGATAGAGGGCACTGAGACTTACACCTGAGCGCAAAAATGGAGGCTCTAGACCCTTCCAGAGCTGAGATATCGAAACTCAAAATTTCGACCCGAAAAAAAAACGACAGTGTTACCCCTTACGTTTTTTTTTTTGGGCGAAAAATCAAGTATCCCCAATCTTCTCGAAACTCTGGATTCTGATAGAGGGCACTGAGACTTACACCTGAGCGCAAAAATGGAGGCTCTAGACCCTTCCAGAGCTGAGATATCGAAACTCAAAATTTCGACCCGAAAAAAAAACGACAGTGTTACCCCTTACGTTTTTTTTTTTGGGCGAAAAATCAAGTATCCCCAATCTTCTCGAAACTCTGGATTCTGATAGAGGGCACTGAGACTTACACCTGAGCGCAAAAATGGAGGCTCTAGACCCTTCCAGAGCTGAGATATCGAAACTCAAAATTTCGACCCGAAAAAAAAACGACAGTGTTACCCCTTACGTTTTTTTTTTTGGGCGAAAAATCAAGTATCCCCAATCTTCTCGAAACTCTGGATTCTGATAGAGGGCACTGAGACTTACACCTGAGCGCAAAAATGGAGGCTCTAGACCCTTCCAGAGCTGAGATATCGAAACTCAAAATTTCGACCCGAAAAAAAAACGACAGTGTTACCCCTTACGTTTTTTTTTTTGGGCGAAAAATCAAGTATCCCCAATCTTCTCGAAACTCTGGATTCTGATAGAGGGCACTGAGACTTACACCTGAGCGCAAAAATGGAGGCTCTAGACCCTTCCAGAGCTGAGATATCGAAACTCAAAATTTCGACCCGAAAAAAAAACGACAGTGTTACCCCTTACGTTTTTTTTTTTTGGGCGAAAAATCAAGTATCCCCAATCTTCTCGAAACTCTGGATTCTGATAGAGGGCACTGAGACTTACACCTGAGCGCAAAAATGGAGGCTCTAGACCCTTCCAGAGCTGAGATATCGAAACTCAAAATTTCGACCCGAAAAAAAAACGACAGTGTTACCCCTTACGTTTTTTTTTTTTGGGCGAAAAATCAAGTATCCCCAATCTTCTCGAAACTCTGGATTCTGATAGAGGGCACTGAGACTTACACCTGAGCGCAAAAATGGAGGCTCTAGACCCTTCCAGAGCTGAGATATCGAAACTCAAAATTTCGACCCGAAAAAAAAACGACAGTGTTACCCCTTACGTTTTTTTTTTTTGGGCGAAAAATCAAGTATCCCCAATCTTCTCGAAACTCTGGATTCTGATAGAGGGCACTGAGACTTACACCTGAGCGCAAAAATGGAGGCTCTAGACCCTTCCAGAGCTGAGATATCGAAACTCAAAATTTCGACCCGAAAAAAAAACGACAGTGTTACCCCTTACGTTTTTTTTTTTGGGCGAAAAATCAAGTATCCCCAATCTTCTCGAAACTCTGGATTCTGATAGAGGGCACTGAGACTTACACCTGAGCGCAAAAATGGAGGCTCTAGACCCTTCCAGAGCTGAGATATCGAAACTCAAAATTTCGACCCGAAAAAAAAACGACAGTGTTACCCCTTACGTTTTTTTTTTTGGGCGAAAAATCAAGTATCCCCAATCTTCTCGAAACTCTGGATTCTGATAGAGGGCACTGAGACTTACACCTGAGCGCAAAAATGGAGGCTCTAGACCCTTCCAGAGCTGAGATATCGAAACTCAAAATTTCGACCCGAAAAAAAAACGACAGTGTTACCCCTTACGTTTTTTTTTTTTGGCGAAAAATCAAGTATCCCCAATCTTCTCGAAACTCTGGATTCTGATAGAGGGCACTGAGACTTACACCTGAGCGCAAAAATGGAGGCTCTAGACCCTTCCAGAGCTGAGATATCGAAACTCAAAATTTCGACCCGAAAAAAAAACGACAGTGTTACCCCTTACGTTTTTTTTTTTTGGGCGAAAAATCAAGTATCCCCAATCTTCTCGAAACTCTGGATTCTGATAGAGGGCACTGAGACTTACACCTGAGCGCAAAAATGGAGGCTCTAGACCCTTCCAGAGCTGAGATATCGAAACTCAAAATTTCGACCCGAAAAAAAAACGACAGTGTTACCCCTTACGTTTTTTTTTTGGGCGAAAAATCAAGTATCCCCAATCTTCTCGAAACTCTGGATTCTGATAGAGGGCACTGAGACTTACACCTGAGCGCAAAAATGGAGGCTCTAGACCCTTCCAGAGCTGAGATATCGAAACTCAAAATTTCGACCCGAAAAAAAAACGACAGTGTTACCCCTTACGTTTTTTTTTTTTGGGCGAAAAATCAAGTATCCCCAATCTTCTCGAAACTCTGGATTCTGATAGAGGGCACTGAGACTTACACCTGAGCGCAAAAATGGAGGCTCTAGACCCTTCCAGAGCTGAGATATCGAAACTCAAAATTTCGACCCGAAAAAAAAACGACAGTGTTACCCCTTACGTTTTTTTTTTTGGGCGAAAAATCAAGTATCCCCAATCTTCTCGAAACTCTGGATTCTGATAGAGGGCACTGAGACTTACACCTGAGCGCAAAAATGGAGGCTCTAGACCCTTCCAGAGCTGAGATATCGAAACTCAAAATTTCGACCCGAAAAAAAAACGACAGTGTTACCCCTTACGTTTTTTTTTTTTGGGCGAAAAATCAAGTATCCCCAATCTTCTCGAAACTCTGGATTCTGATAGAGGGCACTGAGACTTACACCTGAGCGCAAAAATGGAGGCTCTAGACCCTTCCAGAGCTGAGATATCGAAACTCAAAATTTCGACCCGAAAAAAAAACGACAGTGTTACCCCTTACGTTTTTTTTTTTGGGCGAAAAATCAAGTATCCCCAATCTTCTCGAAACTCTGGATTCTGATAGAGGGCACTGAGACTTACACCTGAGCGCAAAAATGGAGGCTCTAGACCCTTCCAGAGCTGAGATATCGAAACTCAAAATTTCGACCCGAAAAAAAAACGACAGTGTTACCCCTTACGTTTTTTTTTTTTGGGCGAAAAATCAAGTATCCCCAATCTTCTCGAAACTCTGGATTCTGATAGAGGGCACTGAGACTTACACCTGAGCGCAAAAATGGAGGCTCTAGACCCTTCCAGAGCTGAGATATCGAAACTCAAAATTTCGACCCGAAAAAAAAACGACAGTGTTACCCCTTACGTTTTTTTTTTTTGGGCGAAAAATCAAGTATCCCCAATCTTCTCGAAACTCTGGATTCTGATAGAGGGCACTGAGACTTACACCTGAGCGCAAAAATGGAGGCTCTAGACCCTTCCAGAGCTGAGATATCGAAACTCAAAATTTCGACCCGAAAAAAAAACGACAGTGTTACCCCTTACGTTTTTTTTTTTTGGGCGAAAAATCAAGTATCCCCAATCTTCTCGAAACTCTGGATTCTGATAGAGGGCACTGAGACTTACACCTGAGCGCAAAAATGGAGGCTCTAGACCCTTCCAGAGCTGAGATATCGAAACTCAAAATTTCGACCCGAAAAAAAAACGACAGTGTTACCCCTTACGTTTTTTTTTTTTGGGCGAAAAATCAAGTATCCCCAATCTTCTCGAAACTCTGGATTCTGATAGAGGGCACTGAGACTTACACCTGAGCGCAAAAATGGAGGCTCTAGACCCTTCCAGAGCTGAGATATCGAAACTCAAAATTTCGACCCGAAAAAAAAACGACAGTGTTACCCCTTACGTTTTTTTTTTTGGGCGAAAAATCAAGTATCCCCAATCTTCTCGAAACTCTGGATTCTGATAGAGGGCACTGAGACTTACACCTGAGCGCAAAAATGGAGGCTCTAGACCCTTCCAGAGCTGAGATATCGAAACTCAAAATTTCGACCCGAAAAAAAAACGACAGTGTTACCCCTTACGTTTTTTTTTTTGGGCGAAAAATCAAGTATCCCCAATCTTCTCGAAACTCTGGATTCTGATAGAGGGCACTGAGACTTACACCTGAGCGCAAAAATGGAGGCTCTAGACCCTTCCAGAGCTGAGATATCGAAACTCAAAATTTCGACCCGAAAAAAAAACGACAGTGTTACCCCTTACGTTTTTTTTTTTGGGCGAAAAATCAAGTATCCCCAATCTTCTCGAAACTCTGGATTCTGATAGAGGGCACTGAGACTTACACCTGAGCGCAAAAATGGAGGCTCTAGACCCTTCCAGAGCTGAGATATCGAAACTCAAAATTTCGACCCGAAAAAAAAACGACAGTGTTACCCCTTACGTTTTTTTTTTTTGGGCGAAAAATCAAGTATCCCCAATCTTCTCGAAACTCTGGATTCTGATAGAGGGCACTGAGACTTACACCTGAGCGCAAAAATGGAGGCTCTAGACCCTTCCAGAGCTGAGATATCGAAACTCAAAATTTCGACCCGAAAAAAAAACGACAGTGTTACCCCTTACGTTTTTTTTTTTTGGGCGAAAAATCAAGTATCCCCAATCTTCTCGAAACTCTGGATTCTGATAGAGGGCACTGAGACTTACACCTGAGCGCAAAAATGGAGGCTCTAGACCCTTCCAGAGCTGAGATATCGAAACTCAAAATTTCGACCCGAAAAAAAAACGACAGTGTTACCCCTTACGTTTTTTTTTTTGGGCGAAAAATCAAGTATCCCCAATCTTCTCGAAACTCTGGATTCTGATAGAGGGCACTGAGACTTACACCTGAGCGCAAAAATGGAGGCTCTAGACCCTTCCAGAGCTGAGATATCGAAACTCAAAATTTCGACCCGAAAAAAAAACGACAGTGTTACCCCTTACGTTTTTTTTTTTTGGGCGAAAAATCAAGTATCCCCAATCTTCTCGAAACTCTGGATTCTGATAGAGGGCACTGAGACTTACACCTGAGCGCAAAAATGGAGGCTCTAGACCCTTCCAGAGCTGAGATATCGAAACTCAAAATTTCGACCCGAAAAAAAAACGACAGTGTTACCCCTTACGTTTTTTTTTTTGGGCGAAAAATCAAGTATCCCCAATCTTCTCGAAACTCTGGATTCTGATAGAGGGCACTGAGACTTACACCTGAGCGCAAAAATGGAGGCTCTAGACCCTTCCAGAGCTGAGATATCGAAACTCAAAATTTCGACCCGAAAAAAAAACGACAGTGTTACCCCTTACGTTTTTTTTTTTGGGCGAAAAATCAAGTATCCCCAATCTTCTCGAAACTCTGGATTCTGATAGAGGGCACTGAGACTTACACCTGAGCGCAAAAATGGAGGCTCTAGACCCTTCCAGAGCTGAGATATCGAAACTCAAAATTTCGACCCGAAAAAAAAACGACAGTGTTACCCCTTACGTTTTTTTTTTGGGCGAAAAATCAAGTATCCCCAATCTTCTCGAAACTCTGGATTCTGATAGAGGGCACTGAGACTTACACCTGAGCGCAAAAATGGAGGCTCTAGACCCTTCCAGAGCTGAGATATCGAAACTCAAAATTTCGACCCGAAAAAAAAACGACAGTGTTACCCCTTACGTTTTTTTTTTTGGGCGAAAAATCAAGTATCCCCAATCTTCTCGAAACTCTGGATTCTGATAGAGGGCACTGAGACTTACACCTGAGCGCAAAAATGGAGGCTCTAGACCCTTCCAGAGCTGAGATATCGAAACTCAAAATTTCGACCCGAAAAAAAAACGACAGTGTTACCCCTTACGTTTTTTTTTTGGGCGAAAAATCAAGTATCCCCAATCTTCTCGAAACTCTGGATTCTGATAGAGGGCACTGAGACTTACACCTGAGCGCAAAAATGGAGGCTCTAGACCCTTCCAGAGCTGAGATATCGAAACTCAAAATTTCGACCCGAAAAAAAAACGACAGTGTTACCCCTTACGTTTTTTTTTTTGGGCGAAAAATCAAGTATCCCCAATCTTCTCGAAACTCTGGATTCTGATAGAGGGCACTGAGACTTACACCTGAGCGCAAAAATGGAGGCTCTAGACCCTTCCAGAGCTGAGATATCGAAACTCAAAATTTCGACCCGAAAAAAAAAACGACAGTGTTACCCCTTACGTTTTTTTTTTTGGGCGAAAAATCAAGTATCCCCAATCTTCTCGAAACTCTGGATTCTGATAGAGGGCACTGAGACTTACACCTGAGCGCAAAAATGGAGGCTCTAGACCCTTCCAGAGCTGAGATATCGAAACTCAAAATTTCGACCCGAAAAAAAAACGACAGTGTTACCCCTTACGTTTTTTTTTTGGGCGAAAAATCAAGTATCCCCAATCTTCTCGAAACTCTGGATTCTGATAGAGGGCACTGAGACTTACACCTGAGCGCAAAAATGGAGGCTCTAGACCCTTCCAGAGCTGAGATATCGAAACTCAAAATTTCGACCCGAAAAAAAAACGACAGTGTTACCCCTTACGTTTTTTTTTTTTTGGGCGAAAAATCAAGTATCCCCAATCTTCTCGAAACTCTGGATTCTGATAGAGGGCACTGAGACTTACACCTGAGCGCAAAAATGGAGGCTCTAGACCCTTCCAGAGCTGAGATATCGAAACTCAAAATTTCGACCCGAAAAAAAAACGACAGTGTTACCCCTTACGTTTTTTTTTTTTTGGGCGAAAAATCAAGTATCCCCAATCTTCTCGAAACTCTGGATTCTGATAGAGGGCACTGAGACTTACACCTGAGCGCAAAAATGGAGGCTCTAGACCCTTCCAGAGCTGAGATATCGAAACTCAAAATTTCGACCCGAAAAAAAAACGACAGTGTTACCCCTTACGTTTTTTTTTTTGGGCGAAAAATCAAGTATCCCCAATCTTCTCGAAACTCTGGATTCTGATAGAGGGCACTGAGACTTACACCTGAGCGCAAAAATGGAGGCTCTAGACCCTTCCAGAGCTGAGATATCGAAACTCAAAATTTCGACCCGAAAAAAAAACGACAGTGTTACCCCTTACGTTTTTTTTTTTGGGCGAAAAATCAAGTATCCCCAATCTTCTCGAAACTCTGGATTCTGATAGAGGGCACTGAGACTTACACCTGAGCGCAAAAATGGAGGCTCTAGACCCTTCCAGAGCTGAGATATCGAAACTCAAAATTTCGACCCGAAAAAAAAACGACAGTGTTACCCCTTACGTTTTTTTTTTTTGGGCGAAAAATCAAGTATCCCCAATCTTCTCGAAACTCTGGATTCTGATAGAGGGCACTGAGACTTACACCTGAGCGCAAAAATGGAGGCTCTAGACCCTTCCAGAGCTGAGATATCGAAACTCAAAATTTCGACCCGAAAAAAAAACGACAGTGTTACCCCTTACGTTTTTTTTTTTTGGGCGAAAAATCAAGTATCCCCAATCTTCTCGAAACTCTGGATTCTGATAGAGGGCACTGAGACTTACACCTGAGCGCAAAAATGGAGGCTCTAGACCCTTCCAGAGCTGAGATATCGAAACTCAAAATTTCGACCCGAAAAAAAAACGACAGTGTTACCCCTTACGTTTTTTTTTTTTTGGGCGAAAAATCAAGTATCCCCAATCTTCTCGAAACTCTGGATTCTGATAGAGGGCACTGAGACTTACACCTGAGCGCAAAAATGGAGGCTCTAGACCCTTCCAGAGCTGAGATATCGAAACTCAAAATTTCGACCCGAAAAAAAAACGACAGTGTTACCCCTTACGTTTTTTTTTTTGGGCGAAAAATCAAGTATCCCCAATCTTCTCGAAACTCTGGATTCTGATAGAGGGCACTGAGACTTACACCTGAGCGCAAAAATGGAGGCTCTAGACCCTTCCAGAGCTGAGATATCGAAACTCAAAATTTCGACCCGAAAAAAAAACGACAGTGTTACCCCTTACGTTTTTTTTTTTGGGCGAAAAATCAAGTATCCCCAATCTTCTCGAAACTCTGGATTCTGATAGAGGGCACTGAGACTTACACCTGAGCGCAAAAATGGAGGCTCTAGACCCTTCCAGAGCTGAGATATCGAAACTCAAAATTTCGACCCGAAAAAAAAACGACAGTGTTACCCCTTACGTTTTTTTTTTTGGGCGAAAAATCAAGTATCCCCAATCTTCTCGAAACTCTGGATTCTGAAGAGGGCACTGAGACTTACCACTGAGCGCAAAATGGAGGCT
>NW_024121132.1:728442-750597 GCF_016745375.1 Pimephales promelas
ATATGATCGAATTAGTCCAACGTGGCTAAATTTACTAAAACTTTGTGGTTATGATTTATATATATATATCTCCGTACGGTATAGAAAACACTATCGTGGATTTTTTGCTTTGGAATGGGAATGCAAAAGTTATATTTGTTGTGGTTTCATTCAGCACTATAGAAGTTTACCCAACTATGATGATGACTTTCTGTTCCTGAGAACCCTGGATGTGATAAGAGTCCATTGCGCTCAACATATTATTAGCACTTAACAAATTTGTAACCTAAAAAAAAACAAAAAAAAAACATTTTAAATGCTTGAGTATACATTAAAATTCATTTTCGATTTCTCAGCTCTTTGTCTGATCCAACATCTCAATTATGAGACTTCAGCCTCCACTCCGCCTGGTCTTTTTCACACTGACCCGCTGTCTCGGCCAACTGCCAGGCCAAAACATTTCAATCACTGCCATTAATTTAGGCCAAAGAGGAATTCGGAATGTCTTTCAGTGCCTCCGGTTCACATGCTAATTTATGCAAAGAGTGAGACGGTGCCACCGCCCCACGATTTGCCATGGCACTCCATTCTTTTTGCCCGCCCTGGTGACCCCCGTCTGCCAGACATCTACCACACCATCATCTGTGTAGATTAAATGGCATTACAACAATGCAACATTTTTATTGAATATATTATTATTACAAATTATATATACATACATATTTTCACAACTTAAATATGATATATACACTACCGTTTGGATTAAGATTATTTATATTTTTTCTCTTCTGCTCACCAAGACTGCATTTTATTTACATTGAAGAATTTTCCATTCTTCAATGTCACATGATCCTTCAAAAAATCACTCTCAAATGATTTGCTGCTGTAAAATTGCCTTTACAGTATCATTTAACTACCATGACCCATGAATATGGTAATCAAACAGACCAAGAGTATATTTACAGTTCCCTCCTACAGTAGGATACTCAATATGAAGAATATGAGTGAATTCCTGAAATAAGCATGAGCAGGTTTTGTCTTTACACATTCTTGACTTCTAACTGAAACATTAAGATGGCAGGAAGGCGGCCATTTTGTTTGGACTTTTTCCCTCCCTTTCATGCTTTGCTAGCAGACAACATGTAGCATTTTTAAAGACAGACAGCTTGGAAAGCTGCGTAAAATTCAGTGAGGTACCTGATGGCAATTAAACGGCACACACAACACAGGTGGTGAAGGTAGCAAAGAAAATTGGCGGTATTACGTGTGCGGCTCACCGCTAGGAGTTCTGCCTGAAATGCTTGCTAATCCTTCAAAAGCAAAGCAGGAAGAGACAAAGAAGGAAATACTTAAAATTTCCCCTTACATACTAAGGTATTTGTAAACTACAACAAATGTGACATTTTTGTTAAATCGAGTCCAGTGTTTTACTTTATAATGTTTTGACTGTTGATATTCAATTAAATAATTACTTTTTGCAAAGTAAAATAAATCTTGCTTATTTTACACTTTGGCAAGAACAAATTACAGTTTTTGTCACACTAAAAAATTTAAATATTTTTAATGGGTGATACTTTTAGTGTCTTCCAAATAAAACGTATTATTATTCTAAAAAGAACAATATGGATAGTGCATAAACATTATGAAAGGTACAATTTTTGTATGACTCATAATACATAAATAATGTCTTTCCCCCTCTTTCTTTCATCCCTGTGCAGACCCGGTGAAGAAACTAAAGCCACTGCATGTTTGTTGCTGTCCCCAAAGCTGAGGTAGTAGATTGAATAGTTGTGGAGTATAAAACCTCCCTATGAGATAACTATACAATCTACTGTCTTTCTTACGGAGACAGATTAACCAGCTGTCGAATGAAGAAACTGGAGTTCATGCTCCTGTACAGTGACACTGAAGATCCGTGTGTATCTACAAGCTGAGGTAGTAGGTTGTATAGTTTGTGGGAAGGATCACATCCTATTTGGGTGATAACTATACAGTCTATTGCCTTCCTTGAGAGACGCAATGAGCAAGAGTAAAAACAGATCATTATGAACATCAAGAGAAAGAGTTACTGGAGAATATTTAACCCCCTCAGACCTGAATTATATTTCAAGTTTCTGAAAAATATAAATGTACATTTTCCCAGCTCATGAGGTTTCTATAAATGAAAACAAATGAAATGTTTTATTTTTTTTAATATAATGGGCTATATGCACGCATAAGTTCTGCATTTGATGCAAGGATGCTCGTCAGTTTCCGGTTGGGGAGATTAAACTGGAGGAAAACCGAGGAAAACGGGATTATGGCAGAGTCTTCAAAATTTACTGTCCTCCCGTCTTTGAAACGAAACGTACATACGATTAGATGTAATTTTATATATACTGATGTTTATTTAATATAATTTTAAAAAGAAGCATAAACACAACGAGGGGTGTCCGGCGGAAGTTATCGAGCATCCTTACATATTCACCAGAAATACCGCCGTGCATAGAGCCCATTGCTTTCATTGTGATTTTTTTTGTCTATGGACATCAGGTCAAAACAGGTGTACTTCCCAAAAATGTACCAACATGAAATAAATTAATAAACATAAAATTTGTTGGTCTATACTTTAAGCTTTTTCTCAAGGTCAAAAAAATTCCAGCAGTATAACATTTCAACTATAATTTGGAGGTTTTTGTTTTACAGATTGCACTTTGTTTGTAACAAACTAAACATATTCGAATCAATCAATCTGGTCATATTAGATTTTCTGTGTGTCATTTTCTGTGTGCATCACTTTACATTTTAATATTATAACATTACAACTTTAATCGTAAGGTTTTTCCTTTATATTGCACATTTGTTTATTCATAACAAAATAAACCTAGGAATCAATCAATGCATTCATGTTAGAGTCATTTCCTGTCTGCATCCTGTGTTTTCTTGTATTTTTACAGTACTGGCAGGACGGTTGGCAGCAAGTCACTGTATTTCGATTTCCAGCAACTCAAGCTAGTCCAAGGCCGAAAAAAAGGTCTATTCCGTCCTTGGGCCGTAGGCAAACGGACATGGGGTGGCGGACGAGCGCGCCGGCCCCTGAAATTTTTGGTGGACCGGCTGATGGCGCCCCCGGGCCTCGTCGAAAGGGACAAGGTGGACGGGCGTGTCGGACACACTCTGACCCCCCCGGGGGGGCAACGGGAGGAGCCCGAAGTTTCGGGACCCCCGAGGCAGTTCTGCAAAGGCCCCCTTGGTGGAGCCACCCTCGAAACGTCCCACGAACCCACTATTCGTCCAACCGACCACCGCTTCCACAGGGCGTCCGGCAACCACCCACTGACTGGTCCCCGGACACGCCCCCATCCCACGAACCCATGATTTGCCCAATAACCCACTATATTTTTAAAAGTTTTTCTGCAGTTCATTCAATATGCTGCAATTGGACGCGGTCCCACCGGCAATCTATTGAATGGGGATTTGGGTAGTGTATTTGATGGACATTTTAAATAAAGTTCCTGTCATGAAGAAAACCATTTTACAGCACTCAGTGGGGCCCCCTGAGTCCGTGGCACCAAATGCCATCCCATAATTCCACTGTCCAAGAACCCACTATGTGCCCAATAACCCACTATATTTGAAAAGTACTAACCCTGGCCTTCATGCAATAAGCTGCAATTGGACAGAATCCCACCTGCAATCTATTGAATGGGGATTTGGTTAGTGTATTTTTTGGACATTTTAATTAAAGTTTCTTTCGAGATAAAAACTATTTTACTGCACTCAGCTGGGGCCCCTGAGTCTGTAGCACCAAGCGCCATCCCATAATTCGACCATCCACGAATCCACTATTTTTATAATGGCATAAATGCTACGTGGGCATTTCCCGTGGGCATTTTCTACGACACCCTTTCGGGGGTTTTTTTCGGGTGAAAAATTACGTTTCTCTGATCTTCTCAAAACTCTGCATTCTGATAGAGGGCCATGAGACTAAGACCTGAGTGCAAAAAAAACGACAGTGTTACCCCTTACGTTTTTTTTTTTGGGCGAAAAATTTAGGGCCAATCCCAATTCTACCACTTACCCCTTCACTTTCCCCTTCCCCTCCGTTTTGCGCGTCCATGTGAAGGGGTAGGGTTGTCCCAATTCTCTTTTGGTTGGAGGGGAGGGCTAGCGGGAAGGGCCAGATAGCCCTTCAAACGAAGATTTTTCGGGAGCACACTTCAAACTAAGGGGTATGCGAAGTGTCACTGCTAACCCAGGCTGGCTGCCCAAGCGACAAAGGAGACCCATAAATTTAAGTATTTGTGGCTTTAATAAGTATTGCAACGACAAATAATGATTTGCTTTATATTACATTCAATATTGTGTTCATATTTACGGTCAGTTTCTTCACAGAAACGTTTGTAAAAAAAAAAAAAATCGCTAAAATTACTGTAGTTTGCTAACGATAGTCCCACAACATATTTTCGTCGTCTCCGTTGTTTCTTGCGAACTTCACAAGATAAATGCAAGAAAATAGCTGTAACCCACGCGACTGAGATAACTGCAGCTGTCGACGGCATCTTGGAAGTTGTGATAAACATCAGCGCATCTCCTGTGACGTAGGCGCTAGCGACGACTTATAATGACGTTTAACGGAGGCGTAGTGGTGTCCCATTTCTTAGGGGAATATTTTCACCCCTACGCATTGCCACTCTGTTTCAAGGGTCAAGGGGAAGGCGAAGGGGTAGGGCTAGGAGAAAGTGAAGGGGTGAGGGGTAGAATTGGGATTGGCCCTTAGTATCCCCAATCTTCTCGAAACTCTGGATTCTGATAGAGGGCACTGAGACTTACACCTGAGCGCAAAAATGGAGGCTCTAGACCCTTCCAGAGCTGAGATATCGAAACTCAAAATTTCGACCCGAAAAAAAAAACGACAGTGTTACCCCTTACGTTTTTTTTTTTTGGGCGAAAAATTTAGTATCCCCAATCTTCTCGAAACTCTGGATTCTGATAGAGGGCACTGAGACGTACACCTGAGCGCAAAAATGGAGGCTCTAGACCCTTCCAGAGCTGAGATATCGAAACTCAAAATTTCGACCCGAAAAAAAACAACAACAGTGTTACCCCTTACGTTTTTTTTTTGGGCGAAAAATTTAGTATCCCCAATCTTCTCGAAACTCTGGATTCTGATAGAGGGCACTGATGCTTACACCTGAGTGCAAAAATGGAGGCTCTAGACCCTTCCAGAGCTGAAATATTGAAACTCAAAATTTCGACCCGAAAAAAAAACGACAGTGTTACCCCTTACGTTTTTTTTTTTTGGGCGAAAAATTAAGTATCCCCAATCTTCTCGAAACTCTGGATTCTGATAGAGGGCACTGAGACTTACACCTGAGTGCAAAAATGGAGGCTCTAGACCCTTCCAGAGCTGAGATATCGAAACTCAAAATTTCGACCCGAAAAAAAAACGACAGTGTTACCCCTTACGTTTTTTTTTTTGGGCGAAAAATTAAGTATCCCCAATCTTCTCGAAACTCTGGATTCTGATAGAGGGCACTGAGACTTACACCTGAGTGCAAAAATGGAGGCTCTAGACCCTTCCAGAGCTGAGATATCGAAACTCAAAATTTCGACCCGAAAAAAAAACGACAGTGTTACCCCTTACGTTTTTTTTTTGGGGCAAAAAATTAAGTATCACCAATCTTCTCGAAACTCTGGATTCTGATAGAGGGCACTGAGACTTAGACCTGAGTGCAAAAATGGAGGCTCTAGACCCTTCCAGAGCTGAGATATCGAAACTCAAAATTTTGACCCGAAAAAAAAACGACAGTGTTACCCCTTACGTTTTGTTTTTTGGGCGAAAAATTAAGTATCCCCAATCTTCTCGAAACTCTGGATTCTGATAGAGGGCACTGAGACTTACACCTGAGCGCAAAAATGGAGGCTCTAGACCCTTCCAGAGCTGAGATATCGAAACTCAAAATTTCGACCCGAAAAAAAAACGACAGTGTTACCCCTTACGTTTTTTTTTTTTTGGCGAAAAATTAAGTATCCCCAATCTTCTCGAAACTCTGGATTCTGATAGAGGGCACTGAGACTTACACCTGAGTGCAAAAATGGAGGCTCTAGACCCTTCCAGAGCTGAGATATCGAAACTCAAAATTTCGACCCGAAAAAAAAACGACAGTGTTACCCCTTACGTTTTTTTTTTTGGGCGAAAAATTAAGTATCCCCAATCTTCTCGAAACTCTGGATTCTGATAGAGGGCACTGAGACTTACACCTGAGTGCAAAAATGGAGGCTCTAGACCCTTCCAGAGCTGAGATATCGAAACTCAAAATTTCGACCCGAAAAAAAAAACGACAGTGTTACCCCTTACGTTTTTTTTTGGGGGGAAAAAATTAAGTATCACCAATCTTCTCGAAACTCTGGATTCTGATAGAGGGCACTGAGACTTACACCTGAGTGCAAAAATGGAGGCTCTAGACCCTTCCAGAGCTGAGATATCGAAACTCAAAATTTCGACCCGAAAAAAAACGACAGTGTTACCCCTTACGTTTTTTTTTTTGGGCAAAAAATTAAGTATCCCCAATCTTCTCGAAACTCTGGATTCTGATAGAGGGCACTGAGACTTACACCTGAGTGCAAAAATGGAGGCTCTAGACCCTTCCAGAGCTGAGATATCGAAACTCAAAATTTCGACCCGAAAAAAAAACGACAGTGTTACCCCTTACGTTTTTTTTTTTGGGCGAAAAATAAAGTATCCCCAATCTTCTCGAAACTCTGGATTCTGATAGAGGGCACTGAGACTTACACCTGAGTGCAAAAATGGAGGCTCTAGACCCTTCCAGAGCTGAGATATCGAAACTCAAAATTTCGACCCGAAAAAAAAACGACAGTGTTACCCCTTACGTTTTTTTTGGGGGGCAAAAATTAAGTATTCCCAATCTTCTCGAAACTCTGGATTCTGATAGAGGGCACTGAGACTTAGACCTGAGTGCAAAAATGGAGGCTCTAGACCCTTCCAGAGCTGAGATATCGAAACTCAAAATTTCGACCCGAAAAAAAAAACGACAGTGTTACCCCTTACGTTTTTTTTTTGGGCGAAAAATTAAGTATCCCCAATCTTCTCGAAACTCTGGATTCTGATAGAGGGCACTGAGACTTACACCTGAGTGCAAAAATGGAGGCTCTAGACCCTTCCAGAGCTGAGATATCGAAACTCAAAATTTCGACCCGAAAAAAAAACGACAGTGTTACCCCTTACGTTTTTTTTTTTTGGGCGAAAAATTAAGTTTCCCCAATCTTCTCGAAACTCTGGATTCTGATAGAGGGCACTGAGACTTACACCTGAGTGCAAAAATGGAGGCTCTAGACCCTTCCAGAGCTGAGATATCGAAACTCAAAATTTCGACCCGAAAAAAAAACGACAGTGTTACCCCTTACGTTTTTTTTTTTGGGGCGAAAAATTAAGTATCCCCAATCTTCTCGAAACTCTGGATTCTGATAGAGGGCACTGAGACTTAGACCTGAGTGCAAAAATGGAGGCTCTAGACCCTTCCAGAGCTGAGATATCGAAACTCAAAATTTCGACCCGAAAAAAAAACGACAGTGTTACCCCTTACGTTTTTTTTTTTGGGCGAAAAATTAAGTATCCCCAATCTTCTCGAAACTCTGGATTCTGATAGAGGGCACTGAGACTTACACCTGAGTGCAAAAATGGAGGCTCTAGACCCTTCCAGAGCTGAGATATCGAAACTCAAAATTTCGACCCGAAAAAAAAAACGACAGTGTTACCCCTTACGTTTTTTTTTGGGGCGAAAAATTAAGTATCCCCAATCTTCTCGAAACTCTGGATTCTGATAGAGGGCACTGAGACTTACACCTGAGTGCAAAAATGGAGGCTCTAGACCCTTCCAGAGCTGAGATATCGAAACTCAAAATTTCGACCCGAAAAAAAAACGACAGTGTTACCCCTTACGTTTTTTTTTTGGGCGAAAAATTAAGTATCCCCAATCTTCTCGAAACTCTGGATTCTGATAGAGGGCACTGAGACTTACACCTGAGTGCAAAAATGGAGGCTCTAGACCCTTCCAGAGCTGAGATATCGAAACTCAAAATTTCGACCCGAAAAAAAAACGACAGTGTTACCCCTTACGTTTTTTTTTTTTGGGCGAAAAATTAAGTATCCCCAATCTTCTCGAAACTCTGGATTCTGATAGAGGGCACTGAGACTTACACCTGAGTGCAAAAATGGAGGCTCTAGACCCTTCCAGAGCTGAGATATCGAAACTCAAAATTTCGACCCGAAAAAAAAACGACAGTGTTACCCCTTACGTTTTTTTTTTTTGGGGGCAAAAAATTAAGTATCCCCAATCTTCTCGAAACTCTGGATTCTGATAGAGGGCACTGAGACTTACACCTGAGTGCAAAAATGGAGGCTCTAGACCCTTCCAGAGCTGAGATATCGAAACTCAAAATTTCGACCCGAAAAAAAAACGACAGTGTTACCCCTTACGTTTTTTTTTTTGGGCGAAAAATTAAGTATCCCCAATCTTCTCGAAACTCTGGATTCTGATAGAGGGCACTGAGACTTACACCTGAGTGCAAAAATGGAGGCTCTAGACCCTTCCAGAGCTGAGATATCGAAACTCAAAATTTCGACCCGAAAAAAAAACGACAGTGTTACCCCTTACGTTTTTTTTTTTTGGGCGAAAAATTAAGTATCCCCAATCTTCTCGAAACTCTGGATTCTGATAGAGGGCACTGAGACTTACACCTGAGTGCAAAAATGGAGGCTCTAGACCCTTCCAGAGCTGAGATATCGAAACTCAAAATTTCGACCCGAAAAAAAAACGACAGTGTTACCCCTTACGTTTTTTTTTTGGGGCGAAAAATTAAGTATCCCCAATCTTCTCGAAACTCTGGATTCTGATAGAGGGCACTGAGACTTACACCTGAGTGCAAAAATGGAGGCTCTAGACCCTTCCAGAGCTGAGATATCGAAACTCAAAATTTCGACCCGAAAAAAAAACGACAGTGTTACCCCTTACGTTTTTTTTTTTGGGCGAAAAATTAAGTATCCCCAATCTTCTCGAAACTCTGGATTCTGATAGAGGGCACTGAGACTTACACCTGAGTGCAAAAATGGAGGCTCTAGACCCTTCCAGAGCTGAGATATCGAAACTCAAAATTTCGACCCGAAAAAAAAACGACAGTGTTACCCCTTACGTTTTTTTTTTTGGGCGAAAAATTAAGTATCCCCAATCTTCTCGAAACTCTGGATTCTGATAGAGGGCACTGAGACTTACACCTGAGTGCAAAAATGGAGGCTCTAGACCCTTCCAGAGCTGAGATATCGAAACTCAAAATTTCGACCCGAAAAAAAAACGACAGTGTTACCCCTTACGTTTTTTTTTTGGGCGAAAAATTAAGTATCCCCAATCTTCTCGAAACTCTGGATTCTGATAGAGGGCACTGAGACTTACACCTGAGTGCAAAAATGGAGGCTCTAGACCCTTCCAGAGCTGAGATATCGAAACTCAAAATTTCGACCCGAAAAAAAAACGACAGTGTTACCCCTTACGTTTTTTTTTTTGGGCGAAAAATTAAGTATCCCCAATCTTCTCGAAACTCTGGATTCTGATAGAGGGCACTGAGACTTACACCTGAGTGCAAAAATGGAGGCTCTAGACCCTTCCAGAGCTGAGATATCGAAACTCAAAATTTCGACCCGAAAAAAAAAACGACAGTGTTACCCCTTACGTTTTTTTTTTTGGGGCGAAAAATTAAGTATCCCCAATCTTCTCGAAACTCTGGATTCTGATAGAGGGCACTGAGACTTACACCTGAGTGCAAAAATGGAGGCTCTAGACCCTTCCAGAGCTGAGATATCGAAACTCAAAATTTCGACCCGAAAAAAAAACGACAGTGTTACCCCTTACGTTTTTTTTTTTGGGCGAAAAATTAAGTATCCCCAATCTTCTCGAAACTCTGGATTCTGATAGAGGGCACTGAGACTTACACCTGAGTGCAAAAATGGAGGCTCTAGACCCTTCCAGAGCTGAGATATCGAAACTCAAAATTTCGACCCGAAAAAAAAACGACAGTGTTACCCCTTACGTTTTTTTTTTGGGCGAAAAATTAAGTATCCCCAATCTTCTCGAAACTCTGGATTCTGATAGAGGGCACTGAGACTTACACCTGAGTGCAAAAATGGAGGCTCTAGACCCTTCCAGAGCTGAGATATCGAAACTCAAAATTTCGACCCGAAAAAAAAACGACAGTGTTACCCCTTACGTTTTTTTTTTTTGGGCGAAAAATTAAGTATCCCCAATCTTCTCGAAACTCTGGATTCTGATAGAGGGCACTGAGACTTACACCTGAGTGCAAAAATGGAGGCTCTAGACCCTTCCAGAGCTGAGATATCGAAACTCAAAATTTCGACCCGAAAAAAAAACGACAGTGTTACCCCTTACGTTTTTTTTTTGGGGCGAAAAATTAAGTATCCCCAATCTTCTCGAAACTCTGGATTCTGATAGAGGGCACTGAGACTTACACCTGAGTGCAAAAATGGAGGCTCTAGACCCTTCCAGAGCTGAGATATCGAAACTCAAAATTTCGACCCGAAAAAAAAACGACAGTGTTACCCCTTACGTTTTTTTTTTGGGCGAAAAATTAAGTATCCCCAATCTTCTCGAAACTCTGGATTCTGATAGAGGGCACTGAGACTTACACCTGAGTGCAAAAATGGAGGCTCTAGACCCTTCCAGAGCTGAGATATCGAAACTCAAAATTTCGACCCGAAAAAAAAACGACAGTGTTACCCCTTACGTTTTTTTTTTTGGGCGAAAAATTAAGTATCCCCAATCTTCTCGAAACTCTGGATTCTGATAGAGGGCACTGAGACTTACACCTGAGTGCAAAAATGGAGGCTCTAGACCCTTCCAGAGCTGAGATATCGAAACTCAAAATTTCGACCCGAAAAAAAAACGACAGTGTTACCCCTTACGTTTTTTTTTTGGGGCGAAAAATTAAGTATCCCCAATCTTCTCGAAACTCTGGATTCTGATAGAGGGCACTGAGACTTACACCTGAGTGCAAAAATGGAGGCTCTAGACCCTTCCAGAGCTGAGATATCGAAACTCAAAATTTCGACCCGAAAAAAAAACGACAGTGTTACCCCTTACGTTTTTTTTTTTGGGCGAAAAATTAAGTATCCCCAATCTTCTCGAAACTCTGGATTCTGATAGAGGGCACTGAGACTTACACCTGAGTGCAAAAATGGAGGCTCTAGACCCTTCCAGAGCTGAGATATCGAAACTCAAAATTTCGACCCGAAAAAAAAACGACAGTGTTACCCCTTACGTTTTTTTTTTTGGGCGAAAAATTAAGTATCCCCAATCTTCTCGAAACTCTGGATTCTGATAGAGGGCACTGAGACTTACACCTGAGTGCAAAAATGGAGGCTCTAGACCCTTCCAGAGCTGAGATATCGAAACTCAAAATTTCGACCCGAAAAAAAAACGACAGTGTTACCCCTTACGTTTTTTTTTTTGGGCGAAAAATTAAGTATCCCCAATCTTCTCGAAACTCTGGATTCTGATAGAGGGCACTGAGACTTACACCTGAGTGCAAAAATGGAGGCTCTAGACCCTTCCAGAGCTGAGATATCGAAACTCAAAATTTCGACCCGAAAAAAAAACGACAGTGTTACCCCTTACGTTTTTTTTTTTGGGCGAAAAATTAAGTATCCCCAATCTTCTCGAAACTCTGGATTCTGATAGAGGGCACTGAGACTTACACCTGAGTGCAAAAATGGAGGCTCTAGACCCTTCCAGAGCTGAGATATCGAAACTCAAAATTTCGACCCGAAAAAAAAACGACAGTGTTACCCCTTACGTTTTTTTTTTTTGGGCGAAAAATTAAGTATCCCCAATCTTCTCGAAACTCTGGATTCTGATAGAGGGCACTGAGACTTACACCTGAGTGCAAAAATGGAGGCTCTAGACCCTTCCAGAGCTGAGATATCGAAACTCAAAATTTCGACCCGAAAAAAAAACGACAGTGTTACCCCTTACGTTTTTTTTTTTGGGCGAAAAATTAAGTATCCCCAATCTTCTCGAAACTCTGGATTCTGATAGAGGGCACTGAGACTTACACCTGAGTGCAAAAATGGAGGCTCTAGACCCTTCCAGAGCTGAGATATCGAAACTCAAAATTTCGACCCGAAAAAAAAACGACAGTGTTACCCCTTACGTTTTTTTTTTTGGGCGAAAAATTAAGTATCCCCAATCTTCTCGAAACTCTGGATTCTGATAGAGGGCACTGAGACTTACACCTGAGTGCAAAAATGGAGGCTCTAGACCCTTCCAGAGCTGAGATATCGAAACTCAAAATTTCGACCCGAAAAAAAAACGACAGTGTTACCCCTTACGTTTTTTTTTTTTGGGCGAAAAATTAAGTATCCCCAATCTTCTCGAAACTCTGGATTCTGATAGAGGGCACTGAGACTTACACCTGAGTGCAAAAATGGAGGCTCTAGACCCTTCCAGAGCTGAGATATCGAAACTCAAAATTTCGACCCGAAAAAAAAACGACAGTGTTACCCCTTACGTTTTTTTTTTGGGCGAAAAATTAAGTATCCCCAATCTTCTCGAAACTCTGGATTCTGATAGAGGGCACTGAGACTTACACCTGAGTGCAAAAATGGAGGCTCTAGACCCTTCCAGAGCTGAGATATCGAAACTCAAAATTTCGACCCGAAAAAAAAACGACAGTGTTACCCCTTACGTTTTTTTTTTTGGGCGAAAAATTAAGTATCCCCAATCTTCTCGAAACTCTGGATTCTGATAGAGGGCACTGAGACTTACACCTGAGTGCAAAAATGGAGGCTCTAGACCCTTCCAGAGCTGAGATATCGAAACTCAAAATTTCGACCCGAAAAAAAAACGACAGTGTTACCCCTTACGTTTTTTTTTTTGGGCGAAAAATTAAGTATCCCCAATCTTCTCGAAACTCTGGATTCTGATAGAGGGCACTGAGACTTACACCTGAGTGCAAAAATGGAGGCTCTAGACCCTTCCAGAGCTGAGATATCGAAACTCAAAATTTCGACCCGAAAAAAAAACGACAGTGTTACCCCTTACGTTTTTTTTTTTGGGCGAAAAATTAAGTATCCCCAATCTTCTCGAAACTCTGGATTCTGATAGAGGGCACTGAGACTTACACCTGAGTGCAAAAATGGAGGCTCTAGACCCTTCCAGAGCTGAGATATCGAAACTCAAAATTTCGACCCGAAAAAAAAACGACAGTGTTACCCCTTACGTTTTTTTTTTTGGGCGAAAAATTAAGTATCCCCAATCTTCTCGAAACTCTGGATTCTGATAGAGGGCACTGAGACTTACACCTGAGTGCAAAAATGGAGGCTCTAGACCCTTCCAGAGCTGAGATATCGAAACTCAAAATTTCGACCCGAAAAAAAAACGACAGTGTTACCCCTTACGTTTTTTTTTTTGGGGCGAAAAATTAAGTATCCCCAATCTTCTCGAAACTCTGGATTCTGATAGAGGGCACTGAGACTTACACCTGAGTGCAAAAATGGAGGCTCTAGACCCTTCCAGAGCTGAGATATCGAAACTCAAAATTTCGACCCGAAAAAAAAACGACAGTGTTACCCCTTACGTTTTTTTTTTTGGGCGAAAAATTAAGTATCCCCAATCTTCTCGAAACTCTGGATTCTGATAGAGGGCACTGAGACTTACACCTGAGTGCAAAAATGGAGGCTCTAGACCCTTCCAGAGCTGAGATATCGAAACTCAAAATTTCGACCCGAAAAAAAAACGACAGTGTTACCCCTTACGTTTTTTTTTTTGGCGAAAAATTAAGTATCCCCAATCTTCTCGAAACTCTGGATTCTGATAGAGGGCACTGAGACTTACACCTGAGTGCAAAAATGGAGGCTCTAGACCCTTCCAGAGCTGAGATATCGAAACTCAAAATTTCGACCCGAAAAAAAAACGACAGTGTTACCCCTTACGTTTTTTTTTTTGGGCGAAAAATTAAGTATCCCCAATCTTCTCGAAACTCTGGATTCTGATAGAGGGCACTGAGACTTACACCTGAGTGCAAAAATGGAGGCTCTAGACCCTTCCAGAGCTGAGATATCGAAACTCAAAATTTCGACCCGAAAAAAAAACGACAGTGTTACCCCTTACGTTTTTTTTTTTGGGCGAAAAATTAAGTATCCCCAATCTTCTCGAAACTCTGGATTCTGATAGAGGGCACTGAGACTTACACCTGAGTGCAAAAATGGAGGCTCTAGACCCTTCCAGAGCTGAGATATCGAAACTCAAAATTTCGACCCGAAAAAAAAACGACAGTGTTACCCCTTACGTTTTTTTTTTTTGGGCGAAAAATTAAGTATCCCCAATCTTCTCGAAACTCTGGATTCTGATAGAGGGCACTGAGACTTACACCTGAGTGCAAAAATGGAGGCTCTAGACCCTTCCAGAGCTGAGATATCGAAACTCAAAATTTCGACCCGAAAAAAAAACGACAGTGTTACCCCTTACGTTTTTTTTTTTGGGCGAAAAATTAAGTATCCCCAATCTTCTCGAAACTCTGGATTCTGATAGAGGGCACTGAGACTTACACCTGAGTGCAAAAATGGAGGCTCTAGACCCTTCCAGAGCTGAGATATCGAAACTCAAAATTTCGACCCGAAAAAAAAACGACAGTGTTACCCCTTACGTTTTTTTTTTGGGCGAAAAATTAAGTATCCCCAATCTTCTCGAAACTCTGGATTCTGATAGAGGGCACTGAGACTTACACCTGAGTGCAAAAATGGAGGCTCTAGACCCTTCCAGAGCTGAGATATCGAAACTCAAAATTTCGACCCGAAAAAAAAACGACAGTGTTACCCCTTACGTTTTTTTTTTTTGGGCGAAAAATTAAGTATCCCCAATCTTCTCGAAACTCTGGATTCTGATAGAGGGCACTGAGACTTACACCTGAGTGCAAAAATGGAGGCTCTAGACCCTTCCAGAGCTGAGATATCGAAACTCAAAATTTCGACCCGAAAAAAAAACGACAGTGTTACCCCTTACGTTTTTTTTTTGGGGGCGAAAAATTAAGTATCCCCAATCTTCTCGAAACTCTGGATTCTGATAGAGGGCACTGAGACTTACACCTGAGTGCAAAAATGGAGGCTCTAGACCCTTCCAGAGCTGAGATATCGAAACTCAAAATTTCGACCCGAAAAAAAAACGACAGTGTTACCCCTTACGTTTTTTTTTTTGGGCGAAAAATTAAGTATCCCCAATCTTCTCGAAACTCTGGATTCTGATAGAGGGCACTGAGACTTACACCTGAGTGCAAAAATGGAGGCTCTAGACCCTTCCAGAGCTGAGATATCGAAACTCAAAATTTCGACCCGAAAAAAAAACGACAGTGTTACCCCTTACGTTTTTTTTTTTGGGCGAAAAATTAAGTATCCCCAATCTTCTCGAAACTCTGGATTCTGATAGAGGGCACTGAGACTTACACCTGAGTGCAAAAATGGAGGCTCTAGACCCTTCCAGAGCTGAGATATCGAAACTCAAAATTTCGACCCGAAAAAAAAACGACAGTGTTACCCCTTACGTTTTTTTTTTTGGGCGAAAAATTAAGTATCCCCAATCTTCTCGAAACTCTGGATTCTGATAGAGGGCACTGAGACTTACACCTGAGTGCAAAAATGGAGGCTCTAGACCCTTCCAGAGCTGAGATATCGAAACTCAAAATTTCGACCCGAAAAAAAAACGACAGTGTTACCCCTTACGTTTTTTTTTTGGGCGAAAAATTAAGTATCCCCAATCTTCTCGAAACTCTGGATTCTGATAGAGGGCACTGAGACTTACACCTGAGTGCAAAAATGGAGGCTCTAGACCCTTCCAGAGCTGAGATATCGAAACTCAAAATTTCGACCCGAAAAAAAAACGACAGTGTTACCCCTTACGTTTTTTTTTTTTGGCGAAAAATTAAGTATCCCCAATCTTCTCGAAACTCTGGATTCTGATAGAGGGCACTGAGACTTACACCTGAGTGCAAAAATGGAGGCTCTAGACCCTTCCAGAGCTGAGATATCGAAACTCAAAATTTCGACCCGAAAAAAAAACGACAGTGTTACCCCTTACGTTTTTTTTTTTGGGCGAAAAATTAAGTATCCCCAATCTTCTCGAAACTCTGGATTCTGATAGAGGGCACTGAGACTTACACCTGAGTGCAAAAATGGAGGCTCTAGACCCTTCCAGAGCTGAGATATCGAAACTCAAAATTTCGACCCGAAAAAAAAACGACAGTGTTACCCCTTACGTTTTTTTTTTTGGGCGAAAAATTAAGTATCCCCAATCTTCTCGAAACTCTGGATTCTGATAGAGGGCACTGAGACTTACACCTGAGTGCAAAAATGGAGGCTCTAGACCCTTCCAGAGCTGAGATATCGAAACTCAAAATTTCGACCCGAAAAAAAAACGACAGTGTTACCCCTTACGTTTTTTTTTTTTGGGCGAAAAATTAAGTATCCCCAATCTTCTCGAAACTCTGGATTCTGATAGAGGGCACTGAGACTTACACCTGAGTGCAAAAATGGAGGCTCTAGACCCTTCCAGAGCTGAGATATCGAAACTCAAAATTTCGACCCGAAAAAAAAACGACAGTGTTACCCCTTACGTTTTTTTTTTTGGGCGAAAAATTAAGTATCCCCAATCTTCTCGAAACTCTGGATTCTGATAGAGGGCACTGAGACTTACACCTGAGTGCAAAAATGGAGGCTCTAGACCCTTCCAGAGCTGAGATATCGAAACTCAAAATTTCGACCCGAAAAAAAAACGACAGTGTTACCCCTTACGTTTTTTTTTTTGGGGCGAAAAATTAAGTATCCCCAATCTTCTCGAAACTCTGGATTCTGATAGAGGGCACTGAGACTTACACCTGAGTGCAAAAATGGAGGCTCTAGACCCTTCCAGAGCTGAGATATCGAAACTCAAAATTTCGACCCGAAAAAAAAACGACAGTGTTACCCCTTACGTTTTTTTTTTTGGGCGAAAAATTAAGTATCCCCAATCTTCTCGAAACTCTGGATTCTGATAGAGGGCACTGAGACTTACACCTGAGTGCAAAAATGGAGGCTCTAGACCCTTCCAGAGCTGAGATATCGAAACTCAAAATTTCGACCCGAAAAAAAAACGACAGTGTTACCCCTTACGTTTTTTTTTTTGGGGCGAAAAATTAAGTATCCCCAATCTTCTCGAAACTCTGGATTCTGATAGAGGGCACTGAGACTTACACCTGAGTGCAAAAATGGAGGCTCTAGACCCTTCCAGAGCTGAGATATCGAAACTCAAAATTTCGACCCGAAAAAAAAACGACAGTGTTACCCCTTACGTTTTTTTTTTTGGGGCGAAAAATTAAGTATCCCCAATCTTCTCGAAACTCTGGATTCTGATAGAGGGCACTGAGACTTACACCTGAGTGCAAAAATGGAGGCTCTAGACCCTTCCAGAGCTGAGATATCGAAACTCAAAATTTCGACCCGAAAAAAAAACGACAGTGTTACCCCTTACGTTTTTTTTTTTGGGCGAAAAATTAAGTATCCCCAATCTTCTCGAAACTCTGGATTCTGATAGAGGGCACTGAGACTTACACCTGAGTGCAAAAATGGAGGCTCTAGACCCTTCCAGAGCTGAGATATCGAAACTCAAAATTTCGACCCGAAAAAAAAACGACAGTGTTACCCCTTACGTTTTTTTTTTTGGGCGAAAAATTAAGTATCCCCAATCTTCTCGAAACTCTGGATTCTGATAGAGGGCACTGAGACTTACACCTGAGTGCAAAAATGGAGGCTCTAGACCCTTCCAGAGCTGAGATATCGAAACTCAAAATTTCGACCCGAAAAAAAAACGACAGTGTTACCCCTTACGTTTTTTTTTTTGGGGCGAAAAATTAAGTATCCCCAATCTTCTCGAAACTCTGGATTCTGATAGAGGGCACTGAGACTTACACCTGAGTGCAAAAATGGAGGCTCTAGACCCTTCCAGAGCTGAGATATCGAAACTCAAAATTTCGACCCGAAAAAAAAACGACAGTGTTACCCCTTACGTTTTTTTTTTTGGGCGAAAAATTAAGTATCCCCAATCTTCTCGAAACTCTGGATTCTGATAGAGGGCACTGAGACTTACACCTGAGTGCAAAAATGGAGGCTCTAGACCCTTCCAGAGCTGAGATATCGAAACTCAAAATTTCGACCCGAAAAAAAAACGACAGTGTTACCCCTTACGTTTTTTTTTTTGGGCGAAAAATTAAGTATCCCCAATCTTCTCGAAACTCTGGATTCTGATAGAGGGCACTGAGACTTACACCTGAGTGCAAAAATGGAGGCTCTAGACCCTTCCAGAGCTGAGATATCGAAACTCAAAATTTCGACCCGAAAAAAAAACGACAGTGTTACCCCTTACGTTTTTTTTTTTGGGCGAAAAATTAAGTATCCCCAATCTTCTCGAAACTCTGGATTCTGATAGAGGGCACTGAGACTTACACCTGAGTGCAAAAATGGAGGCTCTAGACCCTTCCAGAGCTGAGATATCGAAACTCAAAATTTCGACCCGAAAAAAAAACGACAGTGTTACCCCTTACGTTTTTTTTTTTGGGCGAAAAATTAAGTATCCCCAATCTTCTCGAAACTCTGGATTCTGATAGAGGGCACTGAGACTTACACCTGAGTGCAAAAATGGAGGCTCTAGACCCTTCCAGAGCTGAGATATCGAAACTCAAAATTTCGACCCGAAAAAAAAACGACAGTGTTACCCCTTACGTTTTTTTTTTGGGGGAAAAAATTAAGTATCCCCAATCTTCTCGAAACTCTGGATTCTGATAGAGGGCACTGAGACTTACACCTGAGTGCAAAAATGGAGGCTCTAGACCCTTCCAGAGCTGAGATATCGAAACTCAAAATTTCGACCCGAAAAAAAAACGACAGTGTTACCCCTTACGTTTTTTTTTTTTGGGCGAAAAATTAAGTATCCCCAATCTTCTCGAAACTCTGGATTCTGATAGAGGGCACTGAGACTTACACCTGAGTGCAAAAATGGAGGCTCTAGACCCTTCCAGAGCTGAGATATCGAAACTCAAAATTTCGACCCGAAAAAAAAACGACAGTGTTACCCCTTACGTTTTTTTTTTTTGGGCGAAAAATTAAGTATCCCCAATCTTCTCGAAACTCTGGATTCTGATAGAGGGCACTGAGACTTACACCTGAGTGCAAAAATGGAGGCTCTAGACCCTTCCAGAGCTGAGATATCGAAACTCAAAATTTCGACCCGAAAAAAAAACGACAGTGTTACCCCTTACGTTTTTTTTTTTGGGCGAAAAATTAAGTATCCCCAATCTTCTCGAAACTCTGGATTCTGATAGAGGGCACTGAGACTTACACCTGAGTGCAAAAATGGAGGCTCTAGACCCTTCCAGAGCTGAGATATCGAAACTCAAAATTTCGACCCGAAAAAAAAACGACAGTGTTACCCCTTACGTTTTTTTTTTGGGCGAAAAATTAAGTATCCCCAATCTTCTCGAAACTCTGGATTCTGATAGAGGGCACTGAGACTTACACCTGAGTGCAAAAATGGAGGCTCTAGACCCTTCCAGAGCTGAGATATCGAAACTCAAAATTTCGACCCGAAAAAAAAACGACAGTGTTACCCCTTACGTTTTTTTTTTGGGGGCGAAAAATTAAGTATCCCCAATCTTCTCGAAACTCTGGATTCTGATAGAGGGCACTGAGACTTACACCTGAGTGCAAAAATGGAGGCTCTAGACCCTTCCAGAGCTGAGATATCGAAACTCAAAATTTCGACCCGAAAAAAAAACGACAGTGTTACCCCTTACGTTTTTTTTTTGGGGCGAAAAATTAAGTATCCCCAATCTTCTCGAAACTCTGGATTCTGATAGAGGGCACTGAGACTTACACCTGAGTGCAAAAATGGAGGCTCTAGACCCTTCCAGAGCTGAGATATCGAAACTCAAAATTTCGACCCGAAAAAAAAACGACAGTGTTACCCCTTACGTTTTTTTTTTTGGGCGAAAAATTAAGTATCCCCAATCTTCTCGAAACTCTGGATTCTGATAGAGGGCACTGAGACTTACACCTGAGTGCAAAAATGGAGGCTCTAGACCCTTCCAGAGCTGAGATATCGAAACTCAAAATTTCGACCCGAAAAAAAAACGACAGTGTTACCCCTTACGTTTTTTTTTTTGGGCGAAAAATTAAGTATCCCCAATCTTCTCGAAACTCTGGATTCTGATAGAGGGCACTGAGACTTACACCTGAGTGCAAAAATGGAGGCTCTAGACCCTTCCAGAGCTGAGATATCGAAACTCAAAATTTCGACCCGAAAAAAAAACGACAGTGTTACCCCTTACGTTTTTTTTTTTTGGGCGAAAAATTAAGTATCCCCAATCTTCTCGAAACTCTGGATTCTGATAGAGGGCACTGAGACTTACACCTGAGTGCAAAAATGGAGGCTCTAGACCCTTCCAGAGCTGAGATATCGAAACTCAAAATTTCGACCCGAAAAAAAAACGACAGTGTTACCCCTTACGTTTTTTTTTTTGGCGAAAAATTAAGTATCCCCAATCTTCTCGAAACTCTGGATTCTGATAGAGGGCACTGAGACTTACACCTGAGTGCAAAAATGGAGGCTCTAGACCCTTCCAGAGCTGAGATATCGAAACTCAAAATTTCGACCCGAAAAAAAAACGACAGTGTTACCCCTTACGTTTTTTTTTTTGGGCGAAAAATTAAGTATCCCAATCTTCTCGAAACTCTGGATTCTGATAGAGGGCACTGAGACTTACACCTGAGTGCAAAAATGGAGGCTCTAGACCCTTCCAGAGCTGAGATATCGAAACTCAAAATTTCGACCCGAAAAAAAAACGACAGTGTTACCCCTTACGTTTTTTTTTGGGGGCGAAAAATTAAGTATCCCAATCTTCTCGAAACTCTGGATTCTGATAGAGGGCACTGAGACTTACACCTGAGTGCAAAAATGGAGGCTCTAGACCCTTCCAGAGCTGAGATATCGAAACTCAAAATTTCGACCCGAAAAAAAAACGACAGTGTTACCCCTTACGTTTTTTTTTGGGGGCGAAAAATTAAGTATCCCCAATCTTCTCGAAACTCTGGATTCTGATAGAGGGCACTGAGACTTACACCTGAGTGCAAAAATGGAGGCTCTAGACCCTTCCAGAGCTGAGATATCGAAACTCAAAATTTCGACCCGAAAAAAAAACGACAGTGTTACCCCTTACGTTTTTTTTGGGGGCGAAAAATTAAGTATCCCAATCTTCTCGAAACTCTGGATTCTGATAGAGGGCACTGAGACTTACACCTGAGTGCAAAAATGGAGGCTCTAGACCCTTCCAGAGCTGAGATATCGAAACTCAAAATTTCGACCCGAAAAAAAAACGACAGTGTTACCCCTTACGTTTTTTTTTTGGGGGGGAAAAAATTAAGTATCCCCAATCTTCTCGAAACTCTGGATTCTGATAGAGGGCACTGAGACTTACACCTGAGTGCAAAAATGGAGGCTCTAGACCAGGGTTCTCAAACATTTTGGTGCCAGGGACCCTTTCAGGGGAAAAAAAAACAAAGGACCCCCTCATATTTTTAACAGTTATTGAGCACAAAGTTAATGTGTGAGCGGCAATGAAATATTTTTTGCACAAAATGAATGTCTCCACCCAGGTACTATGCAGGAATTCTAAAATAGCCCTACTGAGGTAACGAAAGTGATCTTGCTAGGAATCACTTTAGTTAGGATCCTCACTTAGGAATTTTTATGTTCTTGATCTACACATGTGCATTTAAGGTTTTTAAAGCCCCACAATTGGATAAACTATAGATTTAGTAGAAGCATGTCAGTCAGTGGCATACATTTTTTTTTTTGTCAAGATGTCACGAAACACAATCACATATTCCAATCAGGAATGGCTTAAAAGAGAAATGTTTCAATAATTAGGCCTATTCTGCACACAAATAAGCCCATAAGCCTATAATACATGATAATGGCATTATGTTAATAGGTGCGTGCGTTGTTAATTTGAGCTACTGTAAATTAGCTAAAAAAAACATACAGTATATGTTAAATATATGAATCCATAATGTTAATCTCATGGGCACAG
>NW_024121132.1:751097-773237 GCF_016745375.1 Pimephales promelas
TTCGCCGGATTCACCGCATGACAACGATCACGTGCGTTTCGTGTTTATCACACCTTTAGTTCCACTAAAGCTCACAAATCAGTATTTTATAACAGTAAACACTCTTGTCATGTAGTCGCAATGTTATATTGTGTCATGTTTATCAAAATAAAACTGATTAAAAAACGTTGATTCCACGTCATTGATTATAGGCTTATTTTGAACTTTATTAAAACAGACGCTGTAAAGTATTGAATGAAAATGTGTCTGAAATATCTGTTTATTTGGCAAATGTTGCATTTATTTAACTTCAGCTGTGGTATAAGCATGCAAACACCACGTGAGCCGTCACTACGGGGACCAGAAAGTGTCCGACTTCACGTCTCCGTTTGCAGCTCCTCCCCGCCTGCACGCGGCTGTTCTCGCCGATCGGTTGCATGCAGCCGCAGGCGATGTCGAACACACCTGTGTGAGTGTGCTCACCTGTGCGCAAGCTTGGGTTTGGATCATGGCTGCAGGGTGATTATGGGGAGAAACTTTCTGTTGACCGTACCACTGGCCTTACCACCTTTTTCCCATCAATGTGATCGTTACTAACGTCCTTTATTGATGTCTCTGAGGTACCTATGCACTGCTTATGCATCGCTCAAGTAAGTGATTGGTTGTTTATGTTTGTGAAATAGCGTAATAAAGAGATTGATCAATACATACAAAGGTTCAGCGTAACGCGTCTTCAGTGTGAATCCTCATGTTTCAGCCTGCTGTGGCGTTTTAATTGTCTGTTTGTTTGTTTGGTTTCACTTGAGTAATATACGCCACAATATTGGGTCACAAAGATTTATCGACTTTAAAATGTGGGTCCCCAGAAAAAAAATTTGGGAAACACTTGTCCAGAGGAAGAACTTTTGCCATGTGTGTCAAAGGTTCTAATCCCTACTAACAGTATAGTTTATTTTCCTCATCAAAACCGATTGTTTATTAGTGGCTGACGCCCCCCATTCAACCCGAAAGAAGTCATAAAACCATTTCAATAAATCTGAAGCTGTTGAATTAAGCTAAAATAACTGCATAGTCTCCCTTTAAGCTAAACTCCATTAGTTGGAAATATTACCTCTGTCAAACAAAGTTTTTTATTTGACTTTAAACTGTTCTGTGTATGGGATATCAGGTTCACACGGTGAACATGCTCTTCACACACAAACTAAACACAGGCCTACACCGAAAACCCCCACTCACGCATATGACGTGTGTCCGTACAACACTTCAACCAACATCACTTCTGGATGGAAAAAGACAGTTTCAGATAGACTCAGATGAACTATGTATGCTACTATCGCTTCGCTAAAATGTTAATGTAAGATGGTAGACTGTTGTAAATTATTATCCTTTTTTTGCCATACCCAACAACTGAATGAATATACAACTATTTTAAAACTAATTATCTATATTTTACCATGACATTTTGGTAGATTTATGCATGGTTAGTCAGACAATAAGGTTTTAAAAACTGTCAATGTTAAATACTAAATATATTAAGAAAATTTAAAGTCTTAATAAGAGACAAAAGAGCATATGCATATATTTATTTATTTATTTATACAAGATGCCATCGTGTGTGTGTGTGTGTGTGTGTGTGTGTGTGTGTGTGTGTGTGTGTGTGAACTAGGAGGGTCGTCAATCTGTTGGGGGAGGATTCACACTCCAGTAACACACAGCAGTTGGAGAGCATCATACGGTCAGACCTTTCACTGAGCTATTGAAGAAAATGTTTCACATGCTGATCTTGTCCTGTTTGTGTGGTGGTAAGTTATACACATTTATATTGCTTATTTAGCTTAGAATCAGGTATCTGTTTATGGTGTTTATATTAGTGTACAGGGTCCTGAAATTATCAGGGAGTTTGGAAATGTAATATACATTGGGTTAAAAGGGGTTGGGGGTTCTTTGCAGACCAAATGAAGCATTAACCTTGACAAACCCCTTTCACGTTCTCTAGGTGTGTTTGGTGATTCAGTGTCAGTGATGGAGGGAGATTCTGTCACTCTAAAGACTGATCTTACTGAAATACATGAAGATGAAGATGTAATGTGGAAATATGGAGCTGAAAACTCTCGCATAGCTAAAATCAGCAGACAAAACTTCACCACATATGATGATGTTCCTGATGGGAGATTTAGAGACAGACTGAAGCTGGACGATCAAACTGGATCTCTGACCATCACACACACCACAACTGAACACACTGGAGTTTATACACTAGAGATAACTGGAAAGAAAAAATCATCAAAAACATTCAATGTTTCTGTCTATGGTGAGTCGAGATCTACTGTATTTTGAATTATGGGATTCCACTCAAAAACACTCAAACAAACTCAAACAAAAACACTCAATAAGCTGTAAAATTTCCTTCATGTTCTTTTTTCAGACATCAGGAGAATAATGTAATGTTTGATTTAATATTTCTATGGCAAGAGCTCTTCATCCGCTGCACTCTTTCCTCCTGAATATTTTCCTTATTCCTTTATATTCCACTGTAAATGTAAAAAAAGACAACATACACTACACATTTGTGGTATTTTCTCACATTTCAATTTACGATACAAGCTGTAGCCTACCATTAACAATTCTCTGGAATGCATTATCAATCCCTCGGTTTTCTCGCCAAATCCAGGTTTGTTTTCACACAAAGGCTTTAAAATGTAATTATGTCCCCTTTCACTTCCAATTGACCTTATGCACAGTTGCACTACTTCCTTGACCTTCAGCCAGCTCCTTGTTTCCTGTCAGCCATTATTGGACAAACTGATTAATCCAGGTGTGTCTGATTATTGTTGTTGTGACAACTGAGGTCAGGCACACCTGAATTAATCAATTTGTCCAATAATGGCAGACAGGAAACAAAGGAGCTGGCTTAAGTTCAGGAAGTAGTGCAGCTGTGCATAAAACCAATTCCTATTAACAGTGTTTACTGCAATGTTTCTAATTACAATATTTCACATTGACTGAAAACACTTTGAAATATAACTCAATAATCCAGTTAATGATCGTTTTGATTAAATCAACCTATGTTGCATAATAGGGGATTATCACGCTTCCGGGTTTCATGGGCGGGATTTGTCAACTTTGTGCATGTCCACTTCCGACGCAGTTCAACAATGGCTGAGACGAATGCTATTTATGTCACTACTAGGGATGCAACGGTACACGGTAAAATCCCGGACCGTTCGGTCAGCCTTGCACGGGACAATCTACCCTCGTGTCCCGCGGGACTTCGGTTTTGCCATAGAGTTCGTGCTGATCCTTTTCCCGTATTTTCCGCACTATAAGGTGCACTTAAAAGCCTTTAATCTTCTCAAAAAACGACAGTGTGCCTTATAATCCGGATCGCCTTATATATGGAATTAGTTAACAACGCTCCGCGTTATTAAATTCGCCCGCGAACTCGCGCTCGTGTCCAGCATATGCCCGCTTTGTCACACGGCGCTGCTCGCGCGTCACAGATGTTCAAAAAACCGCTCCCCGTTCACAGTACCGGGTCGTCTCATTCAAAACAGCGAGCCGTTGCTGCAGCGAGCCGCCGCACATTGAATATATGAGTCAGGCTGCGAATGTACGTTGTGCCCGCCCCAGCGCGCTCACGCTTACTAAATAAACGCCTCACCTCCGGCTCCGCGCACTCGCTACATTCCCAGCACATCTAGTGGATGCATAACGCAAACCCAGTCAAACGTTTGACTGCAGTATCTTTTTGCACAAGAATCTCTCAATTGTGGATGAGTAAATAACATTGCACTTTGTATCCTGAATGAAGTTTTTTTTATTATATTATTTTGCTCGGCTCTTTTTTATTCAAACCACAAGCTAATTTATGTTTGTAATTTATGTTTGTTAAAGGTAAAAGTGCACTTTTTCTTTCACATTGATCACTTTATATACCAGTTATCAAGGTTTGGAATTGGGATCCACTTGAATATTCTAAAGTGTGTTTGTTTACATTTTGTATTTTATAAGTGGTAGTTGAAGAGGTTGTATTACTTAGTTCTGTTCAGTACAGACTATAGAGTGTTAATTTATTTCATACACATTGATGTTCTTCCTACTGTGACATTATGTTAATGCATATAAGAAAAATAAAACATATTTTTGGGATGAAATAGCAGTCTCTTTCTGCACAAAACATGTACCGAAACCGAACCGAGACCGTGGCCCAAAAACCGAGGTATGGACCGTACCGTGGGCTATCTGTACCGTTGCACCCCTAGTCACTACTCTGTTCCACTTTGTAAATCTAACCAACAACGCCAACCCTAAGTAAGTTTTCATGGATTCCCGACTAAATTGAGTATAAGGAAGAACTGGATTAAAACTTTCAAATAAAACAAGGTAGCACGTTTGTTTGCAGCCCTTTAGTGGGCACTTTAGTGAATCAGACTAATTTACCAGGGATGCCGTATAAATAAACTTGGTGTAGTCCGTCATCAGTTCGCCAGCGAGATCGGTGATTCAACGGAAGTGGCAGTGCACAAAGATCACAGAATCCGGAAGTACTACGTATCAGCGTGATAATCCCCTATTCAGACATCCGATATCAGTGCTTTATAACTCTTTGAGCTTTGGTGTCAATCATGGTCTGTTTCGAATGCTTTTGCACTTTTTAAATATTCTTTAATGTTCAGTGTTTGAAGGGATGGGTATCATAACATCTCATTGTATCCAGTTTTTGAAAATGCTTATTGCTTGCATAGAGTGAGGCTTTCGCTGATTTGTTTACAGTTTAATGGAAGTTCATACAATAATTCATTTAAAGCTTCATGGGGCGTTGAAAAAAAGGTGAATATTCTTATTTTATTATTAACATATTGAAAGGTTTAATCCATGGGTGTCCAATCCTGTTCACTGTCCTGCAAAGTCTGTAGCTCTAAAACACTTGCTTGGAAGTTTCTAATAAGTCTGAAAGACTCGAGCTTTTCGATAGGACTCTGCAGGACAGTGGACCTCCAGGAACAGGTTTGGGCATCCTGTAATCATTTTATTGTTTGTGATTACACTTTCATCACATTAAACATTCACTCTACATACTGAATTTTGTGTCTTGATTAGATTTATCCTCATTTCCATTCACTTTTCAGCTCGTCTGCCTGTTCCTGTTATCAGCAGAGACTGCTCACCTTCATCATCATCATCATCAAATTGTTCAGTGGTGTGTTCATCATCAGTGTTGAGTGTGTGTGATGCGACTCTGTCCTGGTACGCAGGAATGAGTGTATTGTCCAGCATCAGTGTGTGTGATCTCAGCATCAGTCTCTCTCTACCTCTGGAGGTGGAATATCAGGATAAAAACACCTACAGCTGTGTGCTGAACAATCCCATCAGCAACCAGACCACACATCTGGACATCAACACACTCTGCAGACACACATGTGCAGGTACACCACCACTCATCAGATATGTGTGTGTGTTTACTGACCTGATCTCTGTCTTCTGGTGTAGATCACACTGATGCGTTCACTTCTTTCTTTATCATTACAGCGGACACACACTCTTCTTCACTCTCTCTAGTGTCTCTGATAGTGTTGATCTCGGCTGGATCTCTGATGATTATTGTTGTGGTCGTGATCTTCCGCATCTGCAGGAAACACAGAAAAACAACCCAAAAATGCAAGTGTTATCTACTGCTAAATACAGTATACCCTCCGGTCTGTTTCACAAACAGAGCTTAGATTAAGCCAGGATTAGGCCTTAGTTTAATTACGACATTTAAGTTGCTTTCATAACCATGCCTTAGAAAACAAACAAAAAAACATTACTGGTGTGCATCTTGAGACATAACAATGGCACTGACATATTTAAAGACATGACAGTGCAAGTTGCTTTCAGTTATACATCTCAAACATGCATTTTAGAATGAAAATAGGCTTAAAGTGAACACAACAACTGATTGCCCTATTGTCATAAGGTGAACACCCTTTAGTTCCTTTTCATTGAAAGAATCCAACATAATGTCAAGTTATTGAGTTATCTATGACATTGTACAGCTCACTTTACTCGTCTCACTCGCACAAAAGGTGCATCACAACACATGGAAGTACGAACAGAAATGCTATCTCAATTACTACAAATAACACAGGTCAACACTTTATTAAAAGTCGTCTACTTCAGAGATAAAATGTGCTAATTATTATGTATTTTGATCTGCTAAACTCAAATATAACAGTTAGAACAACTGATTGGCTACTGTTTCCAAGATATTTAAGTGTTTACGTTTTTATGTCTCTGTATGGCCTATTGTGCCCCCTGTCCTGTTTACGTAACACTTTAAAAATCACCTAAAGGGTTATATAAATAAATGTATGAAACTAAAGGCAAAAAACTTTTATGTTCATATTTTATTCTTGCAGAGTGTTTATAATTGCATCATCCATGACTTTTAGAAATAACATGATGCAATTCACATTATGATGCAATACCATACTTTTGTCTAAAAATCAACTATTGTCCAAACCAAGTCATAAATCCAGTCAAAGATTTAAGAATGGTTTAAGAATGTCTTTCTGAATGTAATGATATTGTTTTTCAGCAGTTCAGACATGTGAAGATGAGATCATTTACACCGAGCCAACGTTCCATGGACAAAAATCCCAGAAATCGGTAAGATCTTTGGATTTATTATTAATTTGTGTTCTGTGTCCCTAACACTTCAGCAGAAATAAACACTGACTCAAATCACATATTATTCACACTCACACAGGATATTTTTAAATATTTCCAACGCCCAACATGACATTCAATACACTCACACAGGATATAATTTAATATTTCCAGGCAGTGTCCAACAGAGGCACTGATGTCATTTTTTTTCTGTGAAAATACCTCACGTAACTGTCACAGCTTTGAGAATAAGATAAAGTTAGAACTTTACGGAAACAAAGTTACATCCGTAACTTAGAATTTCCTTTGAAATTCAAAACAAAACTGAAATAAGATTGTGTGGTGTATCTGTCAATCAGTGGCTGATAACGCAACCTGCTTTGACTAGTCAAGTTAATCATGTGACTCTTTTTATGCTTTAACTCTGTTTATAACTTGTATAGGTACAACTTACATAAAAAGTGTATTTGTCTAATTTGAACCTGAACTGTAAGATTTATTACCTCTTGAAAAACTGCAAGTTGGCCAGACTACACACACACACTGCATCTGAAATTACATACTGTCTGAATAGGTAATACATTTGGATTTTAATTTACCTCACGACCATTATTATTATTTTTATTTTTTTTATAAAGTAGCTGTCATGTTAATGTTCTGTTAAGTTTAATTGGTTTTGTGGTCAAAAGTCATGAATGCAAAAAATGGCAGATGCTTGTACAGTCTTGTCCAACCCGATCTCACAGCAATGGACTATGTGCACGTTAGCATATGCTAGTTCCGGCTGCGAAACCGATATGGGGTGTCTAGTTTCCGGTAGCCTGATGGACGACGTAGAGGATGTATGTTTCTCCAGATGTCTTGAACATTTGCCGAATATTACAGTCGATTATGTTCATCGACTGGCTAATGATTTTCCTCCAGCTCCCGAGAGCAAGAGAGAAGGGGTTTAAATATTAAATTTCTCAGTATTTGCATAATTTTGAAGGGAACGTTAAGTCACAACAACATCCATGCTCTGACTGATCTCATGAAATTGCGTATGTATGACACGTATCACGTATTTTTGGCATGCTATCAACACGCATAATCTCTTTTCAGCGTGTTTATGAATACCGTTGACTTAACGATATTATTGTGTGTATATATATATATATATATATACCCGTCACTCCTACCATCCTAGGAAAAAATAAATATCGCTCCCCAGATGTAGATCTACATTTTGTTTTGTTTCGCTCGGACATTTGACGGCGTGTACATACGCGGTAGCTACACGTGGAATCACTCGGACATTAATGTTGCCATGCTACGTGCTCAAGCTATGCGATTTGGTAACTGTTCTCTCTATACATTATAAAATGCGAAATCATGCGTTAGAAAGTGCATTTTCCAGAACAGTTTGTGTTGGCCATTGTTTTGTTTAAGATGTTCAGAGGCTATGTTGTTGACAACCACTATCTATATAGAATGTCATATAGATCAGTGTTGACAACCACTATACATGTCATACAGGGAGTAAAGGTATCCGACGTTGGTTCGTTCGTTATCAAGTTATGCTGTTTAACACATATTAGGCTGTTCACACATATTTCTAAACAGGTCTCCCTTGCAAAATAGGTTCTAAACCCAGGGGCTTCTCCTGGTTAAAAGGTATAATATAATAAATAATTAGTAGCCTAAAAACTTCCTTCTAGTTGTCATGGATACGCAACGCTTGACAAAATGTGAAATATCGTTTAACGTACTTTTCACAATGCAGCAGCGCCTGGCTCCACCCATATGAGTGAAAACTGTGTTGGTTGACTTGACAATGAACAAACGAACATAGTTTTAGACAAATATATTTAGATAGCTAAGCTTTAGATAGCAGGTCCACTGATGTAGGATGTAAACAACGGCAACCGGAACCGAAGTACCCAACATCCGCCCTCAAGGCGGAAGTTAGCATTTTTCTTGTGCACAGAGTCAATTCGTACGAATTTTACGAGGTGGCAATTCGTACAAATATATATGACCTCAATCGTAGAAATTCGTTTGCTAATTTGTACATATTTTACGAGTTAGCCTACCAAATTCGTACGAATAACTATCATGTGGTTTTAGACAAATCGTACGAATTAGCCACCTTTTAATCACTCGTATGAATTCCTACGAATTGGTTGTGTGATAGCGTTGTCTGTTCCCATCAATGTCAAAATCAAACGCCCTTGCAATGTTATACTAAATATAATTTTGTTTGTTGTTATATTTAATGTTTGAGCAAGTAAGTTAAGACTGTTGTCAGTACTAGCATTAGCTCAGTGATAATAAAGCAACGCATACACACACACACACAGTCTTCATGCAGTCGCCCACATCCTGAGTGAGCACAAGCTCCACACTTTATCGCTGTTAGCAGCAACTCAAAAACAACTGACACTATTCTAGATCTCCAACATAGCTGGACAATAAACACACACACACACAATTATTTTCCAATACTAAAAAACACATGAAACACACGTTAATGTCAACATTTACTCCCCGGCTGTGGAGTGATTCTGTGAACACTGTCCACATTACTTGCACAGACAGGCTAGATGTTCTGTGAAATCCTCTGTGTGAAATCAGGAAGTCATCGTACGCGTCAAGGCCAAATAAATGGGTCACAGATCTGTTCAGAGAGGGTTGCAGACCGCAGGGCCAAACGAATAAAAAAACAACTAACCAATTGTACAAAATATTGGACTATAAATAGATTCACCAACCTCTTAAAAGGTAAGGAAACTTTCCATATCTTTTTTTATTGATGTCAAAAGGCTGTCCAATCGAACTCAGACAGAGCTTCACAAACGGCCACAAGCTTTGCTAAATCAAGCACAGATAATGCCTGTTCTCATGAAAACTAATGTTTTCTTCTCTTTTTTTTTTATTATAGCAAGGTTAGACCTATGTTTATATTTCACTGTATTCAGTGAATTATTTCTAATGATTTCAGTCAGTCAGTCAGCTAGCAATTATCCGTCTATGGGAAAATGCACTGATGGATGGATGCTTATTAAAAGATGAGTGGATCTGCCGCATTACAATGCAACTCTGTTCTGGTTCATGTCACTTCCAATTACCTGAATTCTCTAGAACAACGTTGTTTTTCTTTTCATTCATTCGTGAAACACTTCACTTGGCTGGGGGTAATATAGGCTACTGCTGGGCCCCAGGTTGCTTTAAATAGCACTTGTTGTTGCATTTAGCAACATATGTTAGTAATACCATGCGTCATAATATAAACATGTGCAGTTCATGCTAATATTACAACATGTCAATATTTGATTTGAATAAACTCCCGAGTCTCCTATATGAAAGATGCAGTTTTGCTAAGTGACATCATAATGTGATGTCCAGTGTAAAATGTGGGTCCCAAAGCAAAACCACTGAGAACAGCTGACATAGATGAATCAATTTTTTAAAGATATATCTAGTGATTGTGTTTGTTTTTTACAGAATGTTAAAGAAGAGGATCACACAGAGTACGCACCAGTCGCCATGAGAAGACAAGATCCAGCTGTGTGACGCATTCCAGCCCATTCTCACTCCCAAGGCGTCACCTAACTGACGCCTTGGGAAGCATTTGGACATGCTTCAATATCTGACGCTTTAGGCGCCCTTTAGCGTCAGTTAGATGACGCCCTAGGATCGCGTGTACCCTACCCCCACCCCATACCTAAACCTAACCGCGTCCTCTTACTGACGCTTTCCTTTAGCGTCAGTTAGATGACGCCGTAGGATCGCGTCATGTAAGTGACGCTAAAGGGCGCCTAAAACGTCAAATATTGAAGCATGGTCAAAGGTGACGCCTTGGGGTGAGAATGCGTTGGTATCGGGAAGGCTATTCGAGAGTTTTGGAGCTAAATGCGAGAACGCCCTCCCTCCTTTACTGGACTTCGATATCCTAGGAATGACCAGTAAAGTGTGTTTCAACAGAAGATAAATCAGAGAGTTTCTAAGCTTATTAATGCAGATTTTTGTTCCAGAGCAGCTGCGAGACATGCTCTATTAATGCTATTCATAGTTGGTCAACCTTTGTTTTCTGTTCTGTATGAATAACCAAGGGTTAATGTTAGTGTTAAATTAGAAACATGAACAACATAAAGGTACAAGACATTTCCAGTTACAGCAACAATACCAGTTGCAGTATCAAAAATGTAGACTGTTAAGATGGTTATACAGATGTATTTCTTTACTTTGATGCATTTCTTTTTATTTGTTGCGTTCCACAACTAATTATAAAACTTACTTCACTGTAAAAATTGAATCATCGGTCTTGTAAAATTCAAGGTGATAATAAAAAAAATATTGTGTATATTTTATTAAGAAAATTGTGGTTCAGTGTTGTAAGAAATTATTGAGAATAATTCACTAATAAAACAGATATTTTCCAAAAAAGTTTAGGGAAACATACAAAAATTTTGAGGCTTGAATTGAGGAACCGATTAAGCTGATAAAATTAAGGAAAAAGGGCTACCAATTAATTTGAAGAGAATTAGCTCAATTATGCGGTTTTATTAAGAGACACGATTGTTAGTTCCCAGCATGCTTTGCACATGGCTGGTAATGGAGAGGAGATATTGAGATTTACTATTTTGTGTGTTTTTGAGTAAAGGGAAACATATGTTAAATGTTAATGATGATTGGTCATCATATCTGACGTTTGAACGAGTTTCAATTAAGTTAAAGTTTTGATCGTTACCATTGTGCAGAAGAGGAGGGCGTAAAGTAAGGTTGTGATACCTACATATATTATTACTCTGATGAGTGTAGCTTTAAATTTCAATGATTAATAATTTTGATATAATGCTAATGCAGTAACAAGTTTGGTTTAGTGCTGTGCAAGCGGCATATAAAGGCTTTTAATAATGCAATATAACTGAAAGTAAAATATAAACAGGTTACTACAATTCACTCTAATTCATACACTTTTGAGCATCAACTTAAAAAAATAAAAAGCATATTTCACTAATAATATTAAATTCATTGTATCAGACTAAATAATTAAAGGGATTTAACATGATTTATTCAGGTAGATTCCATGAAAGAAATCAAGCCTTAACTACTCAAAACTGCTTTATTATTATTATTAAATAACATTTTTTAGTGTCGTGTAAGGGTTATGTTCTGTTTCGAGGATTATTCCCACCTGTTTGATTACTGTGTTTGTTGCCATGGTTACACTCATATCTAACTCCTAAATAATAATAATAATAATAATAATAACACAATAATAACAACAACAACAACACACATTTAAATAATAATAATAAGTGTGTTTATGCTTAAAATTATGGGAAATATGGGAGCAAAACTGACATCAAAAATATTCAATGTTTCTGTAAATAGTGCATAGAGATCATTAGTCCTGCCCCTTTAAAAATTCTTGTTTTTAAAAGGAATATTCAGTACAAATTATGTTCAATCGCAGCATTTGTGGGGTAATGTTGATTACCAAAAATATTAACAAAAAAAAAATATTTCCTTACTTTTTTTTTTTAAGCACAACAGGGCTAAATCTGCACTGGCCTTACAGTGGAACAGTGCTGATTCATGGTTTTGATTAAAAACTTGATTAAATCATTATGACAGTTAGTGTTATTAATTTTGAGATATTTGCAAAACATTTTAGCCTTTGCTGATGAAACAAAAGCCCTTTCAACTTGTAACAGTCTTGACCTGTCAAAAGTTCCCCTTTGGTATGTAAAGCTACTACCTGACACTAGGGGGAGGTAGTGTGCTTATTGCTCTTGAATGTCGGCTAATATCACGGTGGACGGTGCCTGGAGTCCAGACTGGGAATTTATGGGATTTTCTGCTCAGTCAATGTAAGATATTGGTGCCTTTTATGTTTTATTTGTGGCCTGTGTTGATTCACGTATAGTATAATGTTGATTTGTGTTTGCTTCTGGACTATTTAGTCCTTCCTGATAATATCCAGTGGGATTAATCAGCAACAAACAACAGTGTTTAACCCCAAAACACCTTACTTCTACTCTCATTGTTATCCTCTTTGGTCGATGTACAAGGAGAAAAGTCTGGTTACGCGCATGATTTGATTGATTGATTGATTGATTGATTGATTGATTGATTGATTGATTGATTGATTGATTGATTGAAAATTTATTAATCCCGGTAGGGAAACTGGTTTGCCACCAACCGTACAACCATAAACACAGTACACAACTAACAGACAAATAAATAAATAAATATGCATTAAAAGAATGACAAAACCTGATTATAAGACACAACTAAAAGAAATATTCAATTTCACACTGCACTATTAAACACTAACACTATCAAAGGCCTGGATGTCACTCAATAATTAACAGTGTTCATTAAAATATCTGACTGCTGCTGGGACAAAGGATCTTCTCATCCGCTCACTAGAACACCGAGGCAGAACCAATCGCTCACTGAAAGAGCTTCTGAGTCCCCTAAACAAATTGTGTAGTGGATGGCCTTCAAAAAGCAGGACAGTTTTCAATTTTGAATGTATCCTCTTCTCCACAGTAACCTCCAATGCATCTGGGTTAAGACCAATAACTGAACCAGCTCTCTTGATCAGTTTATTTAACCTATTTTTGTCCTCAACAGATATACTGCACCCCAGCAAAGTACAGCATAAAAAAGAACACTAGCTAAAATCCCTTGATAAAAAACATTTAAGAGCTTTGTGCTGATATTAAATGATCTTAGTTTTCTCAAAAAGAACAGTCTCGACTGAGCCTTCTTCATCACAACACTAGTGTTCTCTTTCCAGTCGAGTTTTTCATCCAAATGAACGCCCAAAAATTTATATGACTGCACAATTTCCATCACCTGACCATCAATTCTAACTGGGAGGACCTTCTCTTTTTTCTTTCTGAAGTCAATCACAAGTTATTTAGTCTTCCCAATGTTCAGTTTCAGAAGGTTTGTCTCACACCAGTTATAAAAAGCCTGAACCTCCATCCGGTAAGCAAGATCATCACCCTTATTAAGTAGACCTACTAAAGCAGTGTCGTCAGAGAATTTTTGTATCCAGCAGGATGGCTGACTATGCCTATAATCAGCAGTATAAAGTGAAAATAAAAAGGGGGATAAAACTGTACCCTGAGGTGCTCCCGTATTAGTTAAAATGGTATGAGGATGTTTGTTACCCATCCTAACAAACTGTGGTCGTGCTAGAAGGTAGTCTAGAATCCAGGCAATGGTTGTTTTATGCAAATTAAAATTAATTAGTTTATTAACTAAAATATGTGCCTGTATAGTGTTAAAAGCACTTGAAAAATCAAAAAACATGATCCTATTGGGAAACTGGCAGTAGTTTCAAGATGACTATAAATATTGTGAAGCATGAATAGCAGTGCATCATCTACCCCCACACCCTTCCTATAAGCAAATTGCAAAGGATCCTGAAAGGCAGACACATGCTTAGTCAAATGATCCAGTACAACCCTCTCAAAACACTTCATAATCTGCGAAGTTAAAGCTATAGGCCTCAGGTTAGAAAGATTGTAAGACACCTTAGCTTTTTTGGGAATAGGGACAAGACAGGATGTTTTCCACTTAACTGGGATTTTGGCAAAAGACAGAGACAGAGAAAACAATAAATGGAAAACGGAGCACAACTGGTCAGCACACACTTTTAGGGTACGTATTTGACTGATTAGATCAGCCTGATTCAGGGCACTTATCAATATCCTTGACTGATATACACCTTTCTTTTTTTAGTTCATTTTATGATATTGATTTAATTGATAAATGTCTCCATCTGGTGGTTCTTTTAAGAAAATGCATCAGAGCACTGTGAACTCAACAGGAAACAATTTTCACAGGAAAACGGACGAAAGTTTTAAAAACATTAGACTCGCTAAAAGTTGGCTACCTATTTGTTACGAAATTCAGTGGTTTTGAGGTTTTGAACGACTATCAAACCTCACGTGATTTCAGTAAACGAGGCTTTGTTACGTCCGAACTGTTTCAATGGTTCGTTGCTAGAGGGAGATGATCTCTGTGTAACCCACGAGTGTCTCGGTATCAACATGTTTGTTGGCATCTGGTGACACATTTTTTTTTTTTAAATAAAAATGAAGAGTTGTTGTCACTGGTTTCTTTTTCTACAAGCTCTCAATAATGCCCAGCTGCACTACTTCCTGAAATTAAGACAGCTCTTTGTTTCCTGTCTGTCATTATTGGACAAATTGAGGTGTGCCTGACCTCAGTAGTCACGGCAAAAATAATCAGACACACCTGAATTAATCAAGTTCGGCCAATAATGGCAGACAGGAAACAAGGAGCTGGCTTAAGTTCAGGAAGTAGTGCAGCTGTGCATAAGGTCAATGGGATTTATGCACAGCTGCACTACTTCCTGAACTTCAGCCAGCTCCTTGTTTCCTGTCTGCCATTATTGGCCAAATTGATTAATTCAGGTGTGCCTGACCTCAGTAGTCATGGCAACAATAATCAGACACACCTGAATTAATCAATTTGGCCAATAATGGCAGACAGGAAACAAGGAGCTGGCTGAAATTCAGGAAGTAGTGCAGCTGGGCATAAAGCCCATTATTACTAGGGACTTTAAGCCACAGCTGCTGATAGAATGGCAACAGCAGCAGGAAGTAAACAGTTAACTGCCATAGCTAAAGAGTGCAAAAATCACTAAGCAGCAGTAAAGAGGACGGCATAGGGGATGACAACATACAAAAAAGAAAGTGATTTTAAAAAGTAAGAGAAATACTAGGGAGGTTATGCCCAAAAAATAGGCCTTTGACTTCAAGTCATGATGCAAAGGTCGCCTTTGGTATGGAAGTACCTTAGGGTCATACAAATAAATTTATCCTAAGACACAAGTGATATCACACTTTGTATCAGAAATAAACATTTTTTTTTTTTTCAAAAATGACCGCCAATGTGCCGAAAATACTCTAGAGCCCATATCTTTCCTTCTGTTATCGCTATAATGACAAATTTAGTGTCAAAGTGTAAATTTTTTTTTGGGTCAAGGAATCCAATGAAATTGGTTTCAAGTTTAAAAAAAAAAAAAAATTCCCCATACCATGACAATTGGGGGTAAATATGTAGCCTGGCTGCGCCCTCCTACACACTTCCGCTCAATTTCATTTTCCTTCAGTACTACGTCTGGGACTGCTGTAAATCCTGAGGTTTCCAGAAATCAATTTGTTGTAGGACCAATCAGCGAATAGAGGGAGTGGCAGAGAACGATGACGTTGATGTAGCGCGCGTCAGTTTGAGTTCAGTAATGGCTGCGGAAAAAGACGTGAGAAAAGCTATTCGGTCCGTTGTTGGAAAAAAAAACTGCCGAATACACAGAATTTAAAGCCGGATTGTTATCGTCTCACCTCTTGTTGCACAACGGAGGACCACGTGAAGGAGGCAGAAAGGTTGGAAACGATGACCCTGACATTTTGGACGGACACTTTAGCCTGGTGTTCGGAAGCCCCGAGTCCTGACTGCTAAAGCTAAACTATTGTTGGAGATGCACTCAGGAGTCATGTCAGTCGCTCATAATCCCAACAGTAAATTTACTGATTCTTGTGATGAATAGAACACTTTGAGCCCCTTTGTGTACTCGTGCAGGAAGTTGGTGTGTCAGTTTTACATGTTGTAAATCATACAAATTGGTTGTAATTTTTCAAAATAATTGTCATAAATAAAAATGTGAAAACCCATACTTTGAAGACCATAATTTGATTTTCAGTTTTAGATGTAAATGGTTAATTTGTTTTAATAAAAAAATAAATAAAAGCCATATAAAAACATATACTTTGAAGACCATAATTAAGGTAATTAAGAAACAATAAGACGTAATATGAAAAATTGTTGTTTATTACACATCTGCACATAGAGACAGACTGATCATTCACTGTAGCTGCTACAGCATTTGCGGCAGATCAGAAAACGACCACAGCGGCGTATTTGTAATGATTAGACACAGCTTCCACCGTTGAATGAATATATCACTGTCCTTCGTGTCAAATATAAAAATATACATTTCGAATTAATAATTGTTCCTAGATTAACAAAACCTGCAGCTCTTGTTGACTGAAATCCAATTGTAAACATAATCCTCTGATCATTCAGACTTGTTGTTTCCAGCCATTTCGGCGCGTGACATACGTCACTCACGACACCCCGTTAGCGATTGGTTATGGCAGATCGTGAGTGACTTTGGGCAGATCCAATAGATTTGAACTTTAATAGTGAACCCGCCTACAGGGAAGGAAACGTTTCTTAATGGAGCGGTTCCAGACTCTATGTGCAAATTAAATGTACTAGAGTCTGGTTGAACCAGGCTAATGGGACTTAGACCTGAGTGCCAAAATGGAGGCTCTAGACCCTTCCACAGCTGAGATATTGTGATCCCACGTAGCATTTATGCCCTTATATATATATCAATATCTCAGCTCTGGAAGGGTCTAGAGCCTCCATTGTTGCACTCAGGTCTAAGTCTCACGGCCATCTATCAGAATCCAGAGTTTTGAGAAGATTGGGGATACTTAATTTTTCGCCCCAAAAAAAAAAAAAAACGTAAGGGGTAACACTGTTGTTTTTTTTTTCTGGTTGAAATTTTGAGTTTTGATATCTCAGCTCTGGAAGGGTCTAGAGCCTCCATTTTTGCACTCAGGTCTAAGTCTCACGGCCATCTATCAGAATCCAGAGTTTCAAGAAGATTGGAGAAACTTTTTTTTCGCACCTAAAAAAAAAAACGTAAGGGATAACACTGTCTTTTTTTTTCTGGTCGAAATTTGAGTTTTGATATCTCAGCTCTGGAAGGGTCTAGAGCCTCCATTTTTGCACTCAGGTCTAAGTCTCATGGCCCTCTATCAGAATCCAGAGTTTCAAGAAGATTGGGGATACTTAATTTTTTGCCCCCAAAAAAAAAAACGTAAGGGGTAACACTGTCGTTTTTTTTTTTCGGGTCGAAATTTTGAGTTTCGATATCTCAGCTCTGGAAGGGTCTAGAGCCTCCATTTTTGCACTCAGGTCTAAGTCTCATGGCCCTCTATCAGAATCCAGAGTTTCGAGAAGATTGGGGATACTTAATTTTTCGCCCCCAAAAAAAAAACGTAAGGGGTAACACTGTCGTTTTTTTTTCGGGTCGAAATTTTGAGTTTCGATATCTCAGCTCTGGAAGGGTCTAGAGCCTCCATTTTTGCGCTCAGGTGTAAGTCTCAGTGCCCTCTATCAGAATCCAGAGTTTCGAGAAGATTGGGGATACTTAATTTTTCGCCCCAAAAAAAAAAAAACGTAAGGGGTAACACTGTCGTTTTTTTTTTTCGGGTCGAAATTTTGAGTTTCGATATCTCAGCTCTGGAAGGGTCTAGAGCCTCCATTTTTGCACTCAGGTCTAAGTCTCATTGGCCTCTATCAGAATCCAGAGTTTCGAGAAGATTGGGGATACTTGATTTTCGCCCAAAAAAAAAAACGTAAGGGGTAACACTGTCGTTTTTTTTTTCGGGTCGAAATTTTGAGTTTCGATATCTCAGCTCTGGAAGGGTCTAGAGCCTCCATTTTTGCGCTCAGGTGCAAGTCTCAGTGCCCTCTATCAGAATCCAGAGTTTCGAGAAGATTGGGGATACTTGATTTTTCGCCCAAAAAAAAAAACGTAAGGGGTAACACTGTCGTTTTTTTTTCGGGTCGAAAATTTGAGTTTCGATATCTCAGCTCTGGAAGGGTCTAGAGCCTCCATTTTTGCGCTCAGGTGCAAGTCTCAGTGCCCTCTATCAGAATCCAGAGTTTCGAGAAGATTGGGGATACTTGATTTTTCGCCCCAAAAAAAAAAAACGTAAGGGGTAACACTGTCGTTTTTTTTCGGGTCGAAATTTTGAGTTTCGATATCTCAGCTCTGGAAGGGTCTAGAGCCTCCATTTTTGCACTCAGGTGCAAGTCTCAGTGCCCTCTATCAGAATCCAGAGTTTCGAGAAGATTGGGGATACTTAATTTTTCGCCCAAAAAAAAAAACGTAAGGGGTAACACTGTCGTTTTTTTTTTCGGGTCGAAATTTTGAGTTTCGATATCTCAGCTCTGGAAGGGTCTAGAGCCTCCATTTTTGCGCTCAGGTGTAAGTCTCAGTGCCCTCTATCAGAATCCAGAGTTTCGAGAAGATTGGGGATACTTGATTTTTCGCCCAAAAAAAAAAACGTAAGGGGTAACACTGTCGTTTTTTTTTCGGGTCGAAATTTTGAGTTTCGATATCTCAGCTCTGGAAGGGTCTAGAGCCTCCATTTTTGCGCTCAGGTGTAAGTCTCAGTGCCCTCTATCAGAATCCAGAGTTTCGAGAAGATTGGGGATACTTAATTTTTCGCCCCAAAAAAAAAAACGTAAGGGGTAACACTGTCGTTTTTTTTTCGGGTCGAAATTTTGAGTTTCGATATCTCAGCTCTGGAAGGGTCTAGAGCCTCCATTTTTGCGCTCAGGTGCAAGTCTCAGTGCCCTCTATCAGAATCCAGAGTTTCGAGAAGATTGGGATACTTGATTTTTCGCCCAAAAAAAAAAAAACGTAAGGGGTAACACTGTCGTTTTTTTTCGGGTCGAAATTTTGAGTTTCGATATCTCAGCTCTGGAAGGGTCTAGAGCCTCCATTTTTGCACTCAGGTGTAAGTCTCAGTGCCCTCTATCAGAATCCAGAGTTTCGAGAAGATTGGGGATACTTGATTTTTCGCCCAAAAAAAAAAAACGTAAGGGGTAACACTGTCGTTTTTTTTTCGGGTCGAAATTTTGAGTTTCGATATCTCAGCTCTGGAAGGGTCTAGAGCCTCCATTTTTGCGCTCAGGTGCAAGTCTCAGTGCCCTCTATCAGAATCCAGAGTTTCGAGAAGATTGGGGATACTTGATTTTTCGCCCAAAAAAAAAACGTAAGGGGTAACACTGTCGTTTTTTTTTTCGGGTCGAAATTTTGAGTTTCGATATCTCAGCTCTGGAAGGGTCTAGAGCCTCCATTTTTGCGCTCAGGTGCAAGTCTCAGTGCCCTCTATCAGAATCCAGAGTTTCGAGAAGATTGGGGATACTTGATTTTTCGCCCAAAAAAAAAAACGTAAGGGGTAACACTGTCGTTTTTTTTTCGGGTCGAAATTTTGAGTTTCGATATCTCAGCTCTGGAAGGGTCTAGAGCCTCCATTTTTGCGCTCAGGTGTAAGTCTCAGTGCCCTCTATCAGAATCCAGAGTTTCGAGAAGATTGGGGATACTTAATTTTTCGCCCCAAAAAAAAAAACGTAAGGGGTAACACTGTCGTTTTTTTTTCGGGTCGAAATTTTGAGTTTCGATATCTCAGCTCTGGAAGGGTCTAGAGCCTCCATTTTTGCACTCAGGTGTAAGTCTCAGTGCCCTCTATCAGAATCCAGAGTTTTCGAGAAGATTGGGGATACTTGATTTTTCGCCCAAAAAAAAAAAACGTAAGGGGTAACACTGTCGTTTTTTTTTCGGGTCGAAATTTTGAGTTTCGATATCTCAGCTCTGGAAGGGTCTAGAGCCTCCATTTTTGCGCTCAGGTGTAAGTCTCAGTGCCCTCTATCAGAATCCAGAGTTTCGAGAAGATTGGGGATACTTGATTTTTCGCCCAAAAAAAAAAACGTAAGGGGTAACACTGTCGTTTTTTTTTCGGGTCGAAATTTTGAGTTTCGATATCTCAGCTCTGGAAGGGTCTAGAGCCTCCATTTTTGCACTCAGGTGCAAGTCTCAGTGCCCTCTATCAGAATCCAGAGTTTCGAGAAGATTGGGTACTTGAATTTTCGCCCAAAAAAAAAACGTAAGGGGTAACACTGTCGTTTTTTTTTCGGGTCGAAATTTTGAGTTTCGATATCTCAGCTCTGGAAGGGTCTAGAGCCTCCATTTTTGCGCTCAGGTGCAAGTCTCAGTGCCTCTATCAGAATCCAGAGTTTCGAGAAGATTGGGGATACTTAATTTTTCGCCCAAAAAAAAAAAACGTAAGGGGTAACACTGTCGTTTTTTTTTCGGGTCGAAATTTTGAGTTTCGATATCTCAGCTCTGGAAGGGTCTAGAGCCTCCATTTTTGCGCTCAGGTGTAAGTCTCATGCCCTCTATCAGAATCCAGAGTTTCGAGAAGATTGGGATACTTAATTTTTCGCCCAAAAAAAAAAAACGTAAGGGGTAACACTGTCGTTTTTTTTTTCGGGTCGAAATTTTGAGTTTCGATATCTCAGCTCTGGAAGGGTCTAGAGCCTCCATTTTTGCGCTCAGGTGCAAGTCTCAGTGCCCTCTATCAGAATCCAGAGTTTCGAGAAGATTGGGGATACTTGATTTTTCGCCCAAAAAAAAAACGTAAGGGGTAACACTGTCGTTTTTTTTTCGGGTCGAAATTTTGAGTTTCGATATCTCAGCTCTGGAAGGGTCTAGAGCCTCCATTTTTGCGCTCAGGTGTAAGTCTCAGTGCCCTCTATCAGAATCCAGAGTTTCGAGAAGATTGGGGATACTTGATTTTTCGCCCCAAAAAAAAAAACGTAAGGGGTAACACTGTCGTTTTTTTTTTCGGGTCGAAATTTTGAGTTTCGATATCTCAGCTCTGGAAGGGTCTAGAGCCTCCATTTTTGCGCTCAGGTGTAAGTCTCAGTGCCCTCTATCAGAATCCAGAGTTTCGAGAAGATTGGGGATAACTTGATTTTTCGGCCAAAAAAAAAACGTAAGGGGTAACACTGTCGTTTTTTTTTTCGGGTCGAAATTTTGAGTTTCGATATCTCAGCTCTGGAAGGGTCTAGAGCCTCCATTTTTGCGCTCAGGTGCAAGTCTCAGTGCCCTCTATCAGAATCCAGAGTTTCGAGAAGATTGGGGATACTTGATTTTTCGCCCAAAAAAAAAAAACGTAAGGGGTAACACTGTCGTTTTTTTTTCGGGTCGAAATTTGAGTTTCGATATCTCAGCTCTGGAAGGGTCTAGAGCCTCCATTTTTGCGCTCAGGTCAAGTCTCAGTGCCCTCTATCAGAATCCAGAGTTTCGAGAAGATTGGGGATACTTAATTTTTCGCCCAAAAAAAAAACGTAAGGGGTAACACTGTCGTTTTTTTTTTCGGGTCGAAATTTTGAGTTTCGATATCTCAGCTCTGGAAGGGTCTAGAGCCTCCATTTTTGCACTCAGGTCAAAGTCTCAGTGCCCTCTATCAGAATCCAGAGTTTCGAGAAGATTGGGGATACTTAATTTTTCGCCCAAAAAAAAAAACGTAAGGGGTAACACTGTCGTTTTTTTTTCGGGTCGAAATTTTGAGTTTCGATATCTCAGCTCTGGAAGGGTCTAGAGCCTCCATTTTTGCACTCAGGTCAAGTCTCAGTGCCCTCTATCAGAATCCAGAGTTTTGAGAAGATTGGGGAAACTTAATTTTTCGCCCAAAAAAAAAAAATAAGGGGTAACACTGTCGTTTTTTTTTCGGGTCGAAATTTTGAGTTTCGATATCTCAGCTCTGGAAGGGTCTAGAGCCTCCATTTTTGCACTCAGGTCAAGTCTCAGTGCCCTCTATTCAGAATCCAGAGTTT
>NW_024121132.1:773737-788488 GCF_016745375.1 Pimephales promelas
TTTTTTTTTTTTTGTCGAAATTTTGAGTTTCGATATCTCAGCTCTGGAAGGGTCTAAGCCTCCATTGTTGCACTCAGGTGTAAGTCTCAGTGCCCTCTATCATAATCCAGAGTTTCGAGAAGATTGGGGATACTTAATTTTTCGCCCAAAAAAAAAACGTAAGGGGTAACACTGTCGTTTTTTTTTCGGGTCGAAATTTTGAGTTTCGATATCTCAGCTCTGGAAGGGTCTAGAGCCTCCATTTTTGCGCTCAGGTGTAAGTCTCAGTGCCCTCTATCAGAATCCAGAGTTTCGAGAAGATTGGGGATACTTAATTTTTCGCCCAAAAAAAAAAACGTAAGGGGTAACACTGTCGTTTTTTTTTCGGGTCGAAATTTTGAGTTTCGATATCTCAGCTCTGGAAGGGTCTAGAGCCTCCATTTTTGCGCTCAGGTGTAAGTCTCAGTGCCCTCTATCAGAATCCAGAGTTTCGAGAAGATTGGGGATACTTGATTTTTCGCCCAAAAAAAAACGTAAGGGGTAACACTGTCGTTTTTTTTTCGGGTCGAAATTTTGAGTTTCGATATCTCAGCTCTGGAAGGGTCTAGAGCCTCCATTTTTGCACTCAGGTGTAAGTCTCAGTGCCCTCTATCAGAATCCAGAGTTTCGAGAAGATTGGGGATACTTGATTTTTCGCCCCAAAAAAAAAAAACGTAAGGGGTAACACTGTTTTTTTTTTCGGGTCGAAATTTTGAGTTTCGATATCTCAGCTCTGGAAGGGTCTAGAGCCTCCATTTTTGCACTCAGGTGTAAGTCTCAGTGCCCTCTATCAGAATCCAGAGTTTCGAGAAGATTGGGGATACTTAATTTTTCGCCCAAAAAAAAACGTAAGGGGTAACACTGTCGTTTTTTTTTCGGGTCGAAATTTTGAGTTTCGATATCTCAGCTCTGGAAGGGTCTAGAGCCTCCATTTTTGCACTCAGGTGTAAGTCTCAGTGCCCTCTATCAGAATCCAGAGTTTCGAGAAGATTGGGGATACTTGATTTTTTCGCCCAAAAAAAAAAAACGTAAGGGGTAACACTGTCGTTTTTTTTTCGGGTCGAAATTTTGAGTTTCGATATCTCAGCTCTGGAAGGGTCTAGAGCCTCCATTTTTGCACTCAGGTGTAAGTCTCAGTGCCCTCTATCAGAATCCAGAGTTTCGAGAAGATTGGGGATACTTATTTTTCGCCCAAAAAAAAAAACGTAAGGGGTAACACTGTCGTTTTTTTTTCGGGTCGAAATTTTGAGTTTCGATATCTCAGCTCTGGAAGGGTCTAGAGCCTCCATTTTTGCGCTCAGGTGTAAGTCTCAGTGCCCTCTATCAGAATCCAGAGTTTCGAGAAGATTGGGATACTTGATTTTTCGCCCAAAAAAAAAAACGTAAGGGGTAACACTGTCGTTTTTTTTTCGGGTCGAAATTTTGAGTTTCGATATCTCAGCTCTGGAAGGGTCTAGAGCCTCCATTTTTGCACTCAGGTGTAAGTCTCAGTGCCCTCTATCAGAATCCAGAGTTTCGAGAAGATTGGGGATACTTGATTTTTCGCCCAAAAAAAAAAAACGTAAGGGGTAACACTGTCGTTTTTTTTTCGGGTCGAAATTTTGAGTTTCGATATCTCAGCTCTGGAAGGGTCTAGAGCCTCCATTTTTGCGCTCAGGTGTAAGTCTCAGTGCCCTCTATCAGAATCCAGAGTTTCGAGAAGATTGGGGATACTTGATTTTTCGCCCAAAAAAAAACGTAAGGGGTAACACTGTCGTTTTTTTTTCGGGTCGAAATTTTGAGTTTCGATATCTCAGCTCTGGAAGGGTCTAGAGCCTCCATTTTTGCGCTCAGGTGTAAGTCTCAGTGCCCTCTATCAGAATCCAGAGTTTCGAGAAGATTGGGGATACTTGATTTTTCGCCCAAAAAAAAAAACGTAAGGGGTAACACTGTCGTTTTTTTTTCGGGTCGAAATTTTGAGTTTCGATATCTCAGCTCTGGAAGGGTCTAGAGCCTCCATTTTTGCGCTCAGGTGTAAGTCTCAGTGCCCTCTATCAGAATCCAGAGTTTCGAGAAGATTGGGGATACTTGATTTTTCGCCCAAAAAAAAAACGTAAGGGGTAACACTGTCGTTTTTTTTTCGGGTCGAAATTTTGAGTTTCGATATCTCAGCTCTGGAAGGGTCTAGAGCCTCCATTTTTGCGCTCAGGTGTAAGTCTCAGTGCCCTCTATCAGAATCCAGAGTTTCGAGAAGATTGGGGATACTTGATTTTTCGCCCAAAAAAAAAAAACGTAAGGGGTAACACTGTCGTTTTTTTTTCGGGTCGAAATTTTGAGTTTCGATATCTCAGCTCTGGAAGGGTCTAGAGCCTCCATTTTTGCGCTCAGGTGTAAGTCTCAGTGCCCTCTATCAGAATCCAGAGTTTCGAGAAGATTGGGGATACTTGATTTTTCGCCCAAAAAAAAAAACGTAAGGGGTAACACTGTCGTTTTTTTTTCGGGTCGAAATTTTGAGTTTCGATATCTCAGCTCTGGAAGGGTCTAGAGCCTCCATTTTTGCGCTCAGGTGTAAGTCTCAGTGCCCTCTATCAGAATCCAGAGTTTCGAGAAGATTGGGGATACTTGATTTTTCGCCAAAAAAAAAAACGTAAGGGGTAACACTGTCGTTTTTTTTTCGGGTCGAAATTTTGAGTTTCGATATCTCAGCTCTGGAAGGGTCTAGAGCCTCCATTTTTGCGCTCAGGTGTAAGTCTCAGTGCCCTCTATCAGAATCCAGAGTTTCGAGAAGATTGGGGATACTTGATTTTTCGCCCAAAAAAAAAAACGTAAGGGGTAACACTGTCGTTTTTTTTTCGGGTCGAAATTTTGAGTTTCGATATCTCAGCTCTGGAAGGGTCTAGAGCCTCCATTTTTGCGCTCAGGTGTAAGTCTCAGTGCCCTCTATCAGAATCCAGAGTTTCGAGAAGATTGGGGATACTTGATTTTTCGCCCAAAAAAAAAAACGTAAGGGGTAACACTGTCGTTTTTTTTTCGGGTCGAAATTTTGAGTTTCGATATCTCAGCTCTGGAAGGGTCTAGAGCCTCCATTTTTGCGCTCAGGTGTAAGTCTCAGTGCCCTCTATCAGAATCCAGAGTTTCGAGAAGATTGGGGATACTTGATTTTTCGCCCCCAAAAAAAAAACGTAAGGGGTAACACTGTCGTTTTTTTTTCGGGTCGAAATTTTGAGTTTCGATATCTCAGCTCTGGAAGGGTCTAGAGCCTCCATTTTTGCGCTCAGGTGTAAGTCTCAGTGCCCTCTATCAGAATCCAGAGTTTCGAGAAGATTGGGGATACTTGATTTTTCGCCCAAAAAAAAAAAACGTAAGGGGTAACACTGTCGTTTTTTTTTCGGGTCGAAATTTTGAGTTTCGATATCTCAGCTCTGGAAGGGTCTAGAGCCTCCATTTTTGCGCTCAGGTGTAAGTCTCAGTGCCCTCTATCAGAATCCAGAGTTTCGAGAAGATTGGGGATACTTGATTTTTCGCCCAAAAAAAAAAAACGTAAGGGGTAACACTGTCGTTTTTTTTTCGGGTCGAAATTTTGAGTTTCGATATCTCAGCTCTGGAAGGGTCTAGAGCCTCCATTTTTGCGCTCAGGTGTAAGTCTCAGTGCCCTCTATCAGAATCCAGAGTTTCGAGAAGATTGGGATACTTGATTTTTCGCCCCAAAAAAAAAACGTAAGGGGTAACACTGTCGTTTTTTTTCGGGTCGAAATTTTGAGTTTCGATATCTCAGCTCTGGAAGGGTCTAGAGCCTCCATTTTTGCGCTCAGGTGTAAGTCTCAGTGCCCTCTATCAGAATCCAGAGTTTCGAGAAGATTGGGGATACTTGATTTTTCGCCAAAAAAAAAAACGTAAGGGGTAACACTGTCGTTTTTTTTTCGGGTCGAAATTTTGAGTTTCGATATCTCAGCTCTGGAAGGGTCTAGAGCCTCCATTTTTGCGCTCAGGTGTAAGTCTCAGTGCCCTCTATCAGAATCCAGAGTTTCGAGAAGATTGGGGATACTTGATTTTTCGCCCAAAAAAAAAACGTAAGGGGTAACACTGTCGTTTTTTTTCGGGTCGAAATTTTGAGTTTCGATATCTCAGCTCTGGAAGGGTCTAGAGCCTCCATTTTTGCGCTCAGGTGTAAGTCTCAGTGCCCTCTATCAGAATCCAGAGTTTCGAGAAGATTGGGGATACTTAATTTTTCGCCCCAAAAAAAAAACGTAAGGGGTAACACTGTCGTTTTTTTTCGGGTCGAAATTTTGAGTTTCGATATCTCAGCTCTGGAAGGGTCTAGAGCCTCCATTTTTGCGCTCAGGTGTAAGTCTCAGTGCCCTCTATCAGAATCCAGAGTTTCGAGAAGATTGGGGATACTTGATTTTTCGCCCCCAAAAAAAAAACGTAAGGGGTAACACTGTCGTTTTTTTTTCGGGTCGAAATTTTGAGTTTCGATATCTCAGCTCTGGAAGGGTCTAGAGCCTCCATTTTTGCGCTCAGGTGTAAGTCTCAGTGCCCTCTATCAGAATCCAGAGTTTCGAGAAGATTGGGGATACTTGATTTTTCGCCCAAAAAAAAAAAACGTAAGGGGTAACACTGTCGTTTTTTTTTCGGGTCGAAATTTTGAGTTTCGATATCTCAGCTCTGGAAGGGTCTAGAGCCTCCATTTTTGCGCTCAGGTGTAAGTCTCAGTGCCCTCTATCAGAATCCAGAGTTTCGAGAAGATTGGGGATACTTGATTTTTCGCCCAAAAAAAAAAAACGTAAGGGGTAACACTGTCGTTTTTTTTCGGGTCGAAATTTTGAGTTTCGATATCTCAGCTCTGGAAGGGTCTAGAGCCTCCATTTTTGCGCTCAGGTGTAAGTCTCAGTGCCCTCTATCAGAATCCAGAGTTTCGAGAAGATTGGGGATACTTGATTTTTCGCCCCCAAAAAAAAAACGTAAGGGGTAACACTGTCGTTTTTTTTTCGGGTCGAAATTTTGAGTTTCGATATCTCAGCTCTGGAAGGGTCTAGAGCCTCCATTTTTGCGCTCAGGTGTAAGTCTCAGTGCCCTCTATCAGAATCCAGAGTTTCGAGAAGATTGGGGATACTTGATTTTTCGCCCAAAAAAAAAAACGTAAGGGGTAACACTGTCGTTTTTTTTCGGGTCGAAATTTTGAGTTTCGATATCTCAGCTCTGGAAGGGTCTAGAGCCTCCATTTTTGCGCTCAGGTGTAAGTCTCAGTGCCCTCTATCAGAATCCAGAGTTTCGAGAAGATTGGGATACTTGATTTTTCGCCCAAAAAAAAAAACGTAAGGGGTAACACTGTCGTTTTTTTTTCGGGTCGAAATTTTGAGTTTCGATATCTCAGCTCTGGAAGGGTCTAGAGCCTCCATTTTTGCGCTCAGGTGTAAGTCTCAGTGCCCTCTATCAGAATCCAGAGTTTCGAGAAGATTGGGGATACTTGATTTTTCGCCCAAAAAAAAAAAACGTAAGGGGTAACACTGTCGTTTTTTTTTCGGGTCGAAATTTTGAGTTTCGATATCTCAGCTCTGGAAGGGTCTAGAGCCTCCATTTTTGCGCTCAGGTGTAAGTCTCAGTGCCCTCTATCAGAATCCAGAGTTTCGAGAAGATTGGGATACTTGATTTTTCGCCCAAAAAAAAAAAACGTAAGGGGTAACACTGTCGTTTTTTTTTTCGGGTCGAAATTTTGAGTTTCGATATCTCAGCTCTGGAAGGGTCTAGAGCCTCCATTTTTGCGCTCAGGTGTAAGTCTCAGTGCCCTCTATCAGAATCCAGAGTTTCGAGAAGATTGGGGATACTTGATTTTTCGCCCAAAAAAAAAAAAACGTAAGGGGTAACACTGTCGTTTTTTTTTCGGGTCGAAATTTTGAGTTTCGATATCTCAGCTCTGGAAGGGTCTAGAGCCTCCATTTTTGCGCTCAGGTGTAAGTCTCAGTGCCCTCTATCAGAATCCAGAGTTTCGAGAAGATTGGGGATACTTGATTTTTCGCCAAAAAAAAAAAACGTAAGGGGTAACACTGTCGTTTTTTTTCGGGTCGAAATTTTGAGTTTCGATATCTCAGCTCTGGAAGGGTCTAGAGCCTCCATTTTTGCGCTCAGGTGTAAGTCTCAGTGCCCTCTATCAGAATCCAGAGTTTCGAGAAGATTGGGATACTTGATTTTTCGCCCAAAAAAAAAAACGTAAGGGGTAACACTGTCGTTTTTTTTCGGGTCGAAATTTTGAGTTTCGATATCTCAGCTCTGGAAGGTCTAGAGCCTCCATTTTTGCGCTCAGGTGTAAGTCGCAGTGCCCTCTATCAGAATCCAGAGTTTCGAGAAGATTGGGGATACTTTATTTTTCGCCCAAAAAAAAAAACGTAAGGGGTAACACTGTCGTTTTTTTTTCGGGTCGAAATTTTGAGTTTCGATATCTCAGCTCTGGAAGGGTCTAGAGCCTCCATTTTTGCGCTCAGGTGTAAGTCTCAGTGCCCTCTATCAGAATCCAGAGTTTCGAGAAGATTGGGATACTTGATTTTTCGCCCCAAAAAAAAAAACGTAAGGGGTAACACTGTCGTTTTTTTTTCGGGTCGAAATTTTGAGTTTCGATATCTCAGCTCTGGAAGGGTCTAGAGCCTCCATTTTTGCGCTCAGGTGTAAGTCTCAGTGCCCTCTATCAGAATCCAGAGTTTCGAGAAGATTGGGATACTTGATTTTTCGCCAAAAAAAAAAAACGTAAGGGGTAACACTGTCGTTTTTTTTCGGGTCGAAATTTTGAGTTTCGATATCTCAGCTCTGGAAGGGTCTAGAGCCTCCATTTTTGCGCTCAGGTGTAAGTCTCAGTGCCCTCTATCAGAATCCAGAGTTTCGAGAAGATTGGGGATACTTGATTTTTCGCCCAAAAAAAAAAAACGTAAGGGGTAACACTGTCGTTTTTTTTCGGGTCGAAATTTTGAGTTTCGATATCTCAGCTCTGGAAGGGTCTAGAGCCTCCATTTTTGCGCTCAGGTGTAAGTCTCAGTGCCCTCTATCAGAATCCAGAGTTTCGAGAAGATTGGGGATACTTGATTTTTCGCCCAAAAAAAAAAAACGTAAGGGGTAACACTGTCGTTTTTTTTTCGGGTCGAAATTTTGAGTTTCGATATCTCAGCTCTGGAAGGGTCTAGAGCCTCCATTTTTGCGCTCAGGTGTAAGTCTCAGTGCCCTCTATCAGAATCCAGAGTTTCGAGAAGATGGGGATACTTGATTTTTCGCCCCAAAAAAAAAAAACGTAAGGGGTAACACTGTCGTTTTTTTTTTCGGTCGAAATTTTGAGTTTCGATATCTCAGCTCTGGAAGGGTCTAGAGCCTCCATTTTTGCACTCAGGTTTAAGTCTCATGGCCCTCTGAGTGCAAAAATGGAGGCTCTAGACTGTTCCAGAGCTGAGGTATTGAGATCCCACATAGCATTTATGCCATTATAAAAATAGTGGGTTCGTGGACGGTGGAATTATGGGATGGTGCTTGGTGCTACGGACTTAGGGGCCCCAGCTGAGTCGAGTAAAATAGTTTTTATCATGAAAGAAACTTTAATTAAAATGTCCAAAAAATACACTACCCAAATCCCCATTCAGTAGATTGCAGTGGGATTGTGTCCAATTGCAGCTTATTGCAATGAACGCGGGGTTATACATTTAAAAACATAGTGGGGACCCTCTACTAACTTGGCTCATGAAAGCTTAACCAGTGGGATGAGCAGTAACACCACAGCAGCTCAACTTCAACCACAGATTGAGCCCAAGCATGTATGACCGCTAGAGCGATGCCTTTGGGTGCCATCTTAAAGAAAATGTAGACCCACATAACTTTTGTAAGCCGTATTGTGTCTGCTTGCTGTGTGCTGCATAATTTCTGTGAGATACAGATTATTTACCATGCTACATATGACATGATCTATATAACATGATCTATACATATATGTTCTGTGTGTTTGTTCTATTATTTATATATAATATGTTGATGCTTTGGCAACATTGTGTTACACACTCATGCTAATAAAACTATATTGAAATTGATAAATTGAATTGATACAGAAAGAGAAATTTCTGGAGGGAGAAACCGTTGCGGAGGGAGAAGGACCAGTACACAATGTCCTGGGACACGCACAGCAGTAACACGACATAAGAAATGCATTGTGAAGCTACTTCGCTACAATGTGAATTGCCAACACCAGCAAATACTCTGCATTTACTATTCAGTGTGTCAAATAGTTTTTGTTTTGTTTTTGTTTATTATTTTGATCCCCATTAGCTGCTACATTAAGCAGCAGCTATTCTTCCTGGGGTCACAACATTTTAACAAAAAACTTAACATCAAAGCTGTACAACAATAAAGACAGATACAGAAGTGCACACAACATCATAAATCATCAAACTCACACGCACACGCACGCGCACGCGCACGCGCACGCGCACACGCACACGCACACGCACACGCACACGCACACGCACACGCACACGCACACACACACACACACACACACACACACACACACACACACACACACACACACACACACACACACACACACACACACACACACACACACACACACACACACACACACACCACACACACACAAACACACACACACACACACACACACACTAACACAAAATATTACCACTCTCTGGGTACAACACAAAATATGAAACTCACATTTCAATTATTATAGCTCATTGTCCAGTCATTATTAATTATAAAATTACAATTACTCCAAAGTAAATAAATACAGTCTCAATCTTTTGGAAAAACTAACATTGTGACTCTCTGAGACCAAAAATAATGGGAGCGAGTTCCATGCCACCACTGCTCTGTAACACGATGTCCTTTGAAGTTGATTAGTTAAGGTGTGTTCTCTCCCTTGATGAGTTCATCTTCACTTATTCATGTGCTAGAATAGGAATCACTTTTTGCTTTAAAATACTGTTTTATTTCCTGCTTAATTAGTAACAAATGTAAAGTTGACATCTGAATGAACATTCTTTTTCTCCATTTTTACAATAAAATGTTGTTGTTTTTTGTTGTTTTTTTTTCAGACAAATGTACAAAAACACTACAATTCAAAAATTAACTTACAGTATGATGCTGTGCATTTTTTAAGTAGATTGCTTGCAATCATAACAAAACAAAAAAACCTATCCTTTATATATACTTGTGTATTCCAGAAGTAAAAAAAAAAAATTTAAATGAGGTAGCATATTTCTGGAACATGTAAATGCACACATTTATGCTGAAAGATATACTGAACACTAAACATAACACATTACCTTTTGCCCAGCAATTCCAAAAACACAAATAATGGTTGTGTACATTTAAGACTTTTCCCCCAAAAATAAAAAAGGCTTTTTTTGTGTTTGTAAAACTACATGTTGTAGTAGTGTGTACTATTAATGTCATGTATATTGGATGAAGTGCTAGGATGTTCATCTTGGGTGGATGGAGATTCTGATTGCCGGTGCTGATGCGGACGAATCACAGGCAGCTGGTTTGGATTAAATGGCTGGGACAAGGACTAGGGATTGATGTTGGTGGGGGTGTCATGGTCCACTGGCATATTTGTGGAATGAGGTTGATGCTGATCAGGATTCACACACTTGCAATAGTACCCCATTAATTAAGAAACATCTGGTTAGTGGCCGTTGCTGTGCTTGCATCATCAGGAGGCTCTCTCACCTCATGTTGTGCCTTAGTATTCTCTCCAAACTGAAGCCTCTTGAGCACCTGTGAGTCTGTTCAGCTCTATAAAATTCATTCAGCATTTTTCTGTTTTGTTTTCACATATGCCAAAAATTTGAGTTGCTCTCATCTTCTTGAAACTCTGGATTCTGATAGAGGGCACTGAGACTTACACCTGAGCGCAAAAATGGAGGCTCTAGACCCTTCCAGAGCTGAGATATCGAAACTCAAAATTTCGACCCGAAAAAAAAACGACAGTGTTACCCCTTACGTTTTTTTTTTTGGGCGAAAAATCAAGTATCCCCAATCTTCTCGAAACTCTGGATTCTGATAGAGGGCACTGAGACTTACACCTGAGCGCAAAAATGGAGGCTCTAGACCCTTCCAGAGCTGAGATATCGAAACTCAAAATTTCGACCCGAAAAAAAAACGACAGTGTTACCCCTTACGTTTTTTTTTTTTGGGCGAAAAATCAAGTATCCCCAATCTTCTCGAAACTCTGGATTCTGATAGAGGGCACTGAGACTTACACCTGAGCGCAAAAATGGAGGCTCTAGACCCTTCCAGAGCTGAGATATCGAAACTCAAAATTTCGACCCGAAAAAAAAACGACAGTGTTACCCCTTACGTTTTTTTTTTTGGGCGAAAAATCAAGTATCCCAATCTTCTCGAAACTCTGGATTCTGATAGAGGGCACTGAGACTTACACCTGAGCGCAAAAATGGAGGCTCTAGACCCTTCCAGAGCTGAGATATCGAAACTCAAAATTTCGACCCGAAAAAAAAACGACAGTGTTACCCCTTACGTTTTTTTTTTTTTGGGCGAAAAATCAAGTATCCCCAATCTTCTCGAAACTCTGGATTCTGATAGAGGGCACTGAGACTTACACCTGAGCGCAAAAATGGAGGCTCTAGACCCTTCCAGAGCTGAGATATCGAAACTCAAAATTTCGACCCGAAAAAAAAACGACAGTGTTACCCCTTACGTTTTTTTTTTTTGGGCGAAAAATCAAGTATCCCCAATCTTCTCGAAACTCTGGATTCTGATAGAGGGCACTGAGACTTACACCTGAGCGCAAAAATGGAGGCTCTAGACCCTTCCAGAGCTGAGATATCGAAACTCAAAATTTCGACCCGAAAAAAAAACGACAGTGTTACCCCTTACGTTTTTTTTTTGGCGAAAAATCAAGTATCCCCAATCTTCTCGAAACTCTGGATTCTGATAGAGGGCACTGAGACTTACACCTGAGCGCAAAAATGGAGGCTCTAGACCCTTCCAGAGCTGAGATATCGAAACTCAAAATTTCGACCCGAAAAAAAAACGACAGTGTTACCCCTTACGTTTTTTTTTTTGGGGCGAAAAATCAAGTATCCCCAATCTTCTCGAAACTCTGGATTCTGATAGAGGGCACTGAGACTTACACCTGAGCGCAAAAATGGAGGCTCTAGACCCTTCCAGAGCTGAGATATCGAAACTCAAAATTTCGACCCGAAAAAAAAACGACAGTGTTACCCCTTACGTTTTTTTTTGGGGGCGAAAAATCAAGTATCCCCAATCTTCTCGAAACTCTGGATTCTGATAGAGGGCACTGAGACTTACACCTGAGCGCAAAAATGGAGGCTCTAGACCCTTCCAGAGCTGAGATATCGAAACTCAAAATTTCGACCCGAAAAAAAACGACAGTGTTACCCCTTACGTTTTTTTTTTTTTGGGCGAAAAATCAAGTATCCCCAATCTTCTCGAAAACTCTGGATTCTGATAGAGGGCACTGAGACTTACACCTGAGCGCAAAAATGGAGGCTCTAGACCCTTCCAGAGCTGAGATATCGAAACTCAAAATTCGACCCGAAAAAAAACGACAGTGTTACCCCTTACGTTTTTTTTTTTTTGGGCGAAAAATCAAGTATCCCCAATCTTCTCGAAACTCTGGATTCTGATAGAGGGCACTGAGACTTACACCTGAGCGCAAAAATGGAGGCTCTAGACCCTTCCAGAGCTGAGATATCGAAACTCAAAATTTCGACCCGAAAAAAAAACGACAGTGTTACCCCTTACGTTTTTTTTTTTGGGCGAAAAATCAAGTATCCCCAATCTTCTCGAAACTCTGGATTCTGATAGAGGGCACTGAGACTTACACCTGAGCGCAAAAATGGAGGCTCTAGACCCTTCCAGAGCTGAGATATCGAAACTCAAAATTTCGACCCGAAAAAAAAAACGACAGTGTTACCCCTTACGTTTTTTTTTTTTTGGGCGAAAAATCAAGTATCCCCAATCTTCTCGAAACTCTGGATTCTGATAGAGGGCACTGAGACTTACACCTGAGCGCAAAAATGGAGGCTCTAGACCCTTCCAGAGCTGAGATATCGAAACTCAAAATTTCGACCCGAAAAAAAACGACAGTGTTACCCCTTACGTTTTTTTTTTGGGCGAAAAAATCAAGTATCCCCAATCTTCTCGAAACTCTGGATTCTGATAGAGGGCACTGAGACTTACACCTGAGCGCAAAAATGGAGGCTCTAGACCCTTCCAGAGCTGAGATATCGAAACTCAAAATTTCGACCCGAAAAAAAAACGACAGTGTTACCCCTTACGTTTTTTTTTTTTTGGGCGAAAAAATCAAGTATCCCAATCTTCTCGAAACTCTGGATTCTGATAGAGGGCACTGAGACTTACACCTGAGCGCAAAAATGGAGGCTCTAGACCCTTCCAGAGCTGAGATATCGAAACTCAAAATTTCGACCCGAAAAAAAAACGACAGTGTTACCCCTTACGTTTTTTTTGGGCGAAAAATCAAGTATCCCCAATCTTCTCGAAACTCTGGATTCTGATAGAGGGCACTGAGACTTACACCTGAGCGCAAAAATGGAGGCTCTAGACCCTTCCAGAGCTGAGATATCGAAACTCAAAATTTCGACCCGAAAAAAAACGACAGTGTTACCCCTTACGTTTTTTTTTTTTTGGCGAAAAATCAAGTATCCCCAATCTTCTCGAAACTCTGGATTCTGATAGAGGGCACTGAGACTTACACCTGAGCGCAAAAATGGAGGCTCTAGACCCTTCCAGAGCTGAGATATCGAAACTCAAAATTTCGACCCGAAAAAAAAAACGACAGTGTTACCCTTACGTTTTTTTTTTTTGGGCGAAAAATCAAGTATCCCCAATCTTCTCGAAACTCTGGATTCTGATAGAGGGCACTGAGACTTACACCTGAGCGCAAAAATGGAGGCTCTAGACCCTTCCAGAGCTGAGATATCGAAACTCAAAATTTCGACCCGAAAAAAAACGACAGTGTTACCCCTTACGTTTTTTTTTTTGGCGAAAAATCAAGTATCCCCAATCTTCTCGAAACTCTGGATTCTGATAGAGGGCACTGAGACTTACACCTGAGCGCAAAAATGGAGGCTCTAGACCCTTCCAGAGCTGAGATATCGAAACTCAAAATTTCGACCCGAAAAAAAAAGACAGTGTTACCCCTTACGTTTTTTTTTTTTGGGCGAAAAATCAAGTATCCCCAATCTTCTCGAAACTCTGGATTCTGATAGAGGGCACTGAGACTTACACCTGAGCGCAAAAATGGAGGCTCTAGACCCTTCCAGAGCTGAGATATCGAAACTCAAAATTTCGACCCGAAAAAAAAACGACAGTGTTACCCCTTACGTTTTTTTTTTTTTGGGCGAAAAATCAAGTATCCCCAATCTTCTCGAAACTCTGGATTCTGATAGAGGGCACTGAGACTTACACCTGAGCGCAAAAATGGAGGCTCTAGACCCTTCCAGAGCTGAGATATCGAAACTCAAAATTTCGACCCGAAAAAAAAACGACAGTGTTACCCCTTACGTTTTTTTGGGGCGAAAAATCAAGTATCCCCAATCTTCTCGAAACTCTGGATTCTGATAGAGGGCACTGAGACTTACACCTGAGCGCAAAAATGGAGGCTCTAGACCCTTCCAGAGCTGAGATATCGAAACTCAAAATTTCGACCCGAAAAAAAACGACAGTGTTACCCCTTACGTTTTTTTTTTTTGGGCGAAAAAATCAAGTATCCCAATCTTCTCGAAACTCTGGATTCTGATAGAGGGCACTGAGACTTACACCTGAGCGCAAAAATGGAGGCTCTAGACCCTTCCAGAGCTGAGATATCGAAACTCAAAATTTCGACCCGAAAAAAAAACGACAGTGTTACCCCTTACGTTTTTTTTTTTTGGGCGAAAAATCAAGTATCTCAATCTTCTCGAAACTCTGGATTCTGATAGAGGGCACTGAGACTTACACCTGAGCGCAAAAATGGAGGCTCTAGACCCTTCCAGAGCTGAGATATCGAAACTCAAAATTTCGACCCGAAAAAAAAAACGACAGTGTTACCCCTTACGTTTTTTTTTTTTGGGCGAAAAATCAAGTATCCCCAATCTTCTCGAAACTCTGGATTCTGATAGAGGGCACTGAGACTTACCCCTGAGCGCAAAAATGGAGGCTCTAGACCCTTCCAGAGCTGAGATATCGAAACTCAAAATTTCGACCCGAAAAAAAACGACAGTGTTACCCCTTACGTTTTTTTTTTTTTGGGCGAAAAATCAAGTATCCCCAATCTTCTCGAAACTCTGGATTCTGATAGAGGGCACTGAGACTTACACCTGAGCGCAAAAATGGAGGCTCTAGACCCTTCCAGAGCTGAGATATCGAAACTCAAAATTTCGACCCGAAAAAAAAACGACAGTGTTACCCCTTACGTTTTTTTTTTTGGGCGAAAAATCAAGTATCCCCAATCTTCTCGAAACTCTGGATTCTGATAGAGGGCACTGAGACTTACACCTGAGCGCAAAAATGGAGGCTCTAGACCCTTCCAGAGCTGAGATATCGAAACTCAAAATTTCGACCGAAAAAAAAAACGACAGTGTTACCCCTTACGTTTTTTTTTTTTTGGCGAAAAATCAAGTATCCCCAATCTTCTCGAAACTCTGGATTCTGATAGAGGGCACTGAGACTTACACCTGAGCGCAAAATGGAGGCTCTAGACCCTTCCAGAGCTGAGAGAAT
>NW_024121132.1:788988-811845 GCF_016745375.1 Pimephales promelas
GATTTTGGAGAAACTTGATTTTTCGCCCGAAAACGAAAAAAAACGTAAGGGGTAACACTGTCGTTTTTTTTTCGGGTCGAAATTTTGAGTTTCGATATCTCAGCTCTGGAAGGGTCTAGAGCCTCCATTTTTGCGCTCAGGTCAAAGTCTCGCGGCCCTCTATCATAATCCAGAGTTTTGAGAAGATTGGAGAAACTTGATTTTTCGCCCGAAAACGAAAAAAAACGTAAGGGGTAACACTGTCGTTTTTTTTCGGGTCGAAATTTTGAGTTTCGATATCTCAGCTCTGGAAGGGTCTAGAGCCTCCATTTTTGCGCTCAGGTCAAAGTCTCGCGGCCCTCTATCATAATCCAGAGTTTTGAGAAGATTGGAGAAACTTGATTTTTCGCCGAAAACGAAAAAAAACGTAAGGGGTAACACTGTCGTTTTTTTTTTTGGGTCGAAATTTTGAGTTTCGATATCTCAGCTCTGGAAGGGTCTAGAGCCTCCATTTTTGCGCTCAGGTCAAAGTCTCGCGGCCCTCTATCATAATCCAGAGTTTTGAGAAGATTGGAGAAACTTGATTTTTCGCCCGAAAAAAAAAAACGAAGGGGTAACACTGTCGTTTTTTTTTCGGGTCGAAATTTTGAGTTTCGATATCTCAGCTCTGGAAGGGTCTAGAGCCTCCATTTTTGCGCTCAGGTCAAAGTCTCGCGGCCCTCTATCATAATCCAGAGTTTTGAGAAGATTGGAGAAACTTGATTTTTCGCCCGAAAACGAAAAAAAACGTAAGGGGTAACACTGTCGTTTTTTTTTCGGGTCGAAATTTTGAGTTTCGATATCTCAGCTCTGGAAGGGTCTAGAGCCTCCATTTTTGCGCTCAGGTCAAAGTCTCGCGGCCCTCTATCATAATCCAGAGTTTTGAGAAGATTGGAGAAACTTGATTTTTCACCCGAAAACGAAAAAAACGTAAGGGGTAACACTGTCGTTTTTTTTTTGGGTCGAAATTTTGAGTTTCGATATCTCAGCTCTGGAAGGGTCTAGAGCCTCCATTTTTGCGCTCAGGTCAAAGTCTCGCGGCCCTCTATCATAATCCAGAGTTTTGAGAAGATTGGAGAAACTTGATTTTTCGCCCGAAAACGAAAAAAAAACGTAAGGGGTAACACTGTCGTTTTTTTTTCGGGTCGAAATTTTGAGTTTCGATATCTCAGCTCTGGAAGGGTCTAGAGCCTCCATTTTTGCGCTCAGGTCAAAGTCTCGCGGCCCTCTATCATAATCCAGAGTTTTGAGAAGATTGGAGAAACTTGATTTTTCGCCCGAAAACGAAAAAAAACGTAAGGGGTAACACTGTCGTTTTTTTTTCGGGTCGAAATTTTGAGTTTCGATATCTCAGCTCTGGAAGGGTCTAGAGCCTCCATTTTTGCGCTCAGGTCAAAGTCTCGCGGCCCTCTATCATAATCCAGAGTTTTGAGAAGATTGGAGAAACTTGATTTTTCGCCCGAAAACGAAAAAAAACGTAAGGGGTAACACTGTCGTTTTTTTTTTCGGGTCGAAATTTTGAGTTTCGATATCTCAGCTCTGGAAGGGTCTAGAGCCTCCATTTTTGCGCTCAGGTCAAAGTCTCGCGGCCCTCTATCATAATCCAGAGTTTTGAGAAGATTGGAGAAACTTGATTTTTCGCCCGAAAAAAAAAAAACGTAAGGGGTAACACTGTCGTTTTTTTTCGGGTCGAAATTTTGAGTTTCGATATCTCAGCTCTGGAAGGGTCTAGAGCCTCCATTTTTGCGCTCAGGTCAAAGTCTCGCGGCCCTCTATCATAATCCAGAGTTTTGAGAAGATTGGAGAAACTTGATTTTTCGCCCGAAAACGAAAAAAAAACGTAAGGGGTAACACTGTCGTTTTTTTTTCGGGTCGAAATTTTGAGTTTCGATATCTCAGCTCTGGAAGGGTCTAGAGCCTCCATTTTTGCGCTCAGGTCAAAGTCTCGCGGCCCTCTATCATAATCCAGAGTTTTGAGAAGATTGGAGAAACTTGATTTTTCGCCCGAAAACGAAAAAAACGTAAGGGGTAACACTGTCGTTTTTTTTTTCGGGTCGAAATTTTGAGTTTCGATATCTCAGCTCTGGAAGGGTCTAGAGCCTCCATTTTTGCGCTCAGGTCAAAGTCTCGCGGCCCTCTATCATAATCCAGAGTTTTGAGAAGATTGGAGAAACTTGATTTTTCGCCCGAAAACGAAAAAAAACGTAAGGGGTAACACTGTCGTTTTTTTTTCGGGTCGAAATTTTGAGTTTCGATATCTCAGCTCTGGAAGGGTCTAGAGCCTCCATTTTTGCGCTCAGGTCAAAGTCTCGCGGCCCTCTATCATAATCCAGAGTTTTGAGAAGATTGGAGAAACTTGATTTTTCGCCCGAAAACGAAAAAAAACGTAAGGGGTAACACTGTCGTTTTTTTTTCGGGTCGAAATTTTGAGTTTCGATATCTCAGCTCTGGAAGGGTCTAGAGCCTCCATTTTTGCGCTCAGGTCAAAGTCTCGCGGCCCTCTATCATAATCCAGAGTTTTGAGAAGATTGGAGAAACTTGATTTTTCGCCCGAAAACGAAAAAAAACGTAAGGGGTAACACTGTCGTTTTTTTTTCGGGTCGAAATTTTGAGTTTCGATATCTCAGCTCTGGAAGGGTCTAGAGCCTCCATTTTTGCGCTCAGGTCAAAGTCTCGCGGCCCTCTATCATAATCCAGAGTTTTGAGAAGATTGGAGAAACTTGATTTTTCGCCCGAAAACGAAAAAAAACGTAAGGGGTAACACTGTCGTTTTTTTTTCGGGTCGAAATTTTGAGTTTCGATATCTCAGCTCTGGAAGGGTCTAGAGCCTCCATTTTTGCGCTCAGGTCAAAGTCTCGCGGCCCTCTATCATAATCCAGAGTTTTGAGAAGATTGGAGAAACTTGATTTTTCGCCCGAAAACGAAAAAAAACGTAAGGGGTAACACTGTCGTTTTTTTTTTCGGGTCGAAATTTTGAGTTTCGATATCTCAGCTCTGGAAGGGTCTAGAGCCTCCATTTTTGCGCTCAGGTCAAAGTCTCGCGGCCCTCTATCATAATCCAGAGTTTTGAGAAGATTGGAGAAACTTGATTTTTCGCCCGAAAACGAAAAAAAACGTAAGGGGTAACACTGTCGTTTTTTTTTCGGGTCGAAATTTTGAGTTTCGATATCTCAGCTCTGGAAGGGTCTAGAGCCTCCATTTTTGCGCTCAGGTCAAAGTCTCGCGGCCCTCTATCATAATCCAGAGTTTTGAGAAGATTGGAGAAACTTGATTTTTCGCCCGAAAACGAAAAAAAAACGTAAGGGGTAACACTGTCGTTTTTTTTTTCGGGTCGAAATTTTGAGTTTCGATATCTCAGCTCTGGAAGGGTCTAGAGCCTCCATTTTTGCGCTCAGGTCAAAGTCTCGCGGCCCTCTATCATAATCCAGAGTTTTGAGAAGATTGGAGAAACTTGATTTTTCGCCCGAAAACGAAAAAAAACGTAAGGGGTAACACTGTCGTTTTTTTTTCGGGTCGAAATTTTGAGTTTCGATATCTCAGCTCTGGAAGGGTCTAGAGCCTCCATTTTTGCGCTCAGGTCAAAGTCTCGCGGCCCTCTATCATAATCCAGAGTTTTGAGAAGATTGGAGAAACTTGATTTTTCGCCCGAAAACGAAAAAAAACGTAAGGGGTAACACTGTCGTTTTTTTTTCGGGTCGAAATTTTGAGTTTCGATATCTCAGCTCTGGAAGGGTCTAGAGCCTCCATTTTTGCGCTCAGGTCAAAGTCTCGCGGCCCTCTATCATAATCCAGAGTTTTGAGAAGATTGGAGAAACTTGATTTTTCGCCCGAAAACGAAAAAAAACGTAAGGGGTAACACTGTCGTTTTTTTTTTCGGGTCGAAATTTTGAGTTTCGATATCTCAGCTCTGGAAGGGTCTAGAGCCTCCATTTTTGCGCTCAGGTCAAAGTCTCGCGGCCCTCTATCATAATCCAGAGTTTTGAGAAGATTGGAGAAACTTGATTTTTCGCCCGAAAACGAAAAAAAACGTAAGGGGTAACACTGTCGTTTTTTTTTCGGGTCGAAATTTTGAGTTTCGATATCTCAGCTCTGGAAGGGTCTAGAGCCTCCATTTTTGCGCTCAGGTCAAAGTCTCGCGGCCCTCTATCATAATCCAGAGTTTTGAGAAGATTGGAGAAACTTGATTTTTCGAAAACGAAAAAAAACGTAAGGGGTAACACTGTCGTTTTTTTTTCGGGTCGAAATTTTGAGTTTCGATATCTCAGCTCTGGAAGGGTCTAGAGCCTCCATTTTTGCGCTCAGGTCAAAGTCTCGCGGCCCTCTATCATAATCCAGAGTTTTGAGAAGATTGGAGAAACTTGATTTTTCGCCCGAAAACGAAAAAAAACGTAAGGGGTAACACTGTCGTTTTTTTTTCGGGTCGAAATTTTGAGTTTCGATATCTCAGCTCTGGAAGGGTCTAGAGCCTCCATTTTTGCGCTCAGGTCAAAGTCTCGCGGCCCTCTATCATAATCCAGAGTTTTGAGAAGATTGGAGAAACTTGATTTTTCGCCCGAAAACGAAAAAAACGTAAGGGGTAACACTGTCGTTTTTTTTTCGGGTCGAAATTTTGAGTTTCGATATCTCAGCTCTGGAAGGGTCTAGAGCCTCCATTTTTGCGCTCAGGTCAAAGTCTCGCGGCCCTCTATCATAATCCAGAGTTTTGAGAAGATTGGAGAAACTTGATTTTTCGCCCGAAAACGAAAAAAAACGTAAGGGGTAACACTGTCGTTTTTTTTTTCGGGTCGAAATTTTGAGTTTCGATATCTCAGCTCTGGAAGGGTCTAGAGCCTCCATTTTTGCGCTCAGGTCAAAGTCTCGCGGCCCTCTATCATAATCCAGAGTTTTGAGAAGATTGGAGAAACTTGATTTTTCGCCCGAAAACGAAAAAAAAACGTAAGGGGTAACACTGTCGTTTTTTTTTCGGGTCGAAATTTTGAGTTTCGATATCTCAGCTCTGGAAGGGTCTAGAGCCTCCATTTTTGCGCTCAGGTCAAAGTCTCGCGGCCCTCTATCATAATCCAGAGTTTTGAGAAGATTGGAGAAACTTGATTTTTCGCCCGAAAACGAAAAAAAACGTAAGGGGTAACACTGTCGTTTTTTTTTCGGGTCGAAATTTTGAGTTTCGATATCTCAGCTCTGGAAGGGTCTAGAGCCTCCATTTTTGCGCTCAGGTCAAAGTCTCGCGGCCCTCTATCATAATCCAGAGTTTTGAGAAGATTGGAGAAACTTGATTTTTCGCCCGAAAACGAAAAAAAACGTAAGGGGTAACACTGTCGTTTTTTTTTCGGGTCGAAATTTTGAGTTTCGATATCTCAGCTCTGGAAGGGTCTAGAGCCTCCATTTTTGCGCTCAGGTCAAAGTCTCGCGGCCCTCTATCATAATCCAGAGTTTTGAGAAGATTGGAGAAACTTGATTTTTCGCCCGAAAACGAAAAAAAACGTAAGGGGTAACACTGTCGTTTTTTTTTCGGGTCGAAATTTTGAGTTTCGATATCTCAGCTCTGGAAGGGTCTAGAGCCTCCATTTTTGCGCTCAGGTCAAAGTCTCGCGGCCCTCTATCATAATCCAGAGTTTTGAGAAGATTGGAGAAACTTGATTTTTCGCCCGAAAACGAAAAAAAACGTAAGGGGTAACACTGTCGTTTTTTTTTCGGGTCGAAATTTTGAGTTTCGATATCTCAGCTCTGGAAGGGTCTAGAGCCTCCATTTTTGCGCTCAGGTCAAAGTCTCGCGGCCCTCTATCATAATCCAGAGTTTTGAGAAGATTGGAGAAACTTGATTTTTCGCCCGAAAACGAAAAAAAACGTAAGGGGTAACACTGTCGTTTTTTTTTTCGGGTCGAAATTTTGAGTTTCGATATCTCAGCTCTGGAAGGGTCTAGAGCCTCCATTTTTGCGCTCAGGTCAAAGTCTCGCGGCCCTCTATCATAATCCAGAGTTTTGAGAAGATTGGAGAAACTTGATTTTTCGCCCGAAAACGAAAAAAAACGTAAGGGGTAACACTGTCGTTTTTTTTTCGGGTCGAAATTTTGAGTTTCGATATCTCAGCTCTGGAAGGGTCTAGAGCCTCCATTTTTGCGCTCAGGTCAAAGTCTCGCGGCCCTCTATCATAATCCAGAGTTTTGAGAAGATTGGAGAAACTTGATTTTTCGCCCGAAAACGAAAAAAAACGTAAGGGGTAACACTGTCGTTTTTTTTTCGGGTCGAAATTTTGAGTTTCGATATCTCAGCTCTGGAAGGGTCTAGAGCCTCCATTTTTGCGCTCAGGTCAAAGTCTCGCGGCCCTCTATCATAATCCAGAGTTTTGAGAAGATTGGAGAAACTTGATTTTTCGCCCGAAAACGAAAAAAAACGTAAGGGGTAACACTGTCGTTTTTTTTTCGGGTCGAAATTTTGAGTTTCGATATCTCAGCTCTGGAAGGGTCTAGAGCCTCCATTTTTGCGCTCAGGTCAAAGTCTCGCGGCCCTCTATCATAATCCAGAGTTTTGAGAAGATTGGAGAAACTTGATTTTTCGCCCGAAAACGAAAAAAACGTAAGGGGTAACACTGTCGTTTTTTTTTCGGGTCGAAATTTTGAGTTTCGATATCTCAGCTCTGGAAGGGTCTAGAGCCTCCATTTTTGCGCTCAGGTCAAAGTCTCACGGCCCTCTATCATAATCCAGAGTTTTGAGAAGATTGGAGAAACTTGATTTTTCGCCCGAAAACGAAAAAAACGTAAGGGGTAACACTGTCGTTTTTTTTTTCGGGTCGAAATTTTGAGTTTCGATATCTCAGCTCTGGAAGGGTCTAGAGCCTCCATTTTTGCGCTCAGGTCAAAGTCTCGCGGCCCTCTATCATAATCCAGAGTTTTGAGAAGATTGGAGAAACTTGATTTTTCGCCCGAAAACGAAAAAAAACGTAAGGGGTAACACTGTCGTTTTTTTTTTTGGGTCGAAATTTTGAGTTTCGATATCTCAGCTCTGGAAGGGTCTAGAGCCTCCATTTTTGCGCTCAGGTCAAAGTCTCGCGGCCCTCTATCATAATCCAGAGTTTTGAGAAGATTGGAGAAACTTGATTTTTCGCCCGAAAACGAAAAAAAAACGTAAGGGGTAACACTGTCGTTTTTTTTTCGGGTCGAAATTTTGAGTTTCGATATCTCAGCTCTGGAAGGGTCTAGAGCCTCCATTTTTGCGCTCAGGTCAAAGTCTCGCGGCCCTCTATCATAATCCAGAGTTTTGAGAAGATTGGAGAAACTTGATTTTTCGCCCGAAAACGAAAAAAAACGTAAGGGGTAACACTGTCGTTTTTTTTTCGGGTCGAAATTTTGAGTTTCGATATCTCAGCTCTGGAAGGGTCTAGAGCCTCCATTTTTGCGCTCAGGTCAAAGTCTCACGGCCCTCTATCATAATCCAGAGTTTTGAGAAGATTGGAGAAACTTGATTTTTCGCCCGAAAACGAAAAAAAACGTAAGGGGTAACACTGTCGTTTTTTTTTTCGGGTCGAAATTTTGAGTTTCGATATCTCAGCTCTGGAAGGGTCTAGAGCCTCCATTTTTGCGCTCAGGTCAAAGTCTCGCGGCCCTCTATCATAATCCAGAGTTTTGAGAAGATTGGAGAAACTTGATTTTTCGCCCGAAAACGAAAAAAAAACGTAAGGGGTAACACTGTCGTTTTTTTTTTCGGGTCGAAATTTTGAGTTTCGATATCTCAGCTCTGGAAGGGTCTAGAGCCTCCATTTTTGCGCTCAGGTCAAAGTCTCGCGGCCCTCTATCATAATCCAGAGTTTTGAGAAGATTGGAGAAACTTGATTTTTCGCCCGAAAACAAAAAAAAACGTAAGGGGTAACACTGTCGTTTTTTTTTCGGGTCGAAATTTTGAGTTTCGATATCTCAGCTCTGGAAGGGTCTAGAGCCTCCATTTTTGCGCTCAGGTCAAAGTCTCGCGGCCCTCTATCATAATCCAGAGTTTTGAGAAGATTGGAGAAACTTGATTTTTCGCCCGAAAACGGAAAAAAACGTAAGGGGTAACACTGTCGTTTTTTTTTTTCGGGTCGAAATTTTTAGTTTCGATATCTCAGCTCTGGAAGGGTCTAGAGCCTCAATTTTTGCGCTCAGGTCAAAGTCTCGCGGCCCTCTATCATAATCCAGAGTTTTGAGAATATTGGAGAAACTTGATTTTTCGCCCGAAAACGAAAAAAAAACGTAAGGGGTAACACTGTCGTTTTTTTTTCGGGTCGAAATTTTGAGTTTCGATATCTCAGCTCTGGAAGGGTCTAGAGCCTACATTGTTGCACTGAGGTCTAAGTCCCATGGCCCTCTATCAGAAACCAGAGTTTCAAGAAGATGAGAGCAACTCAAATTTATGGCATATGTGATGGACAACAGAAGAATGCTGAATGAATTTTATAGAGCTGAACAGACTCAGGTGGCTCAAGAGGCTTCCAGTTTTGAGAGAATACTTAAGGCACAACATGAGGCTGAGGAGAGAAGATTCCTGATGATGCAAGCACAGCAACAGGCCACTAACCAGATGTTTCTTAATCTAATGGGTACTATTGCAAGTGTGTTGAATCCTGATCAGCATCAACCTCATTCCACAAATATGCCAGTCTGGACCATGACACCCCCACCAACATCAATCCCTAGTCCTTGGTCCCAGCCATTTAATCCAAACCAGCTGCCTGTGATTCGTCTGCATCAGCACCGGCAATCAGAATCTCCATCCACCCAAGATGAACATCCTAGCACTTCATCCAATATACATGACATTAATAGTACACACTACTACAACATGTAGTTTTTTCCCTCCAAAATAAAAAAGGCTTTTTTTGTGTTTGTAAGTCTTAAATGTACACAACCATTATTTGTGTTTTTGGAATTGCTAGGCAAAAGGTAATGTGTTATGTTTAGTGTTCAGTATATCTTTCAGCATAAATGTGTGCATTTACATGTTCCAGAAATATGCTACCTCATTTAATTTTTTTTTTTTACTTCTGGAATACACAAGTATATATAAAGGATAGGTTTTTTTGTTTTGTTATGATTGCAAGCAATCTACTTAAAAAATGCACAGCATCATACTGTAAGTTAATTTTTGAATTGTAGTGTTTTTGTACATTTGTCTGAAAAAAACAACAACAAAAAACAACATTTTATTGTAGAAATGGAGAAAAAGAATGTTCATTCAGATGTCAACTTTACATTTGTTACTAATTAAGCAGGAAATAAAACAGTATTTTAAAGCAAAAAGTGATTCCTATTCTAGCACATGAATAAGTGACGATGAACTCATCAAGGGAGAGAACACACCTTAACTATTTGACATACTGAATAGTAAATGCAGAGTATTTGCTGGTGTTGGCCATTCACATTGTAGCGAAGTAGCTTCTCAATGCATTTCTAATGTCGTGTTACTGCTGTGCTTGTCCCAGGACATTGTGTACAGGTCCTTCTCCCTCCGCAACGGTTTCTCCCTCCAGAAATTTCTCTTTCTGTATCAATTCAATTTATCAATTTAAATATAGTTTTATTAGCATGAGTGTGTGACACAATGTTGCCAAAGCATCAACATATTATATATAAATAATAGAACAAACACACAGAACATATATGTATAGATCATGTTATATAGATCATGTCATATGTAGCATGGTAAATAATCTGTATCTCACAGAAATTATGCAGCACACAGCAAGCAGACACAATTCGGCTTACAAAAGTTATGTGGGTCTCATTTTCTTTAAGATGGCACCCAAAGGCACGCTCTACGGTCATACATGCTTGGCTCAATCTGTGGTTGAAGTTGAGCTGCTGTGGTGTTACTGCTCCTCCCACTGGTTAAGCTTTCATGAGCCAAGTTAGTAGAGGGTACCCCACTATTTTTTAAATGTACTAACCCCAGGGTTCATGCAATAAGCTGCAATTGGACACAATCCCGCCTGCAATCTACTGAATGGGGATTTGGGTTGTGTATTTTTTGGACATTTTAATTAAAGTTTCTTTCATGATAAAAACTATTTTACTGCACTCAGCTGGGGCCTCTAAGTCTGTAGCACCAAGCACTATCCCATAATTCCACTGTCCACGAACCCACTATTTTTATAATGGCATAAATGCTATGTGGGATTTCAATATCTCAGCTCTGGAACAGTCTAGAGCCTCCATTTTTGCACTCAGAGGGCCATGAGACTTAGACCTGAGTGCAACAATGGAGGCTCTAGGCCCTTCCAGAGCTGAGATATCGAAAATCAAAATTTCGACCAGAAAAAAAAACGACAGTGTTACCCCTTACGTTTTTTTTGGAGGGGCGAAAAATTAAGTATCCCCAATCTTTTCAAAACTCTGGATTCTGATAGAGGGCCATGGGACTTAGACCTGAGTGCAAAAATGGAGGCTCTAGACCCTTCAATAGCTGAGATACTGAGATATTTATAATGGCATAAATGCTACGTGGTATCTCAATATCTCAGCTCTGGCAGGGTCTAAGAGCCTCAATTTTTGCACTCAGGTCTAAGTCCCATGGCCCTCTATCAGAATCCAGAGTTTTGAGAAGATTGGGGATAATTAATTTTTCGCCCAAAAAAAAACGTAAGGGGTAACACTGTCGTTTTTTTTTTCTGGTGGAAATTTTGAGTTTCGATATCTCAGCTCTGGAAGGGTCTAGAGCCTCCATTGTTGCGCTCAGGTCGAAGTCTCATGGCCCTCTATCATAATCCAGAGTTTTGAGAAGATTGGAGAAACTTCATTTTTCGGCCGAAAAAAAAACCCGAAAGGGGTAACACTGTCGTTTATTTTTCTGGTCGAAATTTTGAGTTTCGATATCTCAGCTCTGGAAGGGTCTAGAGCCTCCATTGTTGCACTCAGGTCTAAGTCTCGCGGCCCTCTATCAGAATCCAGAGTTTTGAGAAGATTGGGGAAACTTAACCCCCCCCCCCCCCCCAAAAAAAAACGTAAGGGGTAACAATGTCGTTTTTTTTTTTCTGGTCGAAATTTTGAGTTTCGATATCTCAGCTCTGGAAGGGTCTAGAGCCTCCATTTTTGCACTCAGGTCTAAGTCTCATGGCGCTCTATCAGAATCCAGAGTTTTGAGAAGATTGGAGAAACTTGATTTTTCGCCCGAAAACGAAAAAAAAAACGTAAGGGGTAACACTGTCGTTTTTTTTTCGGGTCGAAATTTTGAGTTTCAATATCTCAGCTCTGGAAGGGTCTAGAGCCTCCATTTTTGCGCTCAGGTCAAAGTCTCGCGGCCCTCTATCATAATCCAGAGTTTTGAGAAGATTGGAGAAACTTGATTTTTCGCCCGAAAACGAAAAAAAACGTAAGGGGTTACACTGTCGTTTTTTTTTCGGGTCGAAATTTTGAGTTTCGATATCTCAGCTCTGGAAGGGTCTAGAGCCTCCATTTTTGCGCTCAGGTCAAAGTCTCACGGCTCTCTATCATAATCCAGAGTTTTGAGAAGATTGGAGAAACTTGATTTTTCGCCCGAAAACGAAAAAAAACGTAAGGGGTAACACTGTCGTTTTTTTTTCGGTTCGAAATTTTGAGTTTCGATATCTCAGCTCTGGAAGGGTCTAGAGCCTCCATTTTTGCGCTCAGGTCAAAGTCTCGCGGCCCTCTATCATAATCCAGAGTTTTGAGAAGATTGGAGAAACTTGATTTTTCGCCCGAAACGAAAAAAAAACGTAAGGGGTAACACTGTCGTTTTTTTTTCGGGTCGAAATTTTGAGTTTCGATATCTCAGCTCTGGAAGGGTCTAGAGCCTCCATTTTTGCGCTCAGGTCAAAGTCTCGCGGCCCTCTATCATAATCCAGAGTTTTGAGAAGATTGGAGAAACTTGATTTTTCGCCCGAAAACGAAAAAAAACGTAAGGGGTAACACTGTCGTTTTTTTTTCGGGTCGAAATTTTGAGTTTCGATATCTCAGCTCTGGAAGGGTCTAGAGCCTCCATTTTTGCGCTCAGGTCAAAGTCTCACGGCCCTCTATCATAATCCAGAGTTTTGAGAAGATTGGAGAAACTTGATTTTTCGCCCGAAAACGAAAAAAAAACGTAAGGGGTAACACTGTCGTTTTTTTTTCGGGTCGAAATTTTGAGTTTCGATATCTCAGCTCTGGAAGGGTCTAGAGCCTCCATTTTTGCGCTCAGGTCAAAGTCTCACGGCCCTCTATCATAATCCAGAGTTTTGAGAAGATTGGAGAAACTTGATTTTTCGCCCGAAAACGAAAAAAAACGTAAGGGGTAACACTGTCGTTTTTTTTTTCGGGTCGAAATTTTGAGTTTCGATATCTCAGCTCTGGAAGGGTCTAGAGCCTCCATTTTTGTGCTCAGGTCAAAGTCTCGCGGCCCTCTATCATAATCCAGAGTTTTGAGAAGATTGGAGAAACTTGATTTTTCGCCCGAAAACGAAAAAAAAAACGTAAGGGGTAACACTGTCGTTTTTTTTTCGGGTCGAAATTTTGAGTTTCGATATCTCAGCTCTGGAAGGATCTAGAGCCTCCATTTTTGCGCTCAGGTCAAAGTCTCGCGGCCCTCTATCATAATCCAGAGTTTTGAGAAGATTGGAGAAACTTGATTTTTCGCCCGAAAACGAAAAAAAACGTAAGGGGTAACACTGTCGTTTTTTTTTCTGGTCGAAATTTTGAGTTTCGATATCTCAGCTCTGGAAGGGTCTAGAGCCTCAATTGTTGCACTCAGGTCTAAGTCTCATGACCCTCTATCAGAATCCAGAGTTTCAAGAAGATCAGAGAAACTCAAAATTTCGACCCCAAAAAAAAAACGACAGTGGTACCCCTTTCGTTTTTTTTTCGGGTCGAAATTTTGAGTTTCGATATCTCAGCTCTGGAAGGATCTAGAGCCTCCATTTTTGCTTTCAGGTCAAAGTCTCGCGGCCCTCTATCATAATCCAGAGTTTTGAGAAGATTGGAGAAACTTGATTTTTCGCCCGAAAACGAAAAAAAAAACGTAAGGGGTAACACCGTCGTTTTTTTTTTCGGGTCAAAATTTTGAGTTTCGATATCTCAGCTCTGGAAGGGTCTAGAGCCTCAATTTTTGCACTCAGGTCTAAGTCTCATGGCCCTCTATCAGAATCCAGAGTTTCAAGAAGATCAGAGAAACTCAAAATTTCAACCCCAAAAAAAACGACAGTGGTACCCCTTTCGTTTTTTTTTCGGGTCGAAATTTTGAGTTTCGATATCTCAGCTCTGGAAGGGTCTAGAGCCTCCATTTTTGCGCTCAGGTCAAAGTCTCGCGGCCCTCTATCATAATCCAGAGTTTTGAGAAGATTGGAGAAACTTGATTTTTCGCCCGAAAACGAAAAAAAACGTAAGGGGTAACACTGTCGTTTTTTTTTCGGGTCGAAATTTTGAGTTTCGATATCTCAGCTCTGGAAGGGTCTAGAGCCTCCATTTTTGCGCTCAGGTCAAAGTCCCCAGCCAACATTTGTATGTGGGGCCCATATGGGTATGAAATGGGCTGAAAAATGGGCCCCATGTAGGATTGTCCGCGGGTTACATAATGGCCCCATGTTAATTGCCCAGATAAATTTCATGTTGGATTGCACTTGGTACTACGCCGGACCCAAGTGGGCAACATGCACAAGACCCATCTCGGTCCCAGCTTTAACCCAGCCGATATTTATATGTGGGGCCCATGTGGGTTTGAAATGGGCTGAAAAATGGGCTTTGATTGGGTTTGTCCGCGGGTTACATAATGGCCCCATGTTAATTGCCCAGATGAATTTCATGTAGGATTGCACTTGGTACTAGGCCGGACCCAAGTGGGCAACATGCACAAGACCCATCTCGGTCCCAGCTTTAACCCAGCCGATATTTATATGTGGGGCCCATGTGGGTTTGAAATGGGCTAAAAAATGGGCTTTGATTGGGATTGTCCGCGGGTTACATAATGGCCCCATGTTAATTGCCCAGATGAATTTCATGTTGGATTGCACTTGGTACTAGGCCGGACCCAAGTGGGCAACATGCACAAGACCCATCTCGGTCCCAGCTTTAACCCAGCCGATATTTATATGTGGGGCCCATGTGGGTTTGAAATGGGCTGAAAAATGGGCTTTGATTGGGATTGTCCGCGGGTTACATAATGGCCCCATGTTAATTGCCCAGATGAATTTCATGTTGGATTGCACTTGGTACTAGGCCGGACCCAAGTGGGCAACATGCACAAGACCCATCTCGGTCCCAGCTTTAACCCAGCCGATATTTATATGTGGGGCCCATGTGGGTTTGAAATGGGCTGAAAAATGGGCTTTGATTGGGATTGTCCGCGGGTTACATAATGGCCCCATGTTAATTGCCCAGATGAATTTCATGTAGGATTGCACTTGGTACTAGGCCGGACCCAAGTGGGCAACATGCACAAGACCCATCTCGGTCCCAGCTTTAACCCAGCCGATATTTATATGTGGGGCCCATGTGGGTTTGAAATGGGCTAAAAAATGGGCTTTGATTGGGATTGTCCACGGGTTACATAATGGCCCTATGTAAATTGCCCAGATGAATTTTATGTAGGATTACACTTGGTACTAGGCCGGACCCAAGTGGGCAACATGCACAAGACCCATCTCGGGCCCAGCTTTAACCCAGCCGACATTTGTATGTGGGTCCCATGTGGCTTTGAAATGAAAAGTGGGCTCTGTATGGGATTGTCCGTGGGTTCCATAATGGTGCCATGTAAATCGCCCAGGTGGGTTTCATGTAGGATCGCACTTATAAACAGGTGGGCCCCAACTGGGCCACATGCACAAGACCTATCTTGGTCCCAGCTTTAGTTTTTTGTGGGTACTACAAGGTTACTATATGGGCTGAAATATGGGCTTTAAGTGGGTTTGTCCATAGGTTCCATGCTGGCCCCAGCAACTTCCAGCAAAAGCTGGAATTCAGGATACAGGATTTCACAGGGCTTTAGGTGGGGCCCAACTAGGAATCATATGCATGTGGCCCAATTAGGGATCATCTGGGCTCCATCTAAATGAGTAGCAACACCACACAAACAAGTTTTAAAGCATTAGAGCACACAGTGATATTGAAATATTTTCAATTTTATTAAAATTACTCATCATCATATTATGCTATATTCTGAAATTCCAGGGACAATATTTAAAGAAGCAGATTTATGTCAGATTAAAGAGTATCTATTTAATACCTATTTGTTAAAATACATATTTTGAACCTGTATTTGACCCAGTCTTTACTGAACATTTGAACAGGATATAAATTGGTGACAGTTAGAAGAAGCAGCAACTATACAGTACATTTATCAGTACAGCTTACACTGCAGACAGTCATTTGCGCATCTAGACACTCTCCTCCTCCATCTCTTGTCCTGGACTATTTTGAGAGTTTCCTCTCAGTTCCTTGCCAGTTGATCTGTGTTGTCTTCTTAAGAGCCTCTGCAAAACATTTTTTTTTTTTTTTTTTTTTTTAGGGATTTTGATTTTAGAAAAATCATGTTACTTACACGTCACAATACCTTATGACAGAATAACAATTTCTACTCAGGATAAAAAAAAAACAGCAAAAAAATTATATAGGAATGGTGACGGTTTTGGAATGTCACTGGAAGGGCATTTAGGAAATCAATAAAAAACAGTTTATAAAGTATGCATAATAAGTATAATGATTTATGATTACTTTTAAAGTAAAATTAGGAATGCTCCGATCAATCGGCCAGATATTAGGGTTAGGTTAACTAAGTAAGTAAGTAAAAGTTTATTTATATAGCACCTTTCACAGGTACAAGGCAACAAAGTGCCTTACAACAAAAACATTAATATCATAAAATACACACAATAAAAGCATAGACAGTACATGACCATATCATGTAACACAGGTACCTAATTAAAAGCCTGAACAAATAAATAAGACTTTAGTCTGCATTTGAAGGCATCAACAGAGTCAAAAGAGCGCATATACAGTGGGAGGGGGTTATTAAACGCCTTCTGAAGCAAAGCCATGAGTTTGTGTAAGAAAAATATTCGGTAACGCTTTAGATTACAGCCCGGAATGTACTATGTAATTAAGAGGAATTTACAGTGTAACTTTCTGCAATTATAGTGTACCTATAAAGGACTTGCATGTAAGTATATGGGTAAAGTTTTGGGAATAATGGGGTAACAACCAGGAGAATTAAAAATATATATTAATACTGTAAGTATTATAGAAATAAGGGTTACTTATTCTACTATTATGATACAACAGTCTTACATTTGGGAGCAATTTAGCGAGTACATACACTGCAAACCTTTTTGTAAAAATTGTGTATCAATACTGTATAGGCTTTTTTTAAAGGACAGGGTACATATATAGGCATTTATACAATTCTTTAATATTTTTAAAAAAAATTATAGCAAAAGTGCAGATGTTTGAGTTTTGGCTAACATGTTTCAAGGCAAGAAAAGCTAAGACTATTGCAATTTTTTTTAAATACTGGGACATATATTTTGTTTGATGTGGTTACAGGGTAAGTGGTGCTTGTATAATAAATAAAGGTTTCCAAGTCAGTGATATAAAACTGTGTATGTATTTTTATTGTACTTACCCTGTAACTACATGGAACAAGGGGGTAACAAGCACCACCACATGAAACAAGTGTATCTTTCCCCAATATTTAAGCAAAAGTTGCAATAGTTTTTGTTTCAGTGCACTTATGTAAAAAAGATGACTTTATAAATGCATATGTACCCTGTAATTTTTTTTAAAAGCCTGTAATTTTAGAGTAGGTATTGGTTCACCTTTATTTCAAAAAGGTACGCAGTGTACAATTTTCTGGTGAAATTGCTCCCAAATGTAAGATTGTTATCACAATAGTAGGATAAACACCCTTTAGTCCTTTAATACTTACAGTATAAATAATTGTTTAATTCTCCTGGTTGTTACCTCCTTATTCCCCAAACTTAATATATTGTTCCTTTATACTTATATTGTAAGTATGTTATAGGTACACTATAATTACCAAAGGTTACGCTGTTAAATCGCTTTAATTACGCAGTACTTTCCAGGCTGTAATCTAAAGCATTATCAAATATTCATATTTAAAACTTTATTAAATAAAATAACCAGCTTCCGGCCAAGCGAACATACAGATTGCACTTAAGTGTAAAGTGCAACTTATGTGGTTTTAAGTTGATATTTACTCTACACCATTATGCACTACGCTACTTCTGACGTCACAAATTGACCTATGGCTAAGCCATTCAGTCAAACACGATGACCAGTGCGCACCTAACCTAATACACTCGGACATTCTCTGCTTCCACGTCCATTGAAATGCATTGCAGTTAGTCAGTTTTCATTAGGTTTTTTTGTCATTTTAAGTTTAAAATGGTCAAACGGTGTGCATGGGGTACATACAACTCCGACACTAGGTTCCCGAGAGACTGGGCGACGGTGTGTATTTCTTTACCCTTTCCCAAGCCACTTCTCAACAGAGATAAGTGTCTGCTCTGGATTAAGTTATGCGATTAAGTCATGCGCCGCGGTAGACCACAACAACAACTAAAGTTAGCCTTCTAGTTGCTTTGTACATCATGTCACTTAGCTTAATTAGCGTATCTGTAAATAACCGAGATAACAAATGTTAACAATGTTGTGCTGAATGATTCATGTAAATACTGTAGCACCAAACGGTGATGGCAACGATATGCGGTATATCACGTTTACATTGTGACCTGTAAATTACATTTTTGCCTGGAGCTGAAGCTTTTCATCGACCTTCTCAACAATAAAATTATTAATATAACCCTCCAATGCATAGTTAAGGCCCTTAAGGTGACTTTGAGATGATATATAATATTTTTGTCTCCAAAAATCACCAATTGCCTCCTGTAAAATGTCTGCCATAGCGCCTGTCCCCGAATGTTGACTGTTTGTCCAAGTGAGTGGAGGGGGCGTGGGTTAGCCACAGGTCAATTGCATAAGTTTGCAAGTAGGCTGCTTATGGCCATTTAGTTGGAAGCTAGTTGTTTTACTTTAAAAAGTTTGAATATGGATATTTTTCAAACAAAATTTTTGCTTCAGAAGGCCTTTATTAACCCCCCTGGAGCCGTGTGGAGTTTATGATGGATGGATGCACTTTTTTGAGCTTTTTTAAACTAATAGTTGCAATCCACTGCCATTACGAAACTTGGAAGCGTCAGGGTGTTTATTAATAAAATTCTGATTGTATTTGTCTGAAAGAAGAACGTGGGCTAATATACACCAAAGGATGGCTTGAGGGTGAGTAAATCATGGGCTAAATACTCTAATTAAATTATGTAAAATCTAATTTTGAAAAATTTATTAAATTAAGTACAATCAAAACACCTCAACAAGGTTAATAAATCCATACCGGAAGTGACAGTACAATGTAGTAGATAAAGAGCAATCCTCCACCAAATTGCCAGTACTCATCTGGATCCTTGGTCAATCTGGGATGGGGTGGGGTGATGCGTCCTTAACAATATTAAAACAAAACGTATCAATATCGTACCAACATTTGCCATTATAAAACATTCAGAGAACATGAAAAATAGCCCAATAGCTCCCCGGTCTCCACTGTGTGTGTTTAATACTCACTGCTGTGTGTGTGTGTGTGTGTGTGTGTGTGTGTGTGTGTGTGCACTTGAATGGATGAAATGAAGAGCACAAATTCCGAGTTGGGGACACATGTCACATCACATCAATTAAAGCTTTAAAAAAAGAAATTGCTACTCCAAAATCAAACAAACCATCAAACAATTTTACCTGTAGCCACATTTATCCTGTTATGACACGTCTGAGGGTCTTTCCCTTGATGTTCTTCCGTGAACTAAATAAAGGGCTCATGATGGTGACATGTTCTCCTTTCTTTGTCACTTTAGAGGAAGAAAGACATAAAGATAATTAGTTACTCAGATTTGTCACTGGTAGAGGATATGACTTTTGATGATGAGTATAATACTTTTGACAACATAATATATTAATCCCAATGTAAGGTTTAGAAGCAATGGTTAAAACTGACTTACATAATGAAGTTGATAATCATGCCGTGGTGGATTTGTCTCTGTTGGGTGCCTGCTCTCCCCCCAAAAATCTTCTTCCAGTGCTTGATATATAAAAATAATAAAAAAATAAACAAATCTCTTATCATTAGCAGTTATCAGTTTTTTAAGAGGTGATGTCAAAATATTTAGAAACGGGCATCTACTAAAATATAAGAGATTTAACGTTAGACCAATAACATTTCTCAACTCTTCTGTAGATTCCAGTGTTTCAGAGAGTAAATGACCGTTTTATCAGTCAAATCATATTTATATAGCGCTTTTCACAATATATCAGTCACTTTACTCATTTGGATTCTACTTCCCTAGTAAATAAATAAATAACTTCTACCAGAATATATTAGAACACATTTCATACTAATTATACTTCAATTTCATTAACATAATGACACATCACCTAAAAAGACTTTATTACACAATGAACATTTTATATATATATACATATATATTACGACAAAAAATAAAGTAATAACGTTACCACTATTAAGTGTACCAAAAGTATATTTGCAATAGTTCCACTTTAGCACAATCAAATACACTTACTCAGAAGCACTAACGTTGCTTTCAGATAAATATGGTTAGCTACCCGTTATGTTAACGTTACAAACACAACTGCAGGTAACTTAGTAGCCTACGTCCGTTATCCGTTTATAAAACTCTCGTATGTAACGTTAACGTTAAGTTACACAGAACATTTCTGGGTAGTTAATGAACTCCATTCACATACGTTTTGTTTATCTGCATATTCAACCATGAACTATAACACTCTCATCCACTTATTTGAATGTAATACCTAAACGTTTATATTAGTGGATCTCAGTTTTTCTAAAATGATAGTGGAGACAGAAAAATGTTCTCTTACCTGATCGCCAATATTGCAGGATCTCACGCATCCAGTCTGAGCGTCTTCTGTGTGTTCACATCTTCTGTTCTCCTTCGTTTAGGCTACATGTCACATCGCAAATTATTTCAAAATAATAATTGAAAGACCGAGTAATCTTGCTGAGCAGCCGTCGTCATCAACTCAAATGTATTTGATTTTTCAAACTTGACCAGTAAAAAGGCGCGCACAGTTGTCATTGGCCAGTTACATAGATGACAGTCAGATTAACCAATCATGATCAAACAAGCTGAAACAACCGAAGTTACGACGTCACTCTGTAGGCCAAAACGCAGAAGTGAATTTGCATTTTAGCATTACAGTTCCCTCGCTCTAAAGCCTATGGGTTTTTTGAATGGGTTTTTGCTAAATCTCCTGAAATAAGGTCTCTGGTGAACAGAGCCTCACGTATTTTCACGTTTTGATCTATGACATAGAACACACAATTATAACCTGCGTGTGTTTTTTTTTTAAACTTTATTGTGTCTGATTGTGTTTTTTAAAATCTTTATATATGCTTCAAAATGTATATAAATTTTGGATTAACTTGTAAAGATTATCTTGCTAGACAGAACGTGTAAGGGTCACAACCCTCTGTTAAACACAGATCTTATTTTTTGCGATTTTCCAAAAGTCTATGGGGAAAATGCATTGCTTTTTTACCGAGGGAACCCATGCGCCGCTAGCTTCCGGGTTGTCCTACAAAGTGACGTCATCACTTCGGCACTCTATTGTTTCAGTGGTAATGATTAAAAAAAAAAAAAAAAAATGATTTTTTTTTTTTTTAAGAAATCCGTGTTTAATTTAATTTGTAGGCTATATTATTTGATTACTGTTTTTATGAAAGTGTGTGAATAAAAATGTAATCCTGCAAGCTAAACTTTAGGCACACACACAAAATTGTAAACCCCAAACAAAATCGCACAAAGCAAAAAAAGTTTATTCTGCACTTGTTGAGATTGAAATTATATCCATTATTTTTATTATTGTTAATAATATACTGATTCTATTTCAACACAAATTTATATTTTTGAAGTGGTGTTTTGATCAAAATATCATAAAATGCTACAATAATAATTAGAAATTAATAATTAGAAATAATAATAATTTAAATGTTATGGATTTCTTGAAGACATGACATTGATTCAACAAACAGATAAAAAAATTCAACTGTTTAGCATTAAAATGTTACATTGTGTACATTGTGTGCATTCTGTACTCGCTGCAAATGTGATTTTTGAATTTAGTTTTGATTTTCCCTTCAAACACTGCATGTTGCATTCTAACTTTTTTTACTTGGGCTATTTCATCATCTGGACTGAGTCTCTTTCAATAATCAAAACCCTAACCCTAACCCCAATATTTAAAATCTCTAGAATTACATTGTCACTAACTGACTGACCAGAAAACTCTTGAGTATTTCCATTGAATAAGGGCATTTGGCTGATGCTAGGGGTTTGATTTATTCTAGCCATCTCAAGTCATTAGAATATTTTGATAGATAAGTAGCTTCTGTAACCCGTTCTTCATATTGTACAGTGACCATTTTCGGGATATTTTGAACCATTTGTATAACTATATTGAGATAAGCATATTGCAGTAACTCAGAAGTTTGCAGTAACAAAATTAAACCACTAAAAGTTGACACTTTGAGTTTGAATATTTAGTGTCAATGATTAGGGTTGGAACTAATATCTGCTGAACGCCAACACTCCAGGACTGGATTTGAAGAGCCGTGGCCTATACTGTATCCACATACCAATACTATTGCAACAGTATTGGGACACCCATCCAAGTTATTGAATGGGGGTGTTTCAATCACTTCCATGGCCACAGTTGTATAAAATCAAGCACCTAGGTATGCAGGTGCTTCTACAAACATGTGTAAAAACATAGGTTGCTTTCAGGAGCTCAGTGAATTCAAGCGTGGTACCATGATAGGTTTCCACCTGTGGAATAAGTCCATTTGTGAAATTTCCTCACTACTAAATATGGTCAACTGTTAGTGGTATTTTAACAAGGATTATACTGTAAATCATAAATATACTGTATATAAATGTTTTAATGATTGCACAGATATGTTTTTTTTACAAGTGTATAGTTTATGAAGTCATTTACAGATGCACAATTTATATTTATTCCATAGTTCATTATATTCACAATTATACTTGTATATATTTCCGCATTAAGGATCCATATAGAGATTACTTATGTGGAAACTACTTTGGGCCCATGTAGGCAGCCTTTATGGGACTGTTTGTGTTTGCCCATGTCTGACCCATGCGGTTTATCAAAATGGGCCCCATATATTTTTCACATTCAGAACCCATATAGAGATTACTTATGTGGAAACTACTTTGGGCCCATGTAGGCAGCCTAAATGGGACTGTTTGTGTTTGCCCATATCTGACCCATGCGGTTTATCAAAGTGGGCCCCATATGTTTTTCCCATTCAGAACCCAAATAGAGATTACCTATGAGGGAACTACCTTGGGCCCATGTAGGCAGCCTAAATGGGACTGTTTGTGTTTGCCCATGTCTGACCCATGCGGTTTATCAAAATGGGCCCCATATATTTTCACATTCAGAACCCATATAGAGATTACTTATGAGGGAACTACCTTGTGGGCCCATGTAGGCAGCCTATATGGGACTGCTTGTGTTTGCCCATATCTGACCCATGCGGTTTATCAAAATGGGCCCCATATATTTTTTACATTCAGAACCCATATAGAGATTACTATGAGGGAACTACCTTGGGCCCATGTAGGCAGCCTATATGGGACTGTTTGTGTTTGCCCATGTCTGACCCATGCGGTTTATCAAAATGGGCCCCATATATTTTTTACATTCAGAACCCATATAGAGATTACTTATGAGGGAACTACCTTGGGCCATGTAGGCAGCCTAT